>JAULJL010000010.1:15181240-15781240 GCA_030761205.1 Fremontodendron californicum | reverse complement strand
TGCAGAAACGATTTCCTCCTTTTCCTCGAAATATTTTACTAAAGCTTTACCAAGTTCGATTTGAAAGATTAAGAATGCTTATGCACAAAGGGATTCCTGGAGACATACGTTGGATAATTGAAGCCAAGGTACGTGAAGATGAATATCTTCCTGTTTTGCATTTACCAGGTACAGGTAGAAGCGACGAGCAAAGCGCATGAGTTCAAATTGCCACAAATGTGCACGATGGACGTGTAACGGTAAATGTCGTTCTATTGGGATTCCGTCCTCTAATCGAGATGATAAAATTGAATTCATTAAGGATGGACTGAGTAAGGAGAATTTGGGTAATATCCAACTTTCTCTTGAGACGCATCCTAGTGGAGACGTACAAAGAGAAATTCTTGATTTATGGCCGCAATTCCAAAGGGAATGGCAACATCTTGGGAATCTGATGTTAAAAGACCCTGTTTGCCAGCTTGTAAGAAAACTGGATGGGAAGCATATCCTCGACTCATAGAAGGCGTTTAAGCCGTTTCTGGACGTAAAACCAGAGGAAGATGTGAGCCACAATCACAACTACAATAAATGACTTCTCAGTTTTTGGTTTGATTTGCAATAACTTTATTTTAGTTTAATTTACGTGTTATTCGATTTGTGTAATTATTCTCATTTTTTTATTTGTCTTTTACGGTTGATTTTTCTTCTCTTTTTGATTTTCTTCCTGAAATCACGCAAAAATCTTTTGTTAGGTTAACATTTTCTTCTGACAGGTCAAATACACTTTCGGCGACATTATTACTCTTGACTTTTACGGTCGATTTTTCTTCTCTTTTTGATTTTCTTCCTGAAATCACGCAAAAATCTTTTGTTAGGTTAACATTTTCTTCTGACAGGTCAGATACACTTTCGGCGACATTATTACTCTTGTCTGATTCACTACTCAGTCCTCTATATATTACACCATGTACTCATTCTCTTTCAGGCACTCGAAAAAAAAAAAAGAAAAAAAAAATGGAAAGTACTTCGTCCCAACGCATTAAAAAAATTTGTGTCTTTGGAGGTGCTTATCCAGGGATAAATAACATATTCGCTGATGAAGCCATAAGAGTTGGAGTAATACTTGCCCAACAAAAGATCCAGTTGATTTATAGAGGCGGTAGTACGGGTTTAATGGGAGCAGTCGCTACAGCAGCACACGCCGGAGGAAGTCCAGTTCTAGGAGTCGTGCCAAAACTATTCACAGATTTTTGTGGACCTACCGTGGGTAAGGAAATACAAGTCTGGAGTATCCCTGAACGGATAACAATCATGTACCATTCTGCCGATGCATTCATTGCTTTACCAGGAGGTCTGGGTACATTGGAAGAAATAGCTTGCGTGGCTTCTTGGTCATCTTTGGTCACAAATAAGAAACCCATTGGTTTGCTTAATATTAATGGTTATTTTAGTAATTTGCTTTCATATTTAGATAATGCTGTGGATAATGGATTCATGTTTTCAGAGGCAAGGAGAACCATAATTTCTGCTACAACCATTGAAGATTTACTCAAAAAGCTCCAAGCTTATGAGTATTTATCTGCTACGGTTGTTTCGCAAATGCTCGGAAAAAGAAAAAGAGATATGGACGAGCAAGGAGTGGATTGCACTTTGTCTTTGTGACATTATCTAACATTTTGTTTGTTGTGTCTCAGTTATAATAAGTGGTTAGCAACCTCTGCAGGTAATATCTCCTAAATCCTACCTTTAAAATTTGACATTGGGGACAATGTCATATTTTAGTATGGGGTAAGGGACATATTTTGCTAATTTAAAAAAAAAAAATTGTTGTGTTTTAAACCATTTAGAAGTATTCATTCTGAACAAGGTCTGAGTAAGGGAGACTTGAGACATACCTTGTCAGTTTGATTTCTTCTTTTCAAAAAAAAAAAAAAGTTTGTTGTGTTTTAAGCAATTTAGAAGTATTCATTCTGAACAAGGTCTGAGTAAGGGAGACTTGAGACATACCTTGTCAGTTTGATTTTAATCTTTTTATGTTTACTTGTTAATTTTTGTTTAGTATTTTAGGATTATTTAAGTTGCATGAGTTTGTTTTGTTTTGAGTCTTAGTTATTCCTATTCTTATGTTATTAGTTCTTTTCTCTTACACATGATTCTTTCATTTGTGTTAATAGACTTACATTGAGGACAATGTAAGAATTAAGTGTGGGGGGAATGATTTAGGATTTCTTTTATTTTTGTCTACTATTTTTTTTATATGAGTCTTTATTATTATTATTATTTTTTTTTTTGAGTGTGTTTTAGTTCCTTTTTAATACAATGATGAGATATGAATTGCATAAGTCTAAAACAGATTTATTAGTGAGAAGATTTTCATGAGAATTGAGCTTGATGTCAACCTTTTTATGAGCCAATGTTAATATGATATGTTGATTGAGAAAGAAGCATGTTTAGACTTAATCTGACTTGTATAATTATCCTTGTGAGTTTTTGAGCCTATAATGATTGATGCATTATACAAATCAATCTAATTTCTTTCTTGAGTGCTCTTATGATTACATGATTCTCTAGAACTTGCTTTAAACCATTTGAGACTATATTGATGCATGTAACAACATGAATATGATAGAGGCATTAGAACTTTTTAACTAGGGCCAAACAGCCATCCCTTATTGATGTTCCAAGAGAACATCCCTCTAGTGAACCAATTTGAGCCTACATTGAATAAGCTATTTATTTGGTAACCACATCTTACACCTAGCCTAAACACATTTATATCTTTACCCTTGTTCTAAAGATGGACTAGAATGTTTGAGACATATTGCAAAAACAAGGGATACTTTTTGAAAATTTGGGTTAGAACAAAAGATAAGTGTGGGGGAGGAGAAAGGCAAAAGTCAAGAGAAAAATAGAGGGAATATTGCCAAATACATTCCCATGTGAAAAAAAAAAAAAGAAATTTTTTTTTTGAATAATCTCTTGAACTTCTAGTTAAAGAAAAGAAAAAGATGTTCGAAAGTTGGTTAGAATGAAGTAAAGGCTCAACATGAAATATTCAGCCTATGTGATTATGTACTTCTAAAGAATATTGAGAAAGTTTTATTTGCAAAATCTTTTTTGTCTCTAAATTCTATGAAGTCTTTGGAATGTTTGTGATATCTTTTCCTTTTTATTCTTTAACCACATTATTACCTCTTGGCCCCATTACAACCTTGATTAAAGACCTCTTGATTTATGAAGTTGCATGATCTTTTAGTGGAGAATAGGTAGACAAGCAAGCATATGGTAAAACTATTTTCATGAGATTGATTGAGTGTAAACACTTTACCACTACTTTAAAGAGTGAATCATGAGAGTATCCCATGTGAGAAGTTGAGATTAAGTTTGAATATGCACTATTTTGATTGAAATATGTTATGTTAATATTGGCTTAACTCAAACTATTTACATTCAAGCAAGATTTTTTGTGAATTTCTTTAAGCTATTGATTAGTTTTTAAGACTTGTCCAATGATTATCTCAAATTTATATTGGAAAGATTAGTTATAATTATTATTTTTAGTTTTTCTTATGTTTTCAATGTTTGTGGGTATCGTTCTAGTAAACCCTCACGAGACTAAACTCGTCCACTAGGGACACCTAGGGGTTTAAAGGCTTGTGTCACATGCTAAGTGCCACCGTGATTTCCTACGAAAGTGGATTAGATTAGATTTTCTTATTTTATTTTTATTGAGTCGTTGCTAGGGACTAGCAACAATCTAAGTGTGGGGGTGTGATAACTCGTATAATTATATAGTTTTTAGTTATGTTTTATTATTGTTTTGTGTCAAATACGAGTTATTATTGTTTAGTCTAATTGTGTTTATGATCTTTTATATTTTTATGTAATTTGGTGTTTTTCACAAGTTTCTTTGAGTGATTTCAGATTACTAGAATTAAGGGCAAATCCAGTTCAGTTCCAGTTCCGACACCTTTTGCCATATCAGCTATATCTGGAGTTTCACTGAAGCAATAAGCCTGACATTTTAACCGTGCAAAGTTAAGAGGCATATCTATCTTTTTCATGTTTTACACTTCTTGAAACGGAGTCGTTTTCCCTAGCGAAATCAACCATCAAGTTGGCTGATGTGCAATGACGTCTGTCCTGAGCCGTTTTCGCATTTTGACCATATCGTCCGATACACATCAGAAAATGAGCTGATTCCAACGGCTATGGATCCCTAACTGATAGGGAAACATTTGTCTAGAAGACCATGTGATCAGATAAAGCCTCCAATATTGAAGAAATCGACCATCAAGTTGGCTGATGTGCAATGACGTCTGTGCTGACCTGTTTTCGTATTTTGCCCATATCTTCTTCTCCACATCAGCAAATGAGCTGATTCCAACGGCTATGAATCAGTAACTCATAGGGGAACATTTTTCTAGAAGACCATGTGATCAGATCAGGCCTCCAAGATTGACAAAATCGACCATCAAGTTGGCTGATCAAAATGGTCATACAATATGACAAAAATTGTTAGAAAAATGCACCCACCTATTATACCTACCTTTGAAATTTGTAAAGCTTGTCTCTTGTCATTTAGCCCTCCAAAATGTGTATAAATAGAGGGCCTTGGATGATTGTAGAGGATCATATTGTACATAGGTAGGATATTAGCCATTTTAATAAAATTCTCTAAGTTTTCTTCTTCTTTCTTTTCTCTAGTTTTCTTTCTTTTCTCTAGTTTTCTTTTTCTTTAGAGAGAGCAAGAGGTTGGATAATTAATATTCTTCTTCTTCTTCTTTCTTTCTTTTATTTTCTTCTTAGATTCTATTTAATTTTATGTTTATAATGCCTATGCTAGGCTAAACTTCTATTTGGTTAAGGGTGATTTCAAAGCCCTAGACATGTTTTGTGATTGATTTTCAGATTCTATCTATCATTAATTTTCTATCAAAGTTGCTTATGTTCTTCTACAAGAATTGTTCATGATGTTGTCTTGATTTATTTAGGTGTACAACTAGATAGATCTTGATAATTATCTATTGCTAGTCTAGGAGTCTTGATCCGTGTAATTGTCTTGATTTCCTATTCATAAGTGGCAATTTGTGATTAATGATTATGGTCAAGTTTTCAATAATTGCAAAGTGGAACATAACCTAAGTTGAACAATCCGAGCTTATGTGTTTGTTGCTTAGATCAACCTATCTTTCTCATCATAAAGCTGCCATTAAATTGAATCTAGAGAGCTTATTCTAGGTTGTTTGATGGTTAGAGATTAAATAGAGAGCTTGTTCTATTTAACGACAAACTAAGGAAAGATTGGGATAACAGAGCTTGTTGTTATCTACGGTTGTTAACTTTGATAGTTGGTTGATATTGATAGATCTGAAATTGATTCTTAATGATGTCTAGTGGTGGAGAATGAAACCTTAACCATATTTTTCATATTTGATTCTTCTTACTTACTTGTTTTCTTACTTTTCTAGTTTGCTCATTTTTAAAAGTATATTTATTTTTATTGGCTGGTTATACCGCCTAATTTGTATATTAACTTTGTTTTATTTTTATTGGCTGGTTATACCGCCTAATTTAGTATATATATTTTTATTGGCTGGTTATACCGCCTAATTTAGTATATATATTTTTATTGGCTGGTTATACCGCCTTGCATCTTATTCTTATTATTTACTTTAGTTTTAATCTGGCTTCAAAAACCCCTTTTCTTTTATTGTTTTCTTTCAACGTAAGTTATAAACTAATAACTCATAGATTAAAACCCAATCCCTGAGGACTCGACCCTTGCTAATCATTATACTTACAATTGATCTTTTTAGTGCAAGGTTAACTAAGATACACTCTTTTGGGTGCATCACCTAGCCTAAATATAACCCTTGTTCTAAAGATGGATTATATATTTTGAGACATATTGCAAAAAAAAAAAAAAAAAAGGGATACTTTTAGTTAAAAATTTGGGTTGGAAACAAAAGATAAGTGTGGGGGAAGAAAAGAAAAGAAAAAGTCAAGAGAAAAAGAAAGGGATCATTGTCAAATACATTCCCATATAAAAAAAAAAAAAAAACTTCTCTTGAACTTCTAGTTAAAGTAAAGAAAAAGATGTTACAAAGTTGGTTAGAATGATGCAAAGGCTCAACATGAATATTTAGCCTATGTTATTATGTGCTTTATAAGAGTTTTGAGAAGTTTTATTTGTATGATCTTATTATGTCTCTAAACTCTATGAACTCTTTGGAACCTTTGTGATATCTTTATCCTTCTGTTCTTTAACCACATTATAACCCTTTGGCCCCATTACAACCTTGAATAAAGACCTCTTGATTTATGAAGTTGTATGATCTAAATAGTGGAGAATAGGTGGACAAGCAAGCGTATGGTAGAAGTGTTTTCATGAGATTGATTGAGTGTAAACACTTTACCACTACTTTAAAGAGTGAAAATCAAGAGAGTATCCCATGTGAGAAGTTGAGATTAAGTTTGAATATGCACTATTTTGATTGAAATATGTTATGTTAATATTGGCTTAACTCAAACTATTTACATTCAAGCAAGATTTTTTTGTGAATTTCTTTAAGCTATTGATTAATTTTTAAGACTTGTCCAATGATTATCTCTAATTTATATTGGAAGGATTAGTTATAATTATTATTTTTAGTTTTTCTTATGTCTTCAATGTTTGTGGGTATCGTCCTAGTAAACCCTCACGAGACTAAACTCGTCCACTAGGGACACCTAGGGGTTTAAAGGCTTGTGTCACATGCTAAGTGCCACCGTGATTTCCTACGAAAGTGGATTAGATTAGATTTTCTTTTTTATTTTTATTGAGTCGTTGCTAGGGACTAGCAACAATCTAAGTGTGGGGGTGTGATAACTCGTATAATTATATAGTTTTTAGTTATGTTTTATTATTGTTTTGTGTCAAATACGAGTTATTATTGTTTAGTCTAATTGTGTTTAAGATTTTTTATATTTTTATGTAATTTGGTGTTTTTCACGAGTTTCTTTGAGTGATTTCAGATTACTAGGTTAAATCAACAATTAAGGGCAAATCCAGTTCAGTTCCAGTTCCGACACCTTTTGCCATATCAGCTATATCTGGAGTTTCACTAAAGCAATAAGGCTGAAATTTTAACCGTGCAAACAAATGAGCTGATTCCAACGGCTATGGATCAGTAACTCATAGGGGAACATTTTTCTAGAAGACCATGTGATCAGATCAGGCCTCCAATATTGACAAAATCGACCATCAAGTTGGCTGATCAAAATTGTCATATAATATGACGAAAATTGTTAGAAAAATGCACCCACCTATTATACCTACCTTTGAAATTTGTAAAGCTTGTCACTTGTCATTTAGCCCTCCAAAATGTGTATAAATAGAGGGCCTTGGATGATTGTAGAGGAGGGCATGGTAGATTGGTAGGAAATTAGCCATTGTAATAAAATTCTCTAAGTTTTCTTCTTCTTTCTTTTCTCTAGTTTTCTTTTTCTTTATTTTCTTCTTCTTCTTCTTTCATTTATTTCCTTCTTAGATTCTCTTTAATTTTATGTTTATGTTTACAATACCTATGCTAGGCTAAACTTCTATTTGGTTAAGGGTGATTTCAAAGCCCTAGACATATTTTGTGATTGATTTTCAGATTCTATCTATCATTAATTTTCTATCAAACTTGCTTATGTTCTTCTACAAGAATTGTTCATGATGTTGTCTTGATTTATTTAGGTGTACAACTAGATAGATCTTGATAATTATCTATTGCTAGTTTAGGAGTCTTGATCCGTGTAATTGTCTTGATTTCCTATTCATAAGTGGCAATTTGTGATTAATGATTATGGTCAAGTTTTCAATAATTGCAAAGTGGAACATAACCTAAGTTGAACAATCCGAGCTTATGTGTTTGTTGCTTAGATCAACCTATCTTTCTCATCATAAAGCTGCCATTAAATTGAATTTAGAGAGCTTATTCTAGGTTGTTTAATGGTTAGAGATTAAATAGAGAGCTTGTTCTATTTAACGACAAACTAAGGAAAGATTGGGATAACAGAGCTTGTTGTTATCTACGGTTGTTAACTTTGATAGTTGGTTGATATTGATAGATCTGAAATTGATTCTTAATGATGTCTAGTGGTGGAGAATGAAACCTTAACCATATTTTTCATATTTGATTCTTCTTACTTACTTGTTTTCTTACTTTTCTAGTTTGCTTATTTTTAAAAGTATATTTATTTTTATTGGCTGGTTATACCGCCTAATTTGTATATTAACTTTGTTTTATTTTTATTGGCTGGTTATACCGCCTAATTTAGTATATATATTTTTATTGGCTGGTTATACCGCCTAATTTAGTATGTATATTTTTATTGGCTGGTTATACCGCCTTGCATCTTATTCTTATTATTTACTTTAGTTTAAATCTGGCTTCAAGAACCCCTTTTCTTTTATTGTTTTCTTTGAACGTAAGTTATAAACTAATAACTCATAGATTAAAACCCAATCCCTGAGGACTCGACCCTTGCTAATCATTATACTTACAATTGATCTTTTTAGTGCAAGGTTAAATAAGATACACTCTTTTGGGTGCATCATCCACACCATCAGATAAGTGAACAACTTCTCATGCAATACTTCTATGAAGGTCTCATGCCCATGGAGAGAAGTATGATAGATGCCGCTAGTGGGTGAGCTCTAGTTGATAAGACTCCCGGGGCTGCTAGAACATTAATCTCCAACATGGCAGCCAATTCTCAACAGTTCTCAATGAGACAAGATCCACCACCACAACCCAAGAGAGTTAATGAGGTAAGTATATCATCCCTTGAACAAAAATTTGATAAACTGACTTCTCTTGTTCAACAATTGGCTGTAGGTAATATACAACAAATAAAGGCTTGTGGCATATGTTCAAACATAGGGCACCAAACTGATATGTGTCCAACACTTCAAGAGGACACCAATGAACATGTGAATGCCATGGGTGGATTTCAGAACCAATCAAGAAAATATGATCCCTACTCAAACACTTACAATCCAGGATGGAGGGATCATCCAAACTTCAATTATGGAGGGAACCAATCACAAACTATTCCTCAACCATTTGACAACAGGCCACCGGGTTTTCAGCAAAGAGTGCAACAACTATACCAAACCCGACAACAACTGCCACCCACCCAAAATTCAGGTACTTTTCTTGAAGATCTTGTTAAAGCTCTTTCTACTAATAGAATTCAATTTCAACAGGAAACAAAGACAAGTATTCGAAATTTGGAGACTCAAATAGGGCAATTGGCAACAACCATGAGTCAAATGCAAGCAAGGGATTCTGGGAAATTACCTTCCCAAACCATAGTGAATCCAAGAGAGAATGCCAATGCTATAACTTTAAGAAGTGGGAAACAGCTAGAGACACCACAAAATGATAGTGCTCAAGGGGAGAACAATACCATGGCATCCTCTTCACATCCCAATGAGCCACTTAAAAAGGTAATTCCTAAACCATCCTTTCCTTCTTATATAACTCCTCCACCTTTTCCTAGCAGGTTAGCAAAGTCCAAGAAGGAGGAGCAAGAGAAGGAAATTTTGGAAACCTTCCGGAAAGTAGAGGTGAACATTCCTTTACTAGATGCTATCAAGCAAGTGCCAAGATATGCCAAGTTCCTAAAAGAGTTGTGCACATCTAAACGGAAGTTGAAATGGAATGAAAAGGTAAGTGTGGGGGAGAATGTGTCAGCTGTTCTTCAAAAGAAACTCCCACCTAAATGCAAGGATCCAGGTATGTTTACCATTCCTTGTAAGATAGGCAACACCAGGTTTGAGCGTGCTATGCTAGATCTAGGGGCATCTATTAATGTCATGCCATATTCAATTTATGCTTCATTGAATCTAGGACCATTAGAGGAAACCGGTGTTATAATACAACTTGCTGACCGTTCTAACACTTATCCAAGAGGAGTTGTAGAAGACGTTCTTGTACAGGTTAATGAATTGGTTTTTCCCGCTGACTTTTATGTTATTGAGATGGAAGATGAGATGTCTTCTAATCCCACACCTATTCTATTAGGGAGACCATTCTTGAAAACAGCAAGAACTAAAATAGATGTACATGATGGCACTTTAACTATGGAATTTGATGGTGAAATAATTCGCTTTAACATTTTTGAGGCCATGAGATATCCTAGTGATGTGCATTCTGTTTTTAATATTGATATAATTGACTCACTAGTGCAGCAAACTTATGAGCTAGATGATGAGGATAGTGTGGAGATAGTCCTTAGCAAACATCTCGGAATATGGAATGCTAAAGGGGAACTAGCGTTGAGTAACCATGTGGAAGGGGCACTAGAATCATTACACTCACTGCCACCTAAAGATGCAAGGTTTGATGTTTCATTTATTGATTTGCAATTATCTAATGAGAAACTTCTACCTTCCATTTTGCAGGCACCAACTTTAGAGTTGAAACCACTACCGAACCACTTGAAATATGTGTTCTTAGGTGAAAAGGACACACTACCTGTCATCATTGCCAAAGAGCTCACACCTTTGCAAGAAGAGCGACTTATCCGGGTGCTTAGAGAGCATAAAACAGCAATTGGTTGGACAATTGCCGATATCAAGGGAATAAGCCCATCCATGTGCATGCACCGGATTTTGTTAGAGGAGGGGTCCAAACCAACAAGAGAAGCACAAAGGAGATTGAACCCTCCTATGATGGAGGTTGTGAAAAAGGAGATACTGAAGCTCCTAGATGTTGGAGTGATCTATCCTATCTCGGATAGCAAATGGGTGAGCCCAGTCCAAGTGGTTCTGATAACTCGTATAATTATATAGTTTTTAGTTATGTTTTATTATTGTTTTGTGTCAAATACGAGTTATTATTGTTTAGTCTAATTGTGTTTATGATCTTTTATATTTTTATGTAATTTGGTGTTTTTCACAAGTTTCTTTGAGTGATTTCAGATTACTAGAGTTAAGGGCAAATCCAGTTCAGTTCCAGTTCCGACACCTTTTGCCATATCAGCTATATCTCGAGTTTCACTGAAGCAATAAAGCTGAAATTTTAACCGTGAAAAGTTAAGAGGCATATCTATCTTTTTCATGTTTTACACTTCTTGAAACGGAGTCGTTTTCGCTAGCGAAATCGGCCATCAAGTTGGCTGATGTGCAATGACGTCTGTGCTGTCCTGTTTTCGTATTTTGCCCATATCTTCTTATCCACATCAGCAAATGAGCTGATTCCAACGGCTATGGATCAGTAACTGACAGGGGAACATTTTTCTAGAAGACCATGTGATCAGATCAGGCCTCCAAAATTGATAAAATCGACCATCAAGTTGGCTGATCAAAATTGTCATACAATATGACGAAAATTGTTAGAAAAATGCACCCACCTATTATACCTACCTTTGAAATTTGTAAAGCTTGTCTCTTGTCATTTAGCCCTCCAAAATGTGTATAAATAGAGGGCCTTGGATGATTGTAGAGGATCATATTGTACATTGGTAGGATATTAGCCATTGTAATAAAATTCTCTAAGTTTTCTTCTTCTTTCTTTTCTCTAGTTTTCTTTTACTTTATTTTCTTCTTCTTCTTTCTTTCTTTTATTTCCTTCTTAGATTCTCTTTAATTTTATGTTTATGTTTACAATGCCTATGCTAGGCTAAACTTCTATTTGGTTAAGGGTGATTTCAAAGCCCTAGACATGTTTTATAATTGATTTTCAGATTCTATCTATCATTAATTTTCTATCAAAGTTGCTTATGTTCTTCTACAAGAATTGTTCATGATGGTGTCTTGATTTATTTAGGTGTACAACTAGATAGATCTTGATAATTATCTATTGCTAGTTTAGGAGTCTTGATCCGTGTAATTGTCTTGATTTCCTATTCATAAGTGGCAATTTGTGATTAATGATTATGGTCAAGTTTTCAATAATTGCAAAGTGGAACATAACCTAAGTTGAACAATCCGAGCTTATGTGTTTGTTGCTTAGATCAACCTATCTTTCTCATCATAAAGCTGCTATTAAATTGAACTTAGAGAGCTTATTCTAGGTTGTTTGATAGTTAGAGATTAAATAGAGAGCTTGTTCTATTTAACGACGAACTAAAGAAAGATTGGGGTAACAGAGCTTGTTGTTATCTACGGTTGTTAACTTTGATAGCTAATTAATGCTGATAGATATGAAATTAATTCTTAATGATGTCTAGTGGTGGAGAATGAAACCTTAACCATATTTTTCATATTTGATTCTTCTTACTTACTTGTTTTCTTACTTTTCTAGTTTGCTTATTTTTAAAAGTATATTTATTTTTATTGGCTGGTTATACCGCCTAATTTGTATATTAACTTTGTTTTATTTTTATTGGCTGGTTATACCGCCTAATTTAGTATATATATTTTTATTGGCTGGTTATACCGCCTAATTTAGTATATATATTTTTATTGGCTGGTTATACCGCCTTGCATCTTATTCTTATTATTTACTTTAGTTTAAATCTGGTTTCAAAAACCCCTTTTCTTTTATTATTTTCTTTGAACGTAAGTTATAAACTAATAACTCATAGATTAAAACCCAATCCCTGAGGACTCGACCCTTGCTAATCATTATACTTACAATTGATCTTTTTAGTGCAAGGTTAAATAAGATACACTCTTTTGGGTGCATCAAATTTTTGGCGCCGTTGTCGGGGATTGTTTTCTTTAGTTTATTTGTTACTTGGTTTATTCTTATTTTCAGTTCTAATTAGTATTATTTTCTTGTACATACATGTTTTTCTTTTCAAATTTTGAAAAAAAACAAAACAAAAAAAAGATGGAATTAAGCAATCTAACACTTGAAGAGTTGGTGGCATACATGAACATGGAGAATCAACAAGCCAATCTCACCTCCCCAGTTCAACAATTGGCCATGGGAGGATGTCAAGGCCATCAAGTGTTCCAAGACCAAAAGTATGATCATTACTCAAACACTTACCATGAGGGATGGTGGGATCATACTAATTATGGCTACTCGAAAAATTACCAAGAAGTAGATCCTTATGCCAATTACACTCATCCATCTAGCTTCAATCAATCATGGTCTCAAGAACCAGATCTTTTTCAACCACCACATATGACTCAAAACTCAGGTACTTCTTTAGAAGATCTTGTCTATTCTCTTGTTACTGATTCTTTGCAATTTCAACAGGAAACAAGGGCAAGCATCCAGAGTTTGGAAAAGCAAATGAGCCAATTGGCTAGTAGTATGGTGGGATGGGTAGCACAAAGATCTGAAGAACTCCCAGCCCAAACGATGGTTAACCCAAAGGAGAATGCTACTATTGTGACCTTGAAGAATGAGGAACAAGATGAGGATGAAACAAAATTAGAGATGGATTCTATTCTTGAGGATAATGAAGCCAAAGATCCAAATAAGAGTATTTCGGCACCTGAGGTAACGTTTAAGGTTTCACTTTTTACTAATGTTTCTTCTCCACCTTTTCCTAGTAGATTTGCAAAGTTCAAGGAGGAAGAACATGAACAACACATGCCGGAAACCTTAAACAACTTGTTTGTGGAGGTCATTCAACAAGTATCAAAATATGCTCCATTCCTCGATGACATATGCACCACAAAGGATGATGGAATAATACTTGTAATGGAGAATGCATCCACTGTTGTGCAAAGAAAGCTTCCTCTCAAACGCATAAATTTGGGAAATTTCATGTATGAGCCTGACAAGCCTAAAATGCCAAGAAGGGGTGTTGGTTAGGTTCAAAACACTAAATCAAGTGCTAATTGGGGGAGGCAGCCTAATTAGTGAAAGCATTGCCAAACTGCCATCCTCAGATTTGCTCTCTTTTTCTTTATCTTTTACTTATGTTTCTTTGCTAATTGTGTTTAGTGTTTCTAAGTTCGTTTAGGCTGCATAAGTTTATTTTGTTTGTTAGTTCTTTTCACTTACACATGATTCTTTCATTTGGGATTAATAGCATTACATTAATGACAATGTAAGAATTATGTGTGGGGGGAAGAATTTAGGATTTTATTTAGAGTGTTTTGTTTTTGAGTCTTTTTATGTTGTTTTTCTTTCTGATCCTTGTTTTGAAAATAACTAGATGTAAATATAATTTTTTAACCCCGGTTAAACGGCGGATAACGGTACTCCGTGATTATTTAAGTCGGTTCCATCAGCTACCCACAAAACTGATATTGTATATAAATTTCTCTTCCAATTTCTCTTTCAATTTTTTTCATTTTTTTTTCAGGATGGATGATATTCTCACACGATTGCAGAAACGATTTCCTCCTTTTCCTCGAAATATTTTACTGAAGCTTTACCAAGTTCGATTTGAAAGATTAAGAATGCTTATGCACAAAGGGATTCCTGAAGACATACGTTGGATAATTGAAGCCAAGGTACGTGAAGATGAATATCTTCCTGTTTTGCATTTACCAGGTACAGGTAGAAGCACTTTTGCAAAGAAGCGACGAGCAAAGCGCATGAGTTCAAATTGCCACAAATGTGCACGATGGACGTGTAACGGTAAATGTCGTTCTATTGGGATTCCGTCCTCTAATCGAGATGATAAAATTGAATTCATTAAGGATGGACTGAGTAAGGAGAATTTGGGTAATATCCAACTTTCTCTTGAGACGCATCCTAGTGGAGACGTACAAAGAGAAATTCTTGATTTATGGCCGCAATTCCAAAGGGAATGGCAACATCTTGGGAATCTGATGTTAAAAGACCCTGTTTGCCAGCTTGTAAGAAAACTGGATGGGAAGCATATCCTCGACTCATAGAAGGCGTTTAAGCCGTTTCTGGACGTAAAACCAGAGGAAGATGTGAGCCACAATCACAACTACAATAAATGACTTCTCAGCTTTTGGTTTGATTTGCAATAACTTTATTTCGGTTCAATTTACGTGTTATTCGATTTGTGTAATTATTCTCGTTTTTTTTTATTTGTCTTTTACGGTTGATTTTTTCTTCTCTTTTTGATTTTCTTCCTGAAATCACGCAAAAATCTTTTGTTAGGTTAACATTTTCTTCTGACAGGTCAGATACACTTTCGGCGACATTATTACTCTTGTCTGATTCACTACTCGGTCCTCTATATATTACACCATGTACTCATTCTCTTTCAGGCACTCGAAGAAAAAAAAAATGGAAAGTACTTCATCCCAGCGCATTAAAAAATTTTGTGTCTTTGGAGGTGCTTATCCAGGGAAAAATAACATATTCGCTGATGAAGCCATAAGAGTTGGAGTAATACTTGCCCAACAAAAGATCCAGTTGATTTATGGAGGCGGTAGTACGGGTTTAATGGGAGCAGTCGCTACAGCAGCACACGCCGGAGGAAGTCCAGTTCTAGGAATCGTGCCAAAACTATTCACAGATTTTTGTGGACCTACCTTGGGTAAGGAAATACAAGTCTGGAGTATCCCTGAACGGATAACAATCATGTACCATTCTGCCGATGCATTCATTGCTTTACCAGGAGGTCTGGGTACATTGGAAGAAATAGCTTGCGTGGCTTCTTGGTCATCTTTGGTCACAAATAAGAAACCCATTGGTTTGCTTAATATTAATGGTTATTTTAGTAATTTGCTTTCATATTTAGATATTGCTGTGGATAATGGATTCATGTTTTCAGAGGCAAGGAGAACCATAATTTCTGCTACAACCATTGAAGATTTACTCAAAAAGCTCCAAGCTTATGAGTATTTATCTGCTACGGTTGTTTCGCAAACGCTCGGAAAAAGAAAAAGAGATATGGACGAGCAAGGAGTGGATTGCACTTTGTCTTTGTGACATTATCTAACATTTTGTTTGTTGTGTCTCAGTTATAATAAGTGATTAGCAACCTCTGCAGGTAATATCTCCTAAATTCTACCTTTAAAATTTGATATTGGGGACAATGCCATATTTTAGTAGGGGGTAAGGGACATATTTTGCTAATTTTAAAAAAAAAAAAATTTGTTGTGTTTTAAGCCATTTAGAAGTATTCATTCTGAACAAGGTTTGAGTAAGGGAGACTTGAGACATACCTTGTCAGTTTGATTTCTTCTTTTCAAAAAAAAAAAAAAAAAAAATTTGTGTTTTAAGCCATTTAAAAGTATTCATTCTGAACAAGGTCTGAGTAAGGGAGACTTCAGACATACCTTGTCAGTTTGATTTTAATCTTTTTATGTTTACTTGTTAATTTTTGTTTAGTATTTTAGGATTATTTAGGTTGCATGGTTTTGTTTTGTTTTGAGTCTTAGTTGTTCATATTCTTATGTTATTAGTTCTTTTCTCTTACACATGATTCTTTCATTTGGGTTAATAGACTTACATTGAGGACAATGTAAGAATTAAGTGTGGGGGGAATGATTTAGGATTTCTTTTATTTTTGTCTACTATTATTTTTTTTTATGAGTCTTTATTATTATTATTATTATTTTTTTGTGTGTTTTAGTTCCTTTTTAATACAATGATGAGATATGAATTGCATAATTCTAAAACAGATTTATTAGTGAGAAGATTTTCATGAGAATTGAGCTTGATGTCAACCTTTTTATGAGCCAATGTTAATATGATATGTTGATTGAGAAAGAAGCATGTTTAGACTTAATCTGACTTGTATAATCATCCTTGTGAGTTTTTGAGCCTATAATGATTGATGCATTATACAAATCAATCTAATTTCTTTCTTGAGTGCTCTTATGATTACATGATTCTCTAGAACTTGCTTTAAACCGTTTGAGACTATATTGATACATGTGACAACATGAATATGATAGAGGCATTAGGATTATAACCAGAGCCAAACAGCCATCCATTATTAATGTTCCAAGAGAACACACCCTTAGTGAACCAATTTGAGCCTACATTGAATAAGCTATCTCTTTGGTAACCATAACTTATCCCTAACCTAAATATACTTATATCTTTACCTTTGTTCCAAAGATAAATTAGCATGTTTTGAGACAAGTTGCAAAGACAAGGAAGATTTATTGAAAATTTGGGTTAGAAACAAGAAATAAGTGTGGGGGGAAAAGAAAGAAAAAAGTCAAGAGAAAAAGAAAGGGATCATTGTCAAATACATTCCCATATTAAAAAAAAAATCTTCTCTTGAACTTCTAGTTAAAGTAAAGAAAAAGATGTTACAAAGTTGGTTAGAATGATGCAAAGGCTCAACATGAATATTTAGCCTATGTTATTATGTGCTTTATAAGAGTTTTGAGAAGTTTTATTTGTATGATCTTATTATGTCTCTAAACTCTATGAACTCTTTGGAACCTTTGTGATATCTTTATCCTTTTGTTCTTTAACCACATTATAACCCTTTGGCCCCATTACAACCTTGAATAAAGACCTCTTGATTTATGAAGTTGAATGATCTAAATAGTGGATAATAGGTGGACAAGCAAGCATATGGTAGAAATGTTTTCATGAGATTGATTGAGTGTAAACACTTTACCACTACTTTAAAAAGTGAAAATCAAGAGAGTATCCCATGTGAGAAGTTGAGATTAAGTTTGAATATGCACTATTTTGATTGAAATATGTTATGGTAATATTGGCTTAACTCAAACAATTTACATTCAAGCAAGATTTTTTGTGAATTTCTTTAAGCTATTGATTAGTTTTTAAGACTTGTCCAATGATTATCTCCAATTTATATTGGAAGGATTAGTTATAATTATTATTTTTAGTTTTTCTTATGTCTTCAATGTTTGTGGGTATCGTCCTAGTAAACCCTCACGAGACTAAACTCGTCCACTAGGGACACCTAGGGGTTTAAAGGCTTGTGTCACATGCTAAGTGCCACCGTGATTTCCTACGAAAGTGGATTAGATTAGATTTTCTTATTTTATTTTTATTGAGTCGTTGCTAGGGACTAGCAACAATCTAAGTGTGGGGCTGTGATAACTCGTATAATTATATAGTTTTTAGTTATGTTTTATTATTGTTTTGTGTCAAATACGAGTTATTATTGTTTAGTCTAATTGTGTTTATGATCTTTTATATTTTTATGTAATTTGGTGTTTTTCACAAGTTTCTTTGAGTGATTTCAGATTACTAGAGTTAAGGGCAAATCCAGTTCAGTTCCAGTTCCGACACCTTTTTCCATATCAGCTATATCTCGAGTTTCACTGAAGCAATAAAGCTGAAATTTTTACCGTGCAAATTTAAGAGGCATATCTATCTTTTTCATGTTTTACACTTCTTGAAACGGAGTCGTTTTCGCTAGCGAAATCGGCCATCAAGTTGGCTGATGTGCAATGACGTCTGTGCTGACCTGTTTTCGTATTTTGCCCATATCTTCTTATCCACATCAGCAAATGAGCTGATTCCAACGGCTATGGATCAGTAACTGATAGGGGAACATTTTTCTAGAAGACCATGTGATCAGATCAGGCCTCCAAAATTGACAAAATCGACCATCAAGTTGGCTGATCAAAATTGTCATACAATATGACGAAAATTGTTAGAAAAATGCACCCACCTATTATACCTACCTTTGAAATTTGTAAAGCTTGTCTCTTGTCATTTAGCCCTCCAAAATGTGTATAAATAGAGGGCCTTGGATGATTGTAGAGGATCATATTGTACATTGGTAGGATATTAGCCATTGTAATAAAATTCTCTAAGTTTTCTTCTTCTTTCTTTTCTCTAGTTTTCTTTTTCTTTATTTTCTTCTTCTTCTTTCTTTCTTTTATTTCCTTCTTAGATTCTCTTTAATTTTATGTTTATGTTTACAATGCCTATGCTAGGCTAAACTTCTATTTGGTTAAGGGTGATTTCAAAGCCCTAGACATGTTTTATAATTGATTTTCAGATTCTATCTATCATTAATTTTCTATCAAAGTTGCTTATGTTCTTCTACAAGAATTGTTCATGATGTTGTCTTGATTTATTTAGGTGTACAACTAGATAGATCTTGATAATTATCTATTGCTAGTTTAGGAGTCTTGATCCGTGTAATTGTCTTGATTTCCTATTCATAAGTGGCAATTTGTGATTAATGATTATGGTCAAGTTTTCAATAATTGCAAAGTGGAACATAACCTAAGTTGAACAATCCGAGCTTATGTGTTTGTTGCTTAGATCAACCTATCTTTCTCATCATAAAGCTGCTATTAAATTGAACTTAGAGAGCTTATTCTAGGTTGTTTGATAGTTAGAGATTAAATAGAGAGCTTGTTCTATTTAACGACGAACTAAGGAAAGATTGGGGTAACAGAGCTTGTTGTTATCTACGGTTGTTAACTTTGATAGCTAATTAATGCTGATAGATATGAAATTGATTCTTAATGATGTCTAGTGGTGGAGAATGAAACCTTAACCATATTTTTCATATTTGATTCTTCTTACTTACTTGTTTTCTTACTTTTCTAGTTTGCTTATTTTTAAAAGGATATTTATTTTTATTGGCTGGTTATACCGCCTAATTTGTATATTAACTTTGTTTTGTTTTTATTGGCTGGTTATACCGCCTAATTTAGTATATATATTTTTATTGGCTGGTTATACCGCCTAATTTAGTATATATATTTTTATTGGCTGGTTATACCGCCTTGCATCTTATTCTTATTATTTACTTTAGTTTAAATCTCGTTTCAAAAACCCCTTTTCTTTTATTATTTTCTTTGAACGTAAGTTATAAACTAATAACTCATAGATTAAAACCCAATCCCTGAGGACTCGACCCTTGCTAATCATTATACTTACAATTGATCTTTTTAGTGCAAGGTTAAATAAGATACACTCTTTTGGGTGCATCAGGTTCCAAAGAAATCAGGTGTAACGGTGGTAACAAATAATGAGAATGAACTTGTTCCTACTAGGATTCAAACAGGATGGCGAGTTTGTATTGATTATCGTAAACTTAATTCCACAACTCGCAAAGACCACTTTCCTTTACCTTTTATTGATCAAATGCTTGAAAGGTTAGCTGGCCATTCTCATTATTGTTTTCTTGATGGTTTTTCAGATTATAATCAGATAGCCATTGCTCCGGAGGACCAAGAGAAAACAACATTCACATGTCCATTTGGTACTTTTGCATACCGGCGTATGCCATTTGGTCTTTGTAATGCACCAGCTACATTCCAAAGGTGTATGGTTAGCATATTTTCAGATTATGTAGAGAACATCATAGAAGTGTTTATGGATGATTTTAGTGTCTATGGTGATTCTTTTGATAGATGTCTAGAGAACCTTACACTTGTACTTGAAAGATGCATGGAAACTAACCTTGTTTTGAATTGGGAAAAATGTCACTTTATGGTAGAACAAGGAATAGTTTTGGGCCATGTTATTTCTTCTAGAGGGATAGAGGTTGATAAGTCTAAAATAGATATTATGCATTCTTTACCACCTCCCACAAATGTGAGAGAGGTTCGTTCTTTTCTTGGACATGCAGGTTTCTATAGGAGATTTATCAAAGACTTCTCAAAGATCACATTACCTCTTTGCAAGCTACTACAAAAAGATGTGGTTTTCCACTTTGATGATAAATGCAAAGAGGCGTTTGAAACATTGAAGGGACTCTTGACATCAGCTCCTATCATCCAACCACCAGATTGGAATATACCTTTTGAAATCATGTGTGATGCTAGTGACTATGCCATTAGAGCTGTTTTGGGCCAAAGGGTTGGCAAAGCCTCACATGCCATTTATTATGCCTCACGAACTCTTAATGATACTCAATTGAACTATTCCACTACTGAAAAAGAACTTTTGGCTATTGTATTTGCTTTAGAAAAATTTCGATCTTATTTAATTGGTACTAAAGTAATTGTATATTCTGACCATGCAGCCCTTAAGTACTTACTCACTAAGAAGGAGGCCAAACCAAGGTTGATTAGATGGATACTTCTCTTACAAGAGTTTGATTTGGAGATAAAAGATAAGAGAGGTAGTGACAACCTGGTTGCGGACCATCTTAGCCGTTTAGTTCATGAAGAGGATGCACTACCCTTGAATGAGAACGTTCCGGATGAGCAACTTCTTTTTATAAGTACAACAACTCCTTGGTATGCCGATATTGTTAATTACTTAGTTACCAAGAAGTTGCCACAAGAGTTGACACAAGCTCAAAGAAATAAGATCAAGAGTGATGCCAAATACTACATATGGGATGATCCTTACCTTTGGAAGCATTGCTCCGATCAGATTATAAGAAGGTGTGTACTCGAATCTGAATTTCAATCTATTCTCACCTTTTGTCACTCTTATGCATGTGGAGGACACTTTGGATCCAAAAGAACAGCCATGAAAGTTCTTGATTCTGGATTTTATTGGCCTACTATATTCAAAGATGCATACCTCTTTTGCAAGTCATGTGATCGTTGCCAAAGAACAGGTAGCTTAGGTGCTAGAAATCAAATGCCTCAAACTCCAATACTTATTGTTGAAAATTTTGATGTATGGGGCATGGATTTCATGGGACCTTTTCCTTCTTCTTTTGGTAATCTTTATATTTTACTTGCCGTTGATTATGTTTCAAAGTGGGTGGAAGCAAAATCCACTACGACTAATGACTCTAAAGTGGTTTCAGATTTTGTCAAGACTAACATCTTTGCTAGGTTTGGAACGCCAAAGGCCATAATCAGCGATAGAGGTACTCACTTTTGCAATAGGACTATGGAAACACTTTTGAGGAAGTATAACATCACACACAAGGTCTCCACCTCATATCATCCTCAAACTAGTGGGCAAGCTGAAGTGTCAAACCGAGAAGTTAAGTCCATCCTTGAAAAGACAGTTAATCCAAATAGGAAGGATTGGAGTTCACGACTTGATGATGCACTTTGGGCTTATAGGACAGCATATAAGACACCCATTGGTGTGTCTCCTTATCGACTTGTTTATGGTAAGCCTTGTCATCTTCCGGTTGAATTGGAACATAAATCATATTGCGCTATCAAAGAATGCAACATGGAGATGGATGAGACAGGAAAGAAAAGAAAACTTGACCTACAAGAATTAGAGGAGATAAGGAATGATGCCTATCAGAATTCTAGGATTTACAAGGAAAAGACTAAGGCATTCCATGACAAGATGATATCAAGATGATATGCACTATTTTGATTGAAATATGTTATGTTAATATTGGCTTAACTCAAACTATTTACATTCAAGCAAGATTTTTTGTGAATTTCTTTAAGCTATTGATTAATTTTTAAGACTTGTCCAATGATTATCTCTAATTTATATTGGAAGGATTAGTTATAATTATTATTTTTAGTTTTTCTTATGTCTTCAATGTTTGTGGGTATCGTCCTAGTAAACCCTCACGAGACTAAACTCGTCGACTAGGGACACCTAGGGGTTTAAAGGCTTGTGTCACATGCTAAGTGCCACCGTGATTTCCTACGAAAATGGATTAGATTAGATTTTCTTATTTTATTTTTATTAAGTCGTTGCTAGGGACTAGCAACAATCTAAGTGTGGGGGTGTGATAACTCGTATAATTATATAGTTTTTAGTTATGTTTTATTATTGGTTTGCGTCAAATACGAGTTATTATTGCTTAGTCTAATTGTGTTTATGATCTTTTATATTTTTATGTAATTTGGTGTTTTTTTACGAGTTTCTTTGAGTGATTTCAGATTACTAGGTTAAATCAACAATTAAGGGCAAATTCAGTTCAGTTCCAGTTCCGACACCTTTTGCCATATCAGCTATATCTGGAGTTTCACTGAAGCAATAAGGCTGAAATTTTAACCGTGCAAATTTAAGAGGCATATCTAACATTTTCATGTTTTCCACTTCTTGAAACGGAGTCGTTTTCCCTAGCGAAATTGACCATCAAGTTGGCTGATGTGCAATGACGTCTGTGCTGACCTGTTTTGGTATTTTGCCCATATCGTCTGATCCACAATAGCAAATGAGCTGATTCCAACGTCTATGGATCACTAACTGATAGGGGAACATTTTTCTAGAAGACCATGTGATCAGATCAAGCCTCCAATATTGACAAAATCGACCATCAAGTTGGCTGATCAAAATTGTCATACAATATGACGAAAATTGTTAGAAAAATGCACCCACCTATTATACCTACCTTTGAAATTTGTAAATCTTATCTCTTGTCATTTAGTCCTCCAAAATGTGTATAAATAGAGGGCCTTGGATGATTGTATGAGACATGGTACATTGGTAGGATATTAGCCATTGTAATAAAATTCTCTAAGTTTTCTTCTTCTTTCTTTTCTCTAGTTTTCTTTTTCTTTATTTTCTTCTTCTTCTTTCTTTCTTTTATTTCCTTCTTAGATTCTCTTTAATTTTATGTTTATGTTTACAATGCCTATGCTAGGCTAAACTTCTATTTGGTTAAGGGTGATTTCAAAGCCCTAGACATGTTTTGTGATTGATTTTCAGATTCTATCTATCATTAATTTTCTATCAAAGTTGCTTTTGTTCTTGTACAAAAATTGTTCATGATGTTGTCTTGATTTATTTAGGTGTACAACTAGATAGATCTTGATAATTATCTATTGCTAGTTTAGGAGTCTTGATCCGTGTAATTTTCTTGATTTCCTATTTCATAAGTGGCAATTTGTGATTAATGATTATGGTCAAGTTTTCAATAATTGCAAAGTGGAACATAACCTAAGTTGAACAATCCGAGCTTATGTGTTTGTTGCTTAGATCAACCTATCTTTCTCATCATAAAGCTGCCATTAAATTGAATTTAGAGAGCTTATTCTATGTTGTTTAATGGTTAGAGATTAAATAGAGAGCTTGTTCTATTTAACGACAAACTAAGGAAAGATTGGGATAACAGAGCTTGTTGTTATCTACGGTTGTTAACTTTGATAGTTGGTTGATATTGATAGATCTGAAATTGATTCTTAATGATGTCTAGTGGTGGAGAATGAAACCTTAACCATATTTTTCATATTTGATTCTTCTTACTTACTTTTTTTCTTACTTTTCTAGTTTGCTTATTTTTAAAAGTATATTTATTTTTATTGGCTGGTTATTCCGCCTAATTTGTATATTAACTTTGTTTTATTTTTATTGGCTGGTTATACCGCCTAATTTAGTATATATATTTTTATTGGCTGGTTATACCGCCTAATTTAGTATATATATTTTTATTGGCTGGTTATACCGCCTTGCATCTTATTCTTATTATTTACTTTAGTTTAAATCTGGCTTCAAAAACCCCTTTTCTTTTATTGTTCTTGAATTTAAGTTTTAAACTATTAACTTATAAACTAAAACCCAATCCTTGAGGACTCGACCCTTGCTAACTACTATACTTACAATTTATCTTTTTAGTGCAAGGTTAAATAAGATACACTCATTTGGGTGCATCAAATTTTTGGCGCCGTTGCCGAGGATTGCTTTCTTTAGTTTATTAGTTTATTGGTTTATTCTTATTTTCTGTTCTAATTATTTACTTTCTTATTTTTTTTTATTAGTGAATGTTCCAAGCTCCTGAAGAAGACTTACGACTTAGGAGAATTCGGGAATTTATAACTTCTCACCAACAACCAATCGAGGAGTTGATCTAAAACATCCAAGAGGAGCAAGGAGAGATGGCAGCAGCTGACAACCGAACTCTCAAGGAGCTTGCCGCTCCGGACTTGGGTCAACAACCATTATGCATTGAATATGCTAATCTTGAGATAGCTTTTGAATTAAAATCTGGTTTGATTCATCTTCTCCCAACTTTTCATGGTTTTGCAGGAGAGGATCCAAATAAGCACCTCAAGGAATTCCATGTAGTTTGCTCAAGCATGAGACCAACAGGGGTCACGGAAGAGCAAGTTAAGTTGAGAGCCTTCCCATTCTCTCTAGCTGATTCAGCAAAGGAATGGCTCTACTATCTACCATCCGGGACCATCACTACATGGAATGATTTGAAGAAAGCATTCTTGGAAAGGTATTTCCCAGCATCTAAGGCTGCCAACATTAGGAAAGAGATATGTGGGATTCGGCAATACAACGGAGAGTCCTTATATGAATATTGGGAGAGGTTCAAGAAACTTTGTGCATCATGTCCACACCATCAAATAAGTGAACAACTTCTCATCTAATACTTCTATGAAGGTCTCATGCCCATGGAGAGAAGTATGATAGATGCCGCTAGTGGGGGAGCTCTAGTTGATAAGACTCCCAAGGCTGCTAGAACATTAATCTCCAACATGGCAGCCAATTCTCAACAGTTCTCAATGAGACAAGATCCACCACCACAACCCAAGAGAGTTAATGAGGTAAGTATATCATCCCTTGAACAAAAATTTGATAAACTGACTTCTCTTGTTCAACAATTGGCTGTAGGTAAAATACAACAAATAAAGGCTTGTGGCATATGTTCAAACATAGGGCACCAAACTGATATGTGTCCAACACTTCAAGAGGATACCAATGAACATGTGAATGCCATGGGTGGATTTCAGAACCAATCAAGGAAATATGATCCCTACTCAAACACTTACAATCCAGGATAGAGGGATCATCCAAACTTCAATTATGGAGGGAACCAATCACAAACTATTCCTCCACCATTTGACCACAGGCCACCGGGTTTTCAGCAAAGAGTGCAACAACCATACCAAACCCGACAACAACTACCACCCACCCAAAATTCAGGTACTTCTCTTAAAGATCTTGTTAAAGCTCTTTCTACTAATACAATTCAATTTCAACAGGAAACAAAGAAAAGTATTCGAAATTTGGAGACTCAAATAGGGCAATTGGCAACAACCATGAGTCAAATGCAAGCAAGGGATTCTGGGAAATTACCTTCCCAAACCATAGTGAATCCAAGAGAGAATGCCAGTGCTATAACTTTAAGAAGTGGGAAACAGCTAGAGACACCACAAAATGATAGTGCTCAAGGGGAGAACAATTCCATGGCATCCTCTTCACATCCCAACGAGCCACTAAAAAAGGTAATTCCTAAACCATCCTTTCCTTCTTATATAACTCCTCCACCTTTTCCTAGCAGGTTAGCAAAGTCCAAGAGGGAGGAGCAAGAGAAGGAAATTTTGGAAACCTTCCGGAAAGTAGAGGTGAACATTCCTTTACTAGATGCTATCAAGCAAGTGCCAAGATATGCCAAGTTCCTAAAAGAGTTGTGCACATCTAAACGGAAGTTGAAATGGAATGAAAAGGTAAGTGTGGGGGAGAATGTGTCAGCTGTTCTTCAAAAGAAACTCCCACCTAAATGCAAGGATCCAGGTATGTTTACCATTCCTTGTAAGATAGGCAACAGCAGGTTTGAGCGTGCTATGCTAGATCTAGGGGCATCTATTAATGTCATGCCATATTCAATTTATGCTTCATTGAATCTAGGACCATTAGAGGAAACCGGTGTTATAATACAACTTGCTGACCGTTCTAACACTTATCCAAGAGGAGTTGTAGAAGACGTTCTTGTACAGGTTAATGAATTGGTTTTTCCCGCTGACTTTTATGTTATTGAGATGGAAGATGAGATGTCTTCTAATCCCACACCTATTCTATTAGGGAGACTGATGCACCCAAAAGAGTGTATCTTATTTAACCTTGCACTAAAAAGATAAATTGTAAGTATAGTAGTTAGCAAGGGTCGAGTCCTCAGGGATTGGGTTTTAGTTTATAAGTTAATAGTTTAAAACTTAAATTCAAGAACAATAAAAGAAAAGGGGTTTTTGAAGCCAGATTTAAACTAAAGTAAATAATAAGAATAAGATGCAAGGCGGTATAACCAGCCAATAAAAATATATATACTAAATTAGGCGGTATAACCAGCCAATAAAAATTTATATACTAAATTAGGCGGTATAACCAGCCAATAAAAATAAAACAAAGTTAATATACAAATTAGGCGGTATAACCAGCCAATAAAAATAAATATAAAAAATAAGCAAACTAAAAGTAAGAAAACAAATAAGTAAGAAGAATCAAATATGAAAAATATGGTTAAGGTTTCATTCTCCACCACTAGACATCATTAAGAATCAATTTCAGATCTATCAATATCAACCTGATGCACCCAAAAGAGTGTATCTTATTTAACCTTGCACTAAAAAGATCAATTGTAAGTATAGTAGTTAGCAAGGGTCGAGTCCTCAGGGATTGGGTTTTAGTTTATAAGTTAATAGTTTATAACTTACGTTCAAAGAAAATAAGAAATGAAAAGGGGTTTTTGAAGCCAAATTTAAACTAAAGTAAATAATAAGAATAAGATGCAAGGCGGTATAACCAGCCAATAAAGATATATATACTAAATTAGGCGGTATAACCAGCCAATAAAAATATATATACTAAATTAGGCGGTATAACCAGCCAATAAAAATAAAACAAAGTTAATATACAAATTAGGCGGTATAACCAGCCAATAAAAATAAATATAAAAAATAAGCAAACTAAAAGTAAGAAAACAAGTAAGTAAGAAGAATCAAATATGAAAAATATGGTTAAGGTTTCATTCTCCACCACTAGACATCATTAAGAATCAATTTCAGATCTATCAATATCAACCAACTATCAAAGTTAACAACCGTAGATAACAACAAGCTCTGTTACCCCAATCTTTCCTTAGTTTGTCGTTAAATAGAACAAGCTCTCTATTTAATCTCTAACCATTAAACAACCTAGAATAAGCTCTCTAAATTCAATTTAATGGCAGCTTTATGATGAGAAAGATAGGTTGATCTAAGCAACAAACACATAAGCTCGGAATGTTCAACTTAGGTTATGTTCCACTTTGCAATTATTGAAAACTTGACCATAATCATTAATCACAAATTGCCACTTATGAATAGGAAATCAAGACAATTACACGGATCAAGACTCCTAAACTAGCAATAGATAATTATCAAGATCTATCTAGTTGTACACCTAAATAAATCAAGACAACATCATGAACAATTCTTGTAGAAGAACATAAGCAACTTTGATAGAAAATTAATGATAGATAGAATCTGAAAATCAATTATAAAACATGTCTAGGGCTTTGAAATCACCCTCAACCAAATAGAAGTTTAGCCTAGCATAGGCATTGTAAACATAAACATAAAATTAAAGAAAATCTAAGAAGAAAATAAAAGAAAGAAAGAAGAAGAGGAAGAATATTAATTATCCAACCTCTTGCTCTCTCTAAAGAAAAAGAAAACTAGAGAAAAGAAAGAAAACTAGAGAAAAGAAAGAAGAAGAAAACTTAGAGAATTTTATTAAAATGGCTAATATCCTACCTATGTACAATATGATCCTCTACAATCATCCAAGGCCCTCTATTTATACACATTTTGGAAGGCTAAATGACAAGAGACAAGCTTTACAAATTTCAAAGGTAGGTATAATAGGTGGGTGAATTTTTCTAACAATTTTCGTCATATTGTATGACAATTTTGATCAGCCAACTTGATGGTCGATTTCGTCAATGTTGGAGGCCTGATCTGATCACATGGTCTTCTAGAAAAAGGTTCCCCTATCAGTTACGGATCCATAGCCGTTGGAATCAGCTCATTTTCTGATGTGGATAAGCAGATATGGGCAAAATACGAAAACATGTCAGCACAGACGTCATTGCACATCAGCCAACTTGATGGTCGATTTCGTCAATATTAGAGGCCTGATCTGATCATATGGTCTTCTAGACAAAGGTTCCCGTATCAGTTACGGATCCATAGCCATTGGAATCAGCTCATTTGCTGATGTGGATAAGCAGATATGGGCAAAATACGAAAACAGGTCAGCACAGACGTCATTGCACATCAGCCAACTTGATGGTCGATTTCGCTAGGGAAACCGACTCCGTTTCAAGAAGTATAAAACATGAAAAAGATAGATATGCCTCTTAGCTTTGCACGGCTACAAATTTCAGCCTTATTGCTTCAGTGAAACTCCAGATATAGCTGATATGGCAAACTGTGTCGGAACTGGAACTGAACTGGATTTGCCCTTAATTCTAGTAATCTGAAATCACTCAAAGAAACTTGTGAAAAACACCAAATTACATAAAAATATAAAAGATCATAAACACAATTAGACTAAACAATAATAACTCGTATTTGACACAAAACAATAATAAAACATAACTAAAAACTATATAATTATACGAGTTATCACACCCCCACACTTAGATTGTTGCTAGTCCCTAGCAACGACTCAATAAAAATAAAATAAGAAAATCTAATCTAATCCACTTTCGTAGGAAATCACGGTGGCACTTAGCATGTGACACAAGCCTTTAAACCCCTAGGTCTCCCTAGTGGACGAGTTTAGTCTCGTGAGGGTTTACTAGAACGATACCCACAAACATTGAAAAATTAAAATATAAATAAACTTCATATAAATAAACTACATATACTAAAAATATTTACTCCTAATCCTTTCAATACAAATTAGAGACAATATTTGAACAAGTCTTATAAACTAATCAATAGCTTAAAAAAATTTCACAAAAAATCATGCTTGAATGTAAATTGTTTGAGTTAAGCCAATATTAGCATAACATATCTCAATCAAAATAGTGCATGTTCAAATTTAATCTCAACTTCTCACATGGGATACTCTCTTGATTTTCACTCTTTAAAGTAGTGGTAAAGTGTTTACACTCAATCAATCTCATGAAAACACTTCTACCATATGCTTGCTTGTCCACCTATTCTCCACTAAAAGATCATGCAACTTCATAAATCAAGAGGTCTTTAATCAAGGTTGTAATGGGGCCAAGGGGTTTGTAATGTGGTTGAAGAACAAAAGGATAAAGATATCACAAAGGTTCCAAAGAGTTCATAAAGTTTAGAGACATAAAAAGATTATACAAAGAAACTTCTCAAAACTCTTTACAAGTACATAGTCACCTAGGCCGGATATTCATGTTGGGCCTTTTCTTCATTCTAAACAACTTTGTAACATCTTTTTCTTTTTCCACAAATTCAAGAGATGATTCATTTTTTTTTATATAGGAATGTATTTGCCAGTATTCCATTTCTTTTTCTCTTGACTTTTCTTTTCTTTTCCCCCCACACTTATTTCTTGTTTCTAACCAAAAAAATATCCCTTGTCTTTGCAACTTGTCTCAAATCATGCTAATTCATCTTTGGAACAAAGGTAAAGATATAAGTATATTTAGGTTAGGGACAAGTTATGGTTACCAAAGAGATAGCTTATTCAATGTAGGCTCAAATTGGTTCACTAAGGGTGTGTTCTCTTGGAACATCAATAAGGGATGGTTGTTTGGCCCTGGCTAAAAATCCTAATGCCTCTATCATATTCATGTTGTCACATGCATCAATATAGTCTCAAACGGTTTAAAGCAAGTTCTAGAGAATCATGTAATCATAAGAGCACTCAAGAAAGAAATTAGATTGATTTGTATAATGCATCAATCATTTTAGGCTCAAAAACTCACAAGAATGATTATACAAGTCAGATTAAGTCTAAACATGCTTCTTTCTCAATCAACATATCATATTAACATTGGCTCATAAAAAGGTTGACATCAAGCTCAATTCTCATGAAAATCTTCTCACTAATAAATATGTTTTAGACTTATGCAATTCATATCTCATCATTGTATTAAAAAGGAACTAAAACACACTAAAAAATAATAATAATAATAAAGACTCATAAAAAAAAATAGTAGACAAAAATAAAAGAAATCCTAAATCATCCCCCCCACACTTAATTCTTACATTGTCCTCAATGTAAGTCTATTAACCCAAATGAAAGAATCATGTGTAAGAGAAAAGAACTAATAACATAAGAATAGGAATAACTAGACTCAAAACAAAACAAACTCATGCAACCTAAATAATCCTAAAATACTAAACAAAAATTAACAAGTAAACGTAAAAAGATTAAAATCAAACTGACAAGGTATGTCTCAAGTCTCCCTTACTCAGACCTTGTTCAGAATGAATACTTCTAAATTGCTTAAAACACAACAAACTCTTTTTTTTTTTTTTTGAAAAGAAGAAATCAAACTGACAAGGTATGTCTCAAGTCTCCCTTTGTGCATAAGCATTCTTAATCTTTCGAATCGAACTTGGTAAAGCTTCAGTAAAATATTTCGAGGAAAAGGAGGAAATCGTTTCTGCAATCTTGTGAGAATATCATCCATCCTGAAAAAAAAATGAAAGAGAAATTGAAAGAGAAATTTATATACAATATCAGTTTTGTGGGTAGCTGATAGAACCGATTTAAATAATCACGGAGTACCGTTATCCGCCATTTAACCGGGGTTAAAAAAAAAAATTATATTTAGATCTAGTGTTTTTCAAAACAAGGATCAGAAAGAAAAACAACATAAAAAGACTCAAAAACAAAACACTCTAAATAAAATCCTAAATTCTCCCCCCCACACATAATTCTTACATTGTCATTAATGTAATGCTATTATCCCCCAATGCAAGAATTATATGTAAGAGAAAAGAACTATTAAACAAAAGAAACTTATGCAGCCTAAATGAACTTAAAAGCAGTAAACACAATTAACAAAGAAACATAAGAAATAAAATAAAAACAATAAAAATAATAAAATAAAAAGGAAAAGAAAGAGAAAGAGAAAGCAAATCTGAATATGGAAGGTTGGCAATTTCATCTTTAATTGGGCTGCCTTCCCAATTAACACTTGAGTTAGTGTTTTGAATCTAACCAACACCCCTTCTTGGCTTTTTAGGCTTGTCAGGCTCATACATGAAATTTCCCAAATTTATGCGTTTGAGAGGAAGCTTTCTTTGCACAACAGTGGATGCATTCTCCATTACAAGTATTATTCCATCATCCTTGGTGGTGCATATCCCATCGAGGAATGGTGCATCTTTTGGTACTTGTTGAATGACATCCACAAACAAACTGTTTAAGGTTTCCAGCGTGTGTTGTTCATGTTCTTCCTCCATGAACTTTGCAAATCTACTAGGAAAAGGTGGAGAAGAAACATTAGTAAAAAGTGGAACCTTAAACGTTACCTCAGGTGCCGAAATACTCTTATTTGGATTTGTGGCTTCATTATCCTCAAGAATAGAATCCATCTCTAATTTTGTCTCATCCTCATCTTGTTCCTCATTCCTCAAGGTCACAATCGTAGCATTCTCCTTTGGGTTAATCATCGTTTGGGCAGGGAGTTCTTCAGATCTTTGTGCTACCCATCCCACCATACTACTAGTCAATTGGATCATTTGCTTTTCCAAACTCTGGATGTTTGCCCTTGTTTCCTGTTGAAATTGCAATGTATCAGTAACAAGAGAATAGACAAGATCTTCTAAAGAAGTACCTGAGTTTTGAGTCATATGTGGTGGTTGAAAAAGATCTGGTTCTTGGGACCATGATTGATTGAAGCTAGATGGATGAGTGTAATTGGCATAAGGATCTACTTCTTGGTAATTTTTCGAGTAGCCATAATTAGTATGATCCCACCATCCCTCATGGTAAGTGTTTGAGTAATGATCATACTGTTGGTCTTGGAACGCTTGATGGCCTTGACATCCTCCCATGGCAAATTGTTGAACTGGGAAGGTGATATTGGCTTGTTGATTCTCCATGTTCATGTATGCCACCAACTCTTCAAGCGTTAGATTGCTCAATTCCATCAATTTTTTTTTTTCGAAATTTGATAAGAAAAACTTGTATGTACAAGAAAATAGAACCAATTAGAACTGAAAATAAGAATAAACCAAGTAACAAATAAACTAAAGAAAACAATCCCCGGCAACGGCGCCAAAAATTTGATGCACCCAAAAGAGTGTATCTTATTTAACCTTGCACTAAAAAGATCAATTGTAAGTATAGTAGTTAGCAAGGGTCGAGTCCTCAGGGATTGGGTTTTAGTTTATAAGTTAATAGTTTATAACTTACGTTCAAAGAAAACAAGAAATGAAAAGGGGTTTTTGAAGCCAAATTTAAACTAAAGTAAATAATAAGAATAAGATGCAAGGCGGTATAACCAGCCAATAAAGATATATATACTAAATTAGGCGGTATAACCAGCCAATAAAAATATATATACTAAATTAGGCGGTATAACCAGCCAATAAAAATAAAACAAAGTTAATATACAAATTAGGCGGTATAACCAGCCAATAAAAATAAATATAAAAAATAAGCAAACTAAAAGTAAGAAAACAAGTAAGTAAGAAGAATCAAATATGAAAAATATGGTTAAGGTTTCATTCTCCACCACTAGACATCATTAAGAATCAATTTCAGATCTATCAATATCAACCAACTATCAAAGTTAACAACCGTAGATAACAACAAGCTCTGTTACCCCAATCTTTCCTTAGTTTGTCGTTAAATAGAACAAGCTCTCTATTTAATCTCTAACCATTAAACAACCTAGAATAAGCTCTCTAAATTCAATTTAATGGCAGCTTTATGATGAGAAAGATAGGTTGATCTAAGCAACAAACACATAAGCTCGGAATGTTCAACTTAGGTTATGTTCCACTTTGCAATTATTGAAAACTTGACCATAATCATTAATCACAAATTGCCACTTATGAATAGGAAATCAAGACAATTACACGGATCAAGACTCCTAAACTAGCAATAGATAATTATCAAGATCTATCTAGTTGTACACCTAAATAAATCAAGACAACATCATGAACAATTCTTGTAGAAGAACATAAGCAACTTTGATAGAAAATTAATGATAGATAGAATCTGAAAATCAATTATAAAACATGTCTAGGGCTTTGAAATCACCCTCAACCAAATAGAAGTTTAGCCTAGCATAGGCATTGTAAACATAAACATAAAATTAAAGAAAATCTAAGAAGAAAATAAAAGAAAGAAAGAAGAAGAGGAAGAATATTAATTATCCAACCTCTTGCTCTCTCTAAAGAAAAAGAAAACTAGAGAAAAGAAAGAAAACTAGAGAAAAGAAAGAAGAAGAAAACTTAGAGAATTTTATTAAAATGGCTAATATCCTACCTATGTACAATATGATCCTCTACAATCATCCAAGGCCCTCTATTTATACACATTTTGGAAGGCTAAATGACAAGAGACAAGCTTTACAAATTTCAAAGGTAGGTATAATAGGTGGGTGAATTTTTCTAACAATTTTCGTCATATTGTATGACAATTTTGATCAGCCAACTTGATGGTCGATTTCGTCAATGTTGGAGGCCTGATCTGATCACATGGTCTTGTAGAAAAAGGTTCCCCTATCAGTTACGGATCCATAGCCGTTGGAATCAGCTCATTTGCTGATGTGGATAAGCAGATATGGGCAAAATAGGAAAACATGTCAGCACAGACGTCATTGCACATCAGCCAACTTGATGGTCGATTTCGTCAATATTAGAGGCCTGATCTGATCATATGGTCTTCTAGACAAAGGTTCCCGTATCAGTTACGGATCCATAGCCATTGGAATCAGCTCATTTGCTGATGTGGATAAGCAGATATGGGCAAAATACGAAAACAGGTCAGCACAGACGTCATTGCACATCAGCCAACTTGATGGTCGATTTCGCTAGGGAAAACGACTCCGTTTCAAGAAGTATAAAACATGAAAAAGATAGATATGCCTCTTAGCTTTGCACGGCTACAAATTTCAGCCTTATTGCTTCAGTGAAACTCCAGATATAGCTGATATGGCAAAATGTGTCGGAACTGGAACTGAACTGGATTTGCCCTTAATTCTAGTAATCTGAAATCACTCAAAGAAACTTGTGAAAAATACCAAATTACATAAAAATATAAAAGATCATAAACACAATTAGACTAAACAATAATAACTCGTATTTGACACAAAACAATAATAAAACATAACTAAAAACTATATAATTATACGAGTTATCACAACCAACTATCAAAGTTAACAACCGTAGATAACAACAAGCTCTGTTACCCCAATCTTTCCTTAGTTTGTCGTTAAATAGAACAAGCTCTCTATTTAATCTCTAACCATTAAACAATCTAGAATAAGCTCTCTAAATTCAATTTAATGGCAGCTTTATGATGAGAAAGATAGGTTGATCTAAGCAACAAACACATAAGCTCGGATTGTTCAACTTAGGTTATGTTCCACTTTGCAATTATTGAAAACTTGACCATAATCATTAATCACAAATTGCCACTTATGAATAGGAAATCAAGACAATTACACGGATCAAGACTCCTAAACTAGCAATAGATAATTATCAAGATCTATCTAGTTGTACACCTAAATAAATCTAGACAACATCATGATCAATTCTTGTAGAAGAACATAAGCAACTTTGATAGAAAATTAATGATAGATAGAATCTGAAAATCAATCACAAAACATGTCTAGGGCTTTGAAATCACCCTTAACCAAATAGAAGTTTAGCCTAGCATAGGCATTATAAACATAAGCATAAAATTAAAGAAAATCTAAGAAGAAAATAAAAGAAAGAAAGAAGAAGAGGAAGAATATTAATTATCCAACCTCTTGCTCTCTCTAAAGAAAAAGAAAACTAGAGAAAAGAAAGAAAACTAGAGAAAAGAAAAAAGAAGAAAACTTAGAGAATTTTATTAAAATGGCTAATATCCTACCTATGTACAATATGATCCTCTACAATCATCCAAGGCCCTCTATTTATACACATTTTGGAAGGCTAAATGACAAGAGACAAGCTTTACAAATTTCAAAGGTAGGTATAATAGGTGGGTGAATTTTTCTAACAATTTTCGTCATATTGTATGACAATTTTGATCAGCCAACTTGATGGTCGATTTCGTCAATGTTGGAGGCCTGATCTGATCACATGGTCTTCTAGAAAAAGGTTCCCCTATCAGTTACGGATCCATAGCCGTTGGAATCAGCTCATTTGCTGATGTGGATAAGCCGATATGGGCAAAATACGGAAACATGTCAGCACAGACGTCATTGCACATCAGCCAACTTGATGGTCGATTTCGTCAATATTAGAGGCCTGATCTGATCATATGTTCTTCTAGACAAAGGTTCCCGTATCCGTTACGGATCCATAGCCATTGGAATCAGCTCATTTGCTGATGTGGATAAGCAGATATGGGCAAAATACGAAAACAGGTCAGCACAGACGTCATTGCACATCAGCCAACTTGATGGTCGATTTCGCTAGGGAAAACGACTCCGTTTCAAGAAGTATAAAACATGAAAAAGATAGATATGCCTCTTAGCTTTGCACGGCTACAAATGTCAGCCTTATTGCTTCATTGAAACTCCAGATATAGCTGATATGGAAAAATGTGTCGGAACTGGAACTGAACTGGATTTGCCCTTAATTCTAGTAATCTGAAATCACTCAAAGAAACTTGTGAAAAACACCAAATTACATAAAAATATAAAAGATCATAAACACAATTAGACTAAACAATAATAACTCGTATTTGACACAAAACTATAATAAAACATAACTAAAAACTATATAATTATACGAGTTATCACACCCCCACACTTAGATTGTTGCTAGTCCCTAGCAACGACTCAATAAAAATAAAATAAGAAAATCTAATCTAATCCACTTTCGTAGGAAATCACGGTGGCACTTAGCATGTGACACAAGCCTTTAAACCCCTAGGGGTCCCTAGTGGACGAGTTTAGTCTCGTGAGGGTTTACTAGAACGATACCCACAAACATTAAAAAATTAAAATATAAATAAACTACATATAAATAAACTACATATACTAAAAATATTTACTCCTAATCCTTTCAATACAAATTAGAGACAATATTTGAACAAGTCTTATAAACTAATCAATAGCTTAAAAAATTTCACAAAAAATCATGCTTGAATGTAAATTGTTTGAGTTAAGCCAATATTAGCATAACATATCTCAATCAAAATAGTGCATGTTCAAATTTAATCTCAACTTCTCACATGGGATACTCTCTTGATTTTCACTCTTTAAAGTGGTGGTAAAGTGTTTACACTCAATCAATCTCATGAAAACACTTCTACCATATGCTTGCTTGTCCACCTATTCTCCACTAAAAGATCATGCAACTTCATAAATCAAGAGGTCTTTAATCAAGGTTGTAATGGGGCCAAGGGGTTTGTAATGTGGTTGAAGAACAAAAGGATAAAGATATCACAAAGGTTCCAAAGAGTTCATAAAGTTTAGAGACATAAAAAGATTATACAAAGAAACTTCTCAAAACTCTTTACAAGTACATAGTCACCTAGGCCGGATATTCATGTTGGGCCTTTTCTTCATTCTAAACAACTTTGTAACATCTTTTTCTTTTTCCACAAATTCAAGAGATGATTCATTTTTTATTATTATATAGGAATGTATTTGCCAGTATTCCATTTCTTTTTTTCTTGACTTTTCTTTTCTTTTCCCCCCACACTTATTTCTTGTTTCTAACCAAAAAATATCCCTTGTCTTTGCAACTTGTCTCAAATCATGCTAATTCATCTTTGGAACAAAGGTAAAGATATAAGTATATTTAGGTTAGGGACAAGTTATGGTTACCAAAGAGATAGCTTATTCAATGTAGGCTCAAATTGGTTCACTAAGGGTGTGTTCTCTTGGAACATCAATAAGGGATGGTTGTTTGGCCCTGGCTAAAAATCCTAATGCCTCTATCATATTCATGTTGTCACATGCATCAATATAGTCTCAAACGGTTTAAAGCAAGTTCTAGAGAATCATGTAATCATAAGAGCACTCAAGAAAGAAATTAGATTGATTTGTATAATGCATCAATCATTTTAGGCTCAAACACTCACAAGAATGATTATACAAGTCAGATTAAGTCTAAACATGCTTCTTTCTCAATCAACATATCATATTAACATTGGCTCATAAAAAGGTTGACATCAAGCTCAATTCTCATGAAAATCTTCTCACTAATAAATATGTTTTAGACTTATGCAATTCATATCTCATCATTGTATTAAAAAGGAACTAAAACACACTAAAAAATAATAATAATAATAATAATAAAGACTCATAAAAAAAAATAGTAGACAAAAATAAAAGAAATCCTAAATCATTCCCCCCACACTTAATTCTTACATTGTCCTCAATGTAAGTCTATTAACCCAAATGAAAGAATCATGTGTAAGAGAAAAGAACTAATAACATAAGAATAGGAATAACTAGACTCAAAACAAAACAAACTCATGCAACCTAAATAATCCTAAAATACTAAACAAAAATTAACAAGTAAACGTAAAAAGATTAAAATCAAATTGACAAGGTATGTCTCAAGTCTCCCTTACTCAGACCTTGTTCAGAATGAATACTTCTAAATTGCTTAAAACACAACAAACTCTTTTTTTTTTTTTTGAAAAGAAGAAATCAAACTGACAAGGTATGTCTCAAGTCTCCCTTACTCAGACCTTGTTCAGAATGAATACTTCTAAATTGCTTAAAACACAACAAACTTTTTTTTTTTTTTAAGAAGGTAAAATTTAGGAGATATTACCTGTAGAGGTTGCTAACCACTTATTATAACTGAGACACAACAAACAAAATGTTAGATAATGTCACAAAGACAAAGTGCAATCCACTCCTTGCTCGTCCATATCTCTTTTTCTTTTTCCGAGCGTTTGCGAAACAACCGTAGCAGATAAATACTCATAAGCTTGGAGCTTTTTGAGTAAATCTTCAAGGGTTGTAGCAGAAATTATGGTTCTCCTTGCCTCTGAAAACATGAATCCATTATCCACAGCATTATCTAAATATGAAAGCAAATTACTAAAATAACCATTAATATTAAGCAAACCAATGGGTTTCTTATTTGTGACCAAAGATGACCAAGAAGCCACGCAAGCTATTTCTTCCAATGTACCCAGACCTCCTGGTAAAGCAATGAATGCATCGGCAGAATGGTACATGATTGTTATCCGTTCAGGGATACTCCAGACTTGTATTTCCTTACCCAAGGTAGGTCCACAAAAATCTGTGAATAGTTTTGGCACGATTCCTAGAACTGGACTTCCTCCGGTGTGTGCTGCTGTAGCGACTGCTCCCATTAAACCCGTACTACCGCCTCCATAAATCAACTGGATCTTTTGTTGGGAAAGTATTACTCCAACTCTTATGGCTTCATCAGCGAATATGTTATTTTTCCCTGGATAAGCACCTCCAAAAACACAAATTTTTTTAATGCGTTGGGACGAAGTACTTTCCATTTTTTTTTTCTTTTTTTTTTTCGAGTGCCTGAAAGAGAATGAGTACATGGTGTAATATATAGAGGACTGAGTAGTGAATCAGACAAGAGTAATAATGTCGCCGAAAGTGTATCTGACCTGTCAGAAGAAAATGTTAACCTAACAAAAGATTTTTGCGTGATTTCAGGAAGAAAATCAAAAAGAGAAGAAAAATCAACCGTAAAAGTCAAGAGTAATAATGTCGCCGAAAGTGTATTTGACCTGTCAGAAGAAAATGTTAACCTAACAAAAGATTTTTGCGTGATTTCAGGAAGAAAATAAAAAAGGGAAGAAAAATCAACCATAAAAGACAAATAAAAAAATTGAGAATAATTACACAAATCGAATAACACGTAAATTAAACCGAAATAAAGTTATTGCAAATCAAACCAAAAGCTGAGAAGTCATTTATTGTAGTTGTGATTGTGGCTCACATCTTCCTCTGGTTTTACGTCCAGAAACGGCTTAAACGCCTTCTATGAGTCGGGGATATGCTTCCCATCCAGTTTTCTTACAAGCTGGCAAACAGGGTCTTTTAACATCAGATTCCCAAGATGTTGCCATTCCCTTTGGAATTGCGGCCATAAATCAAGAATTTCTCTTTGTACGTCTCCACTAGGATGCGTCTCAAGAGAAAGTTGGATATTACCCAAATTCTCCTTACTCAGTCCATCCTTAATGAATTCAATTTTATCATCTCGATTAGAGGACGGAATCCCAATAGAACGACATTTATCGTTACACGTCCATCGTGCACATTTGTGGCAATTTGAACTCATGCGCTTTGCTCGTCGCTTCTTTGCAAAAGTGCTTCTACCTGTACCTGGTAAATGCAAAACAGGAAGATATTCATCTTCACGTACCTTGGCTTCAATTATCCAACGTATGTCGTCAGGAATCCCTTTGTGCATAAGCATTCTTAATCTTTCAAGTCGAACTTGGTAAAGCTTCAGTAAAATATTTCGAGGAAAAGGAGGAAATCGTTTCTGCAATCTTGTGAGAATATCATCCATCCTGAAAAAAAAAATGAAAAAAAATTGAAAGAGAAATTGGAAGAGAAATTTATATACAATATCAGTTTTGTGGGTAGCTGATGGAACCGATTTAAATAATCACGGAGTACCCTTATCCGCCATTTAACCGGGGTTAAAAAAAAATTATATTTATATCTAGTTATTTTCAAAACAAGGATCAGAAAGAAAAACAGCATAAAAAAAGACTCAAAAACAAAACACTCTAAATAAAATCCTAAATTCTTCCCTCCACACATAATTCTTACATTGTCATTAATGTAATGCTATTATCCCCCAATGCAAGAATTATATGTAAGAGAAAAGAACTATTAAACAAAAGAAACTTATGCAGCCTAAATGAACTTAAAAGCAGTAAACACAATTAACAAAGAAACATAAGAAATAAAATAAAAACAATAAAAATAATAAAAGAAAAAGGAAAAGAAAGAGAAAGCAAATTTGAATATGGAAGGTTGGCAATTTCATCTTTAATTGGGCTGGCTTCCCAATTAACACTTGAGTTAGTGTTTTGAATCTAACCAACACCCATTCTTGGCTTTTTAGGCTTCTCAGGCTCATACATGAAATTTCCCAAATTTATGCGTTTGAGAGGAAGCTTTCTTTGCACAACAGTGGATGCATTCTCCATTACAAGTATTATTCCATCATCCTTGGTGGTGCATATCTCATCGAGGAATGGTGCATCTTTTGGTACTTGTTGAATGACATCCACAAACAAACTGTTTAAGGTTTCCAGCGTGTCTTGTTCATGTTCATCCTCCTTGAACTTTGCGAATCTACTAGGAAAAGGTGGAGAAGAAACATTAGTAAAAATTGGAATCTCAAACGTTACCTCAGGTGCCGAAATATTCTTATTTGGATCATTGGCTTCATTATCCTCAAGAATAGAATTCATCTCTAATTTTGTCTCATCCTCATCTTGTTCCTCATTCCTCAAGGTCACAATAGTAGCATTCTCCTTTAGGTTAATCATCGTTTGGGCAGGGAGTTCTTCAGATCTTTGTGCTACCCATCCCACCATACTACTAGTCAATTGGATCATTTGCTTTTCCAAACTCTGGATGCTTGCCCTTGTTTCCTGTTGAAATTGCAAAGTATCAGTAACAAGAGAATAGACAAGATCTTCTAAAGAAGTACCTGAGTTTTGAGTTATATGTGGTGGTTGAAAAAGATCTGGTTCTTGGGACCATGATTGATTGAAGCTAGATGGATGAGTGTAATTGGCATAAGGATCTACTTCTTGGTAATCTTTCGAGTAGCCATAATTAGTATGATCCCACCATCCCTCATGGTAAGTGTTTGAGTAATGATCATATTGTTGGTCTTGGAACACTTGATGGCCTTGACATCCTCCCATGGCAAATTGTTGAACTGGGAAGGTGAGATTGGCTTGTTGATTCTCCATGTTCATGTATGCCACCAACTCTTCAAGTGTTAGATTGCTCAATTCCATTGTTTTTTTTATATTTTTTTTTATATTTTTTTTTTCAAAATTTGATAAGAAAAAACCGTATGTACAAGAAAATAAAACTCATTAGATCTGAAAATAAGAATAAACCAAGTAACAAATAAACTAAAGAAAACAATCCCCGGCAACGGCGCCAAAAATTTGATGCACCCAAAAGAGTGTATCTTATTTAACCTTGCACTAAAAAGATAAATTGTAAGTATAGTAGTTAGCAAGGGTCGAGTCCTCAGGGATTGGGTTTTAGTTTATAAGTTAATAGTTTAAAACTTAAATTCAAGAACAATAAAAGAAAAGGGGTTTTTGAAGCCAGATTTAAACTAAAGTAAATAATAAGAATAAGATGCAAGGCGGTATAACCAGCCAATAAAAATATATATACTAAATTAGGCGGTATAACCAGCCAATAAAAATATATATACTAAATTAGGCGGTATAACCAGCCAATAAAAATAAAACAAAGTTAATATACAAATTAGGCGGTATAACCAGCCAATAAAAATAAATATAAAAAATAAGCAAACTAAAAGTAAGAAAACAAATAAGTAAGAAGAATCAAATATGAAAAATATGGTTAAGGTTTCATTCTCCACCACTAGACATCATTAAGAATCAATTTCAGATCTATCAATATCAACCAACTATCAAAGTTAACAACCGTAGATAACAACAAGCTCTGTTACCCCAATCTTTCCTTAGTTTGTCGTTAAATAGAACAAGCTCTCTATTTAATCTCTAACCATTAAACAATCTAGAATAAGCTCTCTAAATTCAATTTAATGGCAGCTTTATGATGAGAAAGATAGGTTGATCTAAGCAACAAACACATAAGCTCGGATTGTTCAACTTAGGTTATGTTCCACTTTGCAATTATTGAAAACTTGACCATAATCATTAATCACAAATTGCCACTTATGAATAGGAAATCAAGACAATTACACGGATCAAGACTCCTAAACTAGCAATAGATAATTATCAAGATCTATCTAGTTGTACACCTAAATAAATCTAGACAACATCATGATCAATTCTTGTAGAAGAACATAAGCAACTTTGATAGAAAATTAATGATAGATAGAATCTGAAAATCAATCACAAAACATGTCTAGGGCTTTGAAATCACCCTTAACCAAATAGAAGTTTAGCCTAGCATAGGCATTATAAACATAAACATAAAATTAAAGAAAATCTAAGAAGAAAATAAAAGAAAGAAAGAAGAAGAGGAAGAATATTAATTATCCAACCTCTTGCTCTCTCTAAAGAAAAAGAAAACTAGAGAAAAGAAAGAAAACTAGAGAAAAGAAAAAAGAAGAAAACTTAGAGAATTTTATTAAAATGGCTAATATCCTACCTATGTACAATATGATCCTCTACAATCATCCAAGGCCCTCTATTTATACACATTTTGGAAGGCTAAATGACAAGAGACAAGCTTTACAAATTTCAAAGGTAGGTATAATAGGTGGGTGAATTTTTCTAACAATTTTCGTCATATTGTATGACAATTTTGATCAGCCAACTTGATGGTCGATTTCGTCAATGTTGGAGGCCTGATCTGATCACATGGTCTTCTAGAAAAAGGTTCCCCTATCAGTTACGGATCCATAGCCGTTGGAATCAGCTCATTTGCTGATGTGGATAAGCAGATATGGGCAAAATACGGAAACATGTCAGCACAGACGTCATTGCACATCAGCCAACTTGATGGTCGATTTCGTCAATATTAGAGGCCTGATCTGATCATATGGTCTTCTAGACAAAGGTTCCCGTATCAGTTACGGATCCATAGCCATTGGAAGCAGCTCATTTGCTGATGTGGATAAGCAGATATGGGCAAAATACGAAAACAGGTCAGCACAGACGTCATTGCACATCAGCCAACTTGATGGTCGATTTCGCTAGGGAAAACGACTCCGTTTCAAGAAGTATAAAACATGAAAAAGATAGATATGCCTGTTAGCTTTGCACGGCTACAAATGTCAGCCTTATTGCTTCATTGAAACTCCAGATATAGCTGATATGGCAAAATGTGTCGGAACTGGAACTGAACTGGATTTGCCCTTAATTCTAGTAATCTGAAATCACTCAAAGAAACTTGTGAAAAACACCAAATTACATAAAAATATAAAAGATCATAAACACAATTAGACTAAACAATAATAACTCGTATTTGACACAAAACAATAATAAAACATAACTAAAAACTATATAATTATACGAGTTATCAGAGACCATTCTTGAAAACAACAAGAACTAAAATAGATGTACATGATGGCACTTTAACTATGGAATTTGATGGTGAAATAATTCGCTTTAACATTTTTGAGGCCATGAGATATCCTAGTGATGTGCATTCTGTTTTTAATATTGATATAATTGACTCACTAGTGCAGCAAACTTATGAGCTAGATGGTGAGGATAGTGTGGAGATAGTCCTTAGCAAACATCTCGGAATGTGGAATGCTAAAGGGGAACTAGCCTTGAGTAACCATGTGGAAGGGGCACTAGAATTTTTACACTCACTGCCACCTAAAGATGCAAGGTTTGATGTTTCATTTATTGATTTGCAATTATCTAATGAGAAACTTCTACCTTCCATTTTGCAGGCACCAACTTTAGAGTTGAAACCACTACCGAACCACTTGAAATATGTGTTCTTAGGTGAAAAGGACACACTACCTGTCATCATTGCCAAAGAGTTCACACCTTTGCAAGAAGAGCGACTTATCCGGGTGCTTAGAGAGCATAAAACAGCAATTGGTTGGACAATTGCCGATATCAAGGGAATAAGCCCATCCATGTGCATGCACCGGATTTTGTTAGAGGAGGGGTCCAAACCAACAAGAGAAGCAAAAAGGAGATTGAACCCTCCTATGATGGAGGTTGTGAAAAAGGAGATACTGAAGCTCCTAGATGTTGGAGTGATCTATCCTATCTCGGATAGCAAATGGGTGAGCCCAGTCCAAGTGGTTCCAAAGAAATCAGGTGTAACGGTGGTAACAAATAATGAGAATGAACTTGTTCCTACTAGGATTCAAACAGGATGGCGAGTTTGTATTGATTATCGTAAACTTAATTCCACAACTCGCAAAGACCACTTTCCTTTACCTTTTATTGATCAAATGCTTGAAAGGTTAGCTGGCCATTCTCATTATTGTTTTCTTGATGGTTTTTCAGGTTATAATCAGATAGCCATTGCTCCAGAGGACCAAGAGAAAACAACATTCACATGTCCATTTGGTACTTTTGCATACCGGCGTATGCCATTTGGTCTTTGTAATGCACCAGCTACATTCCAAAGGTGTATGGTTAGCATATTTTCAGATTATGTAGAGAACATCATAGAAGTGTTTATGGATGATTTTAGTGTCTATGGTGATTCTTTTGATAGATGTCTAGAGAACCTTACACTTGTACTTGAAAGATGCATGGAAACTAACCTTGTTTTGAATTGGGAAAAATGTCACTTTATGGTAGAACAAGGAATACTTTTGGGCCATGTTATTTCTTCTAGAGGGATAGAGGTTGATAAGTCTAAAATAGATATTATGCATTCTTTACCACCTCCCACAAATGTGAGAGAGGTTCGTTCTTTTCTTGGACATGCAGGTTTCTATAGGAGATTTATCAAAGACTTCTCAAAGATCACATTACCTCTTTGCAAGCTACTACAAAAAGATGTGGTTTTCCACTTTGATGACAAATGCAAAGAGGCGTTTGAAACATTGAAGGGACTCTTGACATCAGCTCCTATCATCCAACCACCAGATTGGAATGTACCTTTTGAAATCATGTGTGATGCTAGTGACTATGCCATTGGAGCTGTTTTGGGCTAACGGGTTGGCAAAGCCTCACATGCCATTTATTATTCCTCCCGAACTCTTAATGATGCTCAATTGAACTATTCCACTACTGAAAAAGAACTTTTGGCTGTTGTATTTGCTTTAGAAAAATTTCGATCTTATTTAATTGGTACTAAAGTAATTGTATTTTCTGACCATGCAGCCCTTAGGTACTTACTCACTAAGAAGGATGCCAAACCAAGGTTGATCAGATGGATACTTCTCTTACAAGAGTTTGATTTGGAGATAAAAGATAAGAGAGGTAGTGACAACTTGGTTGCAGACCATCTTAGCCGTTTAGTTCATGAAGAGGATGCACTACCCTTGAACGAGAACTTTCCGGATGAGCAACTTCTTTTTATAAGTACAACAACTCCTTGGTATGCTGATATTGTTAATTACTTAGTTACCAAGAAGTTGCCACAAGAGTTGACACAAGCTCAAAGAAATAAGATCAAGAGTGATGCCAAATACTACATATGGGATGATCCTTACCTTTGGAAGCATTGCTCCGATCAGATTATAAGAAGGTGTGTACTCGAATCTGAATTTCAATCTATTCTCACCTTTTGTCACTCTTATGCATGTGGAGGACAAACTGGATCCAAAAGAACAGCCATGAAAGTTCTTGATTCTGGATTTTATTGGCCTACTATATTCAAAGATGCATACCTCTTTTGCAAGTCATGTGATCGTTGCCAAAGAACAGGTAGCTTAGGTGCTAGAAATCAAATGCCTCAAACTCCAATACTTATTGTTGAAATTTTTGATGTATGGGGCATGGATTTCATGGGACCTTTTCCTTCTTCTTTTGGTAATCTTTATATTTTACTTGCCGTTGATTATGTTTCAAAGTGGGTGGAAGCAAAATCCACTAGGACTAATGACTCTAAAGTGGTTTCAGATTTTGTCAAGACTAACATCTTTGCTAGGTTTGGAACGCCAAAGGCCATAATGAGCGATAGAGGTACTCACTTTTGCAATAGGACTATGGAAACACTTTTGAGGAAGTATAAGATCACACACAAGGTCTCCACCTCATATCATCCTCAAACTAGTGGGCAAGCTGAAGTGTCTAACCGAGAAGTTAAGTCCATCCTTGAAAAGACAGTTAATCCAAATAGGAAGGTGATAACTCGTATAATTATATAGTTTTTAGTTATGTTTTATTATTGTTTTGTGTCAAATACGAGTTATTATTGTTTAGTATAATTGTGTTTATGATCTTTTATATTTTTATGTCATTTGGTGTTTTTCACAAGTTTCTTTGAGTGATTTCAGATTACTAGAATTAAGGGCAAATCCAGTTCAGTTCCAGTTCCGACACCTTTTGCCATATCAGCTATATCTGGAGTTTCACTGAAGCAATAAGGCTGAAATTTTAACCGTGCAAAGTTAAGAGGCATATCTATCTTTTTCATGTTTTACACTTCTTGAAACGGAGTCGTTTTCCCTAGCGAAATCAACCATCAAGTTGGCTGATGTGCAATGACATCTGTGCTGACCTGTTTTCGTATTTTGCCCATATCTTCTTCTCCACATCAGAAAATGAGCTGATTCCAACGGCTATGAATCAGTACCTCATAGGGAAACATTTTTCTAGAAGACCATGTGATCAGATCAGGCCTCCAAGATTGACAAAATCGACCATCAAGTTGGCTGATCAAAATGGTCATACAATATGACGAAAATTGTTAGAAAAATGCACCCACCTATTATACCTACCTTTGAAATTTGTAAAGCTTGTCTCTTGTCATTTAGCCCTCCAAAATGTGTATAAATAGAGGGCCTTGGATGATTGTAGAGGATCATATTGTACATAGGTAGGATATTAGCCATTGTAATAAAATTCTCTAAGTTTTCTTCTTCTTTCTTTTCTCTAGTTTTCTTTTTCTTTAGAAAGAGCAAGAGGTTGGATAATTAATATTCTTCTTCTTCTTCTTTCTTTCTTTTATTTTCTTCTTAGATTCTATTTAATTTTATGTTTATGATGCCTATGCTAGGCTAAACTTCTATTTGGTTAAGGGTGATTTCAAAGCCCTAGACATGTTTTGTGATTGATTTTCAGATTCTATCTATCATTAATTTTCTATCAAAGTTGCTTATGTTCTTCTACAAGAATTGTTCATGATGTTGTCTTGATTTATTTAGGTGTACAACTAGATAGATCTTGATAATTATCTATTGCTAGTTTAGGAGTCTTGATCCGTGTAATTGTCTTGATTTCCTATTCATAAGTGGCAATTTGTGATTAATGATTATGGTCAAGTTTTCAATAATTGCAAAGTGGAACATAACCTAAGTTGAACAATCCGAGCTTATGTGTTTGTTGCTTAGATCAACCTATCTTTCTCATCATAAAGCTGCCATTAAATTGAATTTAGAGAGCTTATTCTAGGTTGTTTAATGGTTAGAGATTAAATAGAGAGCTTGTTCTATTTAACGACAAACTAAGGAAAGATTGGGATAACAGAGCTTGTTGTTATCTACGGTTGTTAACTTTGATAGTTGGTTGATATTGATAGATCTGAAATTGATTCTTAATGATGTCTAGTGGTGGAGAATGAAACCTTAACCATATTTTTCATATTTGATTCTTCTTACTTACTTGTTTTCTTACTTTTAGTTTGCTTATTTTTTATATTTATTTTTATTGGCTGGTTATACCGCCTAATTTGTATATTAACTTTGTTTTATTTTTATTGGCTGGTTATACCGCCTAATTTAGTATATATATTTTTATTGGCTGGTTATACCGCCTTGCATCTTATTCTTATTATTTACTTTAGTTTAAATCTGGCTTCAAAAACCCCTTTTCTTTTATTGTTCTTGAATTTAAGTTTTAAACTATTAACTTATAAACTAAAACCCAATCCCTGAGGACTCGACCCTTGCTAACTACTATACTTACAATTTATCTTTTTAGTGCAAGGTTAAATAAGATACACTCTTTTGGGTGCATCAAATTTTTGGCGCCGTTGCCGGGGATTGTTTTCTTTAGTTTATTTGTTACTTGGTTTATTCTTATTTTCAGTTCTAATTAGTTCTATTTTCTTGTACATACAAGTTTTTCTTATCAAATTTTGAAAAAAAAAAAAAAAAACGATGGAATTGAGCAATCTAACACTTGAAGAGTTGGTGGCATACATGAACATGGAAAATCAACAAGCCAATCTCACCTACCCAGTTCAACAATTGGCCATGGGAGGATGTCAAGGCCATCAAGTGTTCCAAGACCAACAGTATGATCATTACTCAAACACTTACCATGAGGGATGGTGGGATCATACTAATTATGGCTACTCAGAAAATTACCAAGAAGTAGATCCTCATGCCAATTACACTCATCCATCTAGATTTAATAAATGATGGTCTCAAGAACCAGATCTTTTTCAGCCACTACATATGACTCAAAACTCAGGTACTTCTTTAGAAGATCTTGTCGATTCTCTTGTTACTAATACTTTGCAATTTCAACAGGAAACAAGGGCAAGTATCCAGAGTTTGGAAAGGCAAATGAGCCTATTGGCTAGTAGTATGGTGGTATGGGTAGCACAAAGATCTGAAGAACTCTCTGCCCAAACAATGATTAACCCAAAGGAGAATACTACTATTGTGACCTTGAGGAATGAGGAACAAGATGAGGATGAGACAGAATTAGATATGGATTCTATTCTTGAGGATAATGAAGCCATAAATACAAATAAGAGTATTTCGGCACCTGAGGTAACGTTTAAAGTTCCACTTTTTACTAATTTTTCTTCTCCACCTTTTCCTAGTAGATTTGCAAAGTTCAAGGAGGAAGAACATGAACAACACATGCCAGAAACCTTAAACAACTTGTTTGTGGATGTCATTCAACAAGTATCAAAATATACACCATTCCTCAATGAGCAATGCACTACAAAGGATGATGGAATAATACTTATAGTGGAGAATGCATTGGCTGTTTTGCAAAGAAAACTTCCTCCAAAACGCAAAAATCCGAGAAGTTTCATGTCTAAGCCAAAAGATCCTAAAAAGCCAAGAAGGGGAATTGGCTAGGCTGAAAACAATCAATCAAGTGCTAATTGGGGGAGGCAGCCTAATTAGTGAAAGCATTGCCAAACTGCCATCCTCAGATTTGCTCTCTTTTTCTTTATCTTTTTCTTATGTTTCTTTGCTAATTGTGTTTAGTGTTTCTAGGTTCATTTAGGCTGCATAAGTTTATTTTGTTTATTAGTTCTTTTCACTTACACATGATTCTTTCATTTGGGGATAATAGCATTACATTAATGACAATGTAAGAATTATGTGTGGGGGGAAGAATTTAGGATTTTATTTAGAGTGTTTTGTTTTTGAGTCTTTTATGTTGTTTTTCTTTCTGATCCTTGTTTTGAAAATAACTAGATGTAAATATAATTTTTAATTTTTTACCCCGGTTAAATGGCGGATAACGGTACTCAGTGATTATTTAAATCGGTTCCATCAGCTACCCACAAAACTGATATTGTATATAAATTTCTCTTCCAATTTCTCTTTCATTTTTTTTCATTTTTTTTTCAGGATGGATGATATTCTCACAAGATTGCAGAAACGATTTCCTCCTTTTCCTCGAAATATTTTACTGAAGCTTTACCAAGTTCGATTTGAAAGATTAAGAATGCTTATGCACAAAGGGATTCCTGGAGACATACGTTGGATAATTGAAGCCAAGGTACGTGAAGATGAATATCTTCCTGTTTTGCATTTACCAGGTACAGGTAGAAGCACTTTTGCAAAGAAGCGACGAGCAAAGCGCATGAGTTCAAATTGCCACAAATGTGCACGATGGACGTGTAACGGTAAATGTCGTTCTATTGGGATTCCGTCCTCTAATCGAGATGATAAAATTGAATTCATTAAGGATGGACTGAGTAAGGAGAATTTGGGTAATATCCAACTTTCTCTTGAGACGCATCCTAGTGGAGACGTACAAAGAGAAATTCTTGATTTATGGCCGCAATTCCAAAGGGAATGGCAATATCTTGGGAATCTGATGTTAAAAGACCCTGTTTGCCAGCTTGTAAGAAAACTGGATGGGAAGTATATCCTCGACTCATAGAAGGCGTTTAAGCCGTTTCTGGACGTAAAACCAGAGGAAGATGTGAGCCACAATCACAACTACAATAAATGACTTCTCAGCTTTTGGTTTGATTTGCAATAACTTCATTTCAGTTTAATTTAAGTGTTGTTCGATTTGTGTAATTATTCTCGTTTTTTTTTTATTTGTCTTTTACGGTTGATTTTTCTTCTCTTTTTGATTTTCTTCCTGAAATCACGCAAAAATCTTTTGTTAGGTTAACATTTTCTTCTGACAGGTCAGATACACTTTCGGCGACATTATTACTCTTGTCTGATTCACTACTCAGTCCTCTATATATTACACCATGTACTCATTCTATTTCAGGCACTCGAAAAAGAAAAAAAAATGGAAAGTACTTCGGCCCAACACATTAAAAAAATTTGTGTCTTTGGAGGTGCTTATCCAGGGAAAAATAACATATTCGCTGATGAAGCCATAAGAGTTGGAGTAATACTTGCCCAACAAAAGATCCAGTTGATTTATGGAGGCGGTAGTACGGGTTTAATGGGAGCAGTCGCTACAGCAGCACACGCCGGAGGAAGTCCAGTTCTAGGAATCGTGCCAAAACTATTCACAAGTTTTTGTGGACCTACCGTGGGTAAGGAAATACAAGTCTGGAGTATCCCTGAACGGATGACAATCATGTACCATTCTGCCGATGCATTCATTGCTTTACCAGGAGGTCTGGGTACATTGGAAGAAATAGCTTGCGTGGCTTCTTGGTCATCTTTGGTCACAAATAAGAAACCCATTGGTTTGCTTAATATTAATGGTTATTTTAGTAATTTGCTTTCATATTTAGATAATGCTGTGGATAATGGATTCATGTTTTCAGAGGCAAGGAGAACCATAATTTCTGCTACAACCATTGAAGATTTACTCAAAAAGCTCCAAGCTTATGAGTATTTATCTGCTACGGTTGTTTCGCAAATGCTCGGAAAAAGAAAAAGAGATATGGACGAGCAAGGAGTGGATTGCACTTTGTCTTTGTGACATTATCTAACATTTTGTTTGTTGTGTCTCAGTTATAATAAGTGGTTAGCAACCTCTGCAGGTAATATCTCCGAAATCCTACCTTTAAAATTTGACATTGGGGACAATGTCATATTCTAGTATGGGGTAAGGGACATATTTTGCTAATAAAAAAAAAAAATTGTTGTGTTTTAAGCCATTTAGAAGTATTCATTCTGAACAAGGTCTGAGTAAGGGAGACTTGAGACATACCTTGTCAGTTTGATTTCTTCTTTTCAAAAAAAAAAAAAAGTTTGTTGTGTTTTAAGCAATTTAGAAGTATTCATTCTGAACAAGGTCTGAGTAAGGGAGACTTGAGACATACCTTGTGAGTTTGATTTTAATCTTTTTATGTTTACTTGTTAATTTTTCTTTAGTATTTTAGGATTATTTAGGTTGCATGAGTTTGTTTTGTTTTGAGTCTTAGTTGTTCCTATTCTTATGTTATTAGTTCTTTTCTCTTACACATGATTCTTTCATTTGGGTTAATAGACTTACATTGAGGACAATGTAAGAATTAAGTGTGGGGGGAATGATTTAGGATTTCTTTTATTTTCGTCTACTATTTTTTTTATGAGTCTTTATTATTATTATTTTTAGTGTGTTTTAGTTCCTTTTTAATACAATGATGAGATATGAATTGCATAGGTCTAAACTGGTTACTAGTGAGAAGATTTTCATGAGAATTAAGCTTGATACTAATTTTTATGAGCCAATGTTAATATGATATGTTGATTGAGAAAGAAGCATGTTTAGACTTAAAACTGACTTGTATAATCATCATTGTGAGTTTTTGAGCCTAAAATGATTGATGCATTATACAAATCAATCTAATTTCTTTCTTGAGTGCTCTTATGATTACATGATTCTCTAGAACTTGCTTTAAACCGTTTGAGACTATATTGATACATGTGACAACATGAATATGATAGAGGCATTAGGATTATAACCAGAGCCAAACAGCCATCCCTTATTGATGTTCCAAGAGAACACACCCTTAGTGAACCAATTTGAGCCTACATTGAATAAGCTATCTCTTTGGTAACCATAACTTGTCCCTAACCTAAATATACTTATATCTTTACCTTTGTTCCAACGATGAATTAGCATGATTTGAGACAAGTTGCAAAGACAAGGGATATTTTTTGGTTAGAAACAAGAAATAAGTGTGGGGGGAAAAGAAAAGAAAAGTCAAGAGAAAAAGAAATGGAATACTGGAAAATACATTCCTATGTAAAAATATATATATATATGAATCATTTCTTGAATTTGTGGAAAAAGAAAAAGATGTTACAAAGTTGTTTAGAATGAAGAAAAGGCCCAACATGAATATCCGGCCTAGGTGACTATGTACATGTAAAGAGTTTTGAGAAGTTTCTTTGTATAATTTTTTTATGTCTCTAAACTTTATGAACTCTTTGGAACCTTTGTGATATCTTTATCCTTTTGTTCTTCAACCACATTACAAACCCCTTGGCCCCATTACAACCTTGATTAAAGACCTCTTGATTTATGAAGTTGCATGATCTTTTAGTGGAGAATAGGTGGACAAGCAAGCATATGGTAGAAGTGTTTTCATGAGATTGATTGAGTGTAAACACTTTACCACTACTTTAAAGAGTGAAAATCAAAAGAGTATCCCATGTGAGAAGTTGAGATTAAGTTTGAATATGCACTATTTTGATTGAAATATGTTATGTTAATATTGGCTTAAATCAAACTATTTACATTCAAGCAAGATTTTTTGTGAATTTCTTTAAGCTATTGATTAGTTTTTAAGACTTGTCCAATGATTATCTCAAATTTATATTGGAAGGATTAGTTATAATTATTATTTTTAGTTTTTCTTATGTTTTCAATGTTTGTGGGTATCGTCCTAGTAAACCCTCACGAGACTAAACTCGTCCACTAGGGACACCTAGGGGTTTAAAGGCTTGTGTCACATGCTAAGTGCCACCGTGATTTCCTACGAAAATGGATTAGATTAGATTTTCTTATTTTATTTTTATTGAGTCGTTGCTAGGGACTAGCAACAATCTAAGTGTGGGGGTGTGATAACTCGTATAATTATATAGTTTTTAGTTATGTTTTATTATTGTTTTGTGTCAAATACGAGTTATTATTGTTTAGTCTAATTGTGTTTATGATCTTTTATATTTTTATGTCATTTGGTGTTTTTCACAAGTTTCTTTGAGTGATTTCAGATTACTAGAATTAAGGGCAAATCCAATTCAGTTCCAGTTCCGACACCTTTTGCCATATCAGCTATATCTGGAGTTTCACTGAAGCAATAAGGCTGAAATTTTAACCGTACAAAGTTAAGAGGCATATCTATCTTTTTCATGTTTTACACTTCTTGAAACGGAGTCGTTTTCCCTAGCGAAATCAACCATCAAGTTGGCTGATGTGCAATGACGTCTGTGCTGACCTGTTTTCGTATTTTGCCTATATCTTCTTCTCCACATCAGCAAATGAGCTGATTCCAACGGCTATGAATTAGTAACTCATAGGGAAACATTTTTCTAGAAGACCATGTGATCAGATCAGGCCTCCAAGATTGACAAAATCGACCATCAAGTTGGCTGATCAAAATGGTCATACAATATGACGAAAATTGTTAGAAAAATGCACCCACCTATTATACCTACCTTTGAAATTTGTAAAGCTTGTCTCTTGTCATTTAGCCCTCCAAAATGTGTATAAATAGAGGGCCTTGGATGATTGTAGAGGATCATATTGTACATAGGTAGGATATTAGCCATTGTAATAAAATTCTCTAAGTTTTCTTCTTCTTTCTTTTCTCTAGTTTTCTTTTTCTTTAGAAAGAGCAAGAGGTTGGATAATTAATATTCTTCTTCTTCTTCTTTCTTTCTTTTATTTTCTTCTTAGATTCTATTTAATTTTATGTTTATGATGCCTATGCTAGGCTAAACTTCTATTTGGTTAAGGGTGATTTCAAAGCCCTAGACATGTTTTGTGATTAATTTTCAGATTCTATCTATCATTAATTTTCTATCAAAGTTGCTTATGTTCTTCTACAAGAATTGTTCATGATGTTGTCTTGATTTATTTAGGTGTACAACTAGATAGATCTTGATAATTATCTATTGCTAGTTTAGGAGTCTTGATCCGTGTAATTGTCTTGATTTCCTATTCATAAGTGGCAATTTGTGATTAATGATTATGGTCAAGTTTTCAATAATTGCAAAGTGGAACATAACCTAAGTTGAACAATCCGAGCTTATGTGTTTGTTGCTTAGATCAACCTATCTTTCTCATCATAAAGCTGCCATTAAATTGAATTTAGAGAGCTTATTCTAGGTTGTTTAATGGTTAGAGATTAAATAGAGAGCTTGTTCTATTTAACGACAAACTAAGGAAAGATTGGGATAACAGAGCTTGTTGTTATCTACGGTTGTTAACTTTGATAGTTGGTTGATATTGATAGATCTGAAATTGATTCTTAATGATGTCTAGTGGTGGAGAATGAAACCTTAACCATATTTTTCATATTTGATTCTTCTTACTTACTTGTTTTCTTACTTTTAGTTTGCTTATTTTTTATATTTATTTTTATTGGCTGGTTATACCGCCTAATTTGTATATTAACTTTGTTTTATTTTTATTGGCTGGTTATACCGCCTAATTTAGTATATATATTTTTATTGGCTGGTTATACCGCCTTGCATCTTATTCTTATTATTTACTTTAGTTTAAATCTGGCTTCAAAAACCCCTTTTCTTTTATTGTTCTTGAATTTAAGTTTTAAACTATTAACTTATAAACTAAAACCCAATCCCTGAGGACTCGACCCTTGCTAACTACTATACTTACAATTTATCTTTTTAGTGCAAGGTTAAATAAGATACACTCTTTTGGGTGCATCAAGGACTAGGCAAACTATAGCTTCATAAGTACACATGCTAAGATTCTTGTCACCGCAGTTCACAAGTGAACTTGACAAATTTGATCGGTACAGAGATGAATCTGAGGCTTATGGACAAGTGAGGGGTGGAATGTTCAAACATAATCTGAGGTTTATCACAAGTTAGGCTCAAGAAATATAATAATAATGTGATCAATCCTCTCAAAATATTTCCATTCTCACTCATCCTTACTCCTATGTTTAACATTAATATTTTGAAAAGAAAACAAAAAGCAAGAAAAGACTCGATCCAAAGAAAATAGAAAAGTAAAAACCTCTCTATAATGAAGAACCTCGAATCTTGAATTCTGATTTTTTTTTTTTAAGCACAAGTGATTTTCTTTTGATTTGTGCCCTCATTGGGACATCTTTTATGCACAATCACATCTATTCATAATCATCATTCTTTTTTTTTTCATTTAATTGATCAAACAAGACAGATTTTCATCAGCTCTTTTTTTTTAGCATCTTTTTCTCAACTCATCACAACATTGTTTTGGCATCAATAAGTTCGAAGTTCACGACTCTAAAAACAGTCACTCATTCTAACTACCCTCTTTTGCATTATTCCTTTTTTTTTTCAGATTTCAAAAGATAACAAAAAAAAACAAGAAGGAAACACACAATCCCAAACCCAATGATCACAAATATCATCATAAAAGTATAAAGAGGGAATGGGGGTCGGAATCGTATCCGTTCACTTTGGCATAATTTCTGGAGTTCATATCTAGGGATCCAACCCGAAGGTTTACAACCTATGGGCTCCTAATGTAAGGGGGGCAAAGATAAGGGGCTTTCTGGATAGTGACTTTGTTCTAAAATCAGATCATGTATAGATGCAAGCATCTATGTGATGACCTAAATCTGCATGTGGAATGAAGAGAAAAAGTAAACTTACTATGTCTTCCCAGTTTTCCGTGGCTTTCCAAAGGCTCACCATGAATTCACATTCCAACAAAAATCGAACCGATCTGCCAAAAACAATCTCAAAGACATTTGATCATCAAAAATATTCAATTTTCAGAAAACCAAATTGAAAATAACCTAGATAACTTAATCAAAGCCTTTGTAACTCTATTGCTTTATCCACATGCTTGCCAAGATTATACTAATACTCAAATAAAAAAAAATACATACACGAAAGTAGTAAAACACATGCAGATAATAAACAGACCAGATAGTGTTTTTTTTTTTTGTTTTTGAAAAGATTAAATCAAACTGACAAGGTATGTCTCAAGTCTCCCTTACTCAGACCTTGTTCAGAATGAATACTTCTAAATGGCTTAAAACACAACAATATATATATATATATATATTTTTTTTTTTACAAATTAGCAAAATATGTCCCTTACCCCCTACTAAAATATGACATTGTCCCCAATGTCAAATTTTAAAGGTAGAATTTAGGAGATATTACCTGCAGAGGTTGCTAACCACTTATTATAACTGAGACACAACAAACAAAATGTTAGATAATGTCACAAAGACAAAGTGCAATCCACTCCTTGCTTGTCTATATCTCTTTTTCTTTTTCCGAGCGTTTGCGAAACAACCGTAGCAGGTAAATACTCATAAGCTTGGAGCTTTTTGAGTAAATCTTCAATGGTTGTAGCAGAAATTATGGTTCTCCTTGCCTCTGAAAACATGAATCCATTTTCCACAGCATTATCTAAATATGAAAGCAAATTACTAAAATAACCATTAATATTAAGCAAACCAATGAGTTTCTTTTTTGTGACCAAAGATGACCAAGAAGCCACGCAAGATATTTCTTCCAATGTATCCAGACCTCCTGGTAAAGCAATGAATGCATCAGCACAATGGTACATGATTGTCATCCGTTCAGGGATACTCCAGACTTGTATTTCCTTACCCACGGTAGGTCCACAAAAACCTGTGAATAGTTTTGGCACGATTCCTAGAACTGGACTTCCTCCGGCGTGTGCTGCTGTAGCGACTGCTCCTATTAAACCCGTACTACCGCCTCCATAAATCAACTGGATCTTTTGTTGGGCAAGTATTACTCCAACTCTTATGGCTTCATCAGCTAATATTTTATTTTTCCCTGGATAAGCACCTCCAAAGACACAAATTGTTTCAATGCGCTGGGACGAAGTACTTTCCATTTTATTTTTTTTTCGAGTGCCTGAAACAGAATGAGACATGGTGTAATATATAGAGGATTGAGTAGTGAATCAGACAAGAGTAATAATGTCGCCGAAAGTGTGTTTGACCTGTCAGAAGAAAATGTTAACCTAACAAAAGATTTTTGCGTGATTTCAGGAAGAAAATCAAAAAGAGAAGAAAAATCAACCGTAAAAGACCAATGCAAAAAAAAAAAAACGAGAATAATCACACAAATCGAACAAAACGTAAATTAAACCGAAATGAAGTTATTGCAAATCAAACCAAAAGCTGAGAAGTCATTTATTGTAGTTGTGATTGTGGCTCACATCTTCCTCTGGTTTTACGTCCAGAAACGGCTTAAACGCCTTCTATGAGTCGAGGATATGCTTCCCATCCAGTTTACTTACAAGCTGGCAAATAGGGTCTTTTAACATCAGATTCCCAAGATGTTGCCATTCCCTTTGGAATTGCGGCCATAAATCAAGAATTTCTCTTTGTACGTCTCCACTAGGATACGTCTCAAGAGAAAGTTGGATATTACCCAAATTCTCCTTACTCAGTCCATCCTTAATGAATTCAATTTTATCATCTCGATTAGAGGACGGAATCCCAATAGAACGACATTTACCGTTACACGTCCATCGTGCACATTTGTGGCAATTTGAACTCATGCGCTTTGCTCGTCGCTTCTTTGCAAAAGTGCTTCTACCTATACCTGGTAAATGCAAAACAGGAAGATATTCATCTTCACGTACCTTGGCTTCAATTATCCAACGTATGTCTTCAGGAATCCCTTTGTGCATAAGCATTCTTAATCTTTCAAATCGAACTTGGTAAAGCTTCAGTAACATATTTCGAGGAAAAGGAGGAAATCGTTTCTGCAATCTTGTGAGAATATCATCCATCCTGAAAAAAAATGAAAGAGAAATTGAAAGAGAAATTTATATACAATATCAGTTTTGTGGGTAGCTGATGGAACCGACTTAAATAATCACGGAGTACCGTTATCCGCCATTTAACCGGGGTTTAAAAAAAAATTATATTTACATCTAGTCCTCGAGCAAAATCAAATAGCGACAAAATAATAAAACCTAATCTAATCCTCTTTCAATACAAATTAGAGACAATCATTGAACAAGTCTTATAAACTAATCAATAGCTTAAAGAGTTTCACAAAAAATCATGCTTGATAGTAAATGGTTTGAGTTAAGCTAAAATTAACATAACATATCTCAATCAAAATAGTGCATGTTCAAATTTAATCTCAACTTCTCACATGGGATACCCTCATGATTTTCACTCTTTAAAGTAGTGGTGAAGTGTTTATACTCAATCAATCTCATGAAAACAGTTCTACCATATTCTTGCTTGTCCACCTATTCTCCACTATTTAGATCATACAACTTCATGAATCAAGAGGTCTTTAATCAAGGTTGTAATGGGGCCAAGGGGTTTGTAATGTGGTTGAAGAACAAAAGGATAAAGATATCACAAGGGTTCCAAAGAGTTCATAAAGTTTAGAGACATAATAAGATCATACAAAGAAACTTCTCAAAACACTTTACAAGTACATAGTCACCTAGGCCGAATATTCATGTTGGGCCTTTTCTTCATTCTAAACAACTTTGTAACATCTTTTTCTTTTTCCACAAATTCAAGAGATGATTCATATTTTTTCTTACATAGGAATGTATTTGCCAGTATTCCATTTCTTTTTCTCTTGACTTTTCTTTTCTTTTCCCCCCACACTTATTTCTTGTTTCTAACCCAAATTTTCAATAGATCTTCCTTGTCTTTGTTACTTATCTCAAAACATGCTAATTCATCTTTTGGAACAAAGGTAAAGAGATAAGTATATTTAGGTTTGGGACAAGTTATGGTTACCAAAGAGATAGCTTATTCAATGTAGGCTCAAATTGGTTCACTAAGGGTGTGTTCTCTTGGAACATCAATAAGGGATGGCTGTTTGGCCCTGGCTAAAAATCCTAATGCCTCTATCATATTCATGTTGTCACATGCATCAATATAGTCTCAACAAGGTCTAAAGCAAGTTCTAGAGAATCATGTAATCATAAGAGCACTCAAGAAAGAAATTAGATTGATTTGTATAATGCATCAATCATTATAGGCTCAAAAACTCACAAGGATGATTATACAAGTCAGATTAAGTCTAAACACACTAAAGAAAAAGAAAACTAGAGAAAAGAAAGAAGAAGAAAACTTAGAGAATTTTATTACAATGGCTAATATCCTACCTATGTACAATATGATCCTCTACAATCATCCAAGGCCCTCTATTTATACACATTTTGGAGGGCTAAATGACAAGAGACAAGCTTTACAAATTTCAAAGGTAGGTATAATAGGTGGGTGCATTTTTCTAACAATTTTCGTCATATTGTATGACCATTTTGATCAGCCAACTTGATTGTCGATTGTGTCAATCTTGGAGGCCTGATCTGATCACATGGTCTTCTAGAAAAATGTTCCCCTATGAGTTACTGATTCATAGCCGTTAGAATCAGCTCATTTGCTGATGTGGAGAAGAAGATATGGGCAAAATACGAAAACAGGTCAGCACAGACGTCATTGCACATCAGCCAACTTGATGGTCGATTTCTTCAATATTGGAGGCTTTATCTGATCACATGGTCTTCTAGACAAATGTTCCCCTATCCGTTAGTGATCCATAGCCGTTGGAATCAGCTCATTTGCTGATGTGTATCGGACGATATGGTCAAAATGCGAAAACTGCTCAGGACAGACGTCATTGCACATCAGCCAACTTGATGGTTGATTTCTCTAGGGAAAACGACTCCGTTTCAAGAAGTGTAAAACATGAAAAAGATAGATATGCGTCTTAACTTTGTACGGTTAAAATTTCAGCCTTATTGCTTCAGTGAAACTCCAGATATAGCTGATATGGAAAAAGGTGTCGGAACTGGAACTGAACTGGATTTGCCCTTAATTCTAGTAATCTGAAATCACTCAAAGAAACTTGTGAAAAACACCAAATTACATAAAAATATAAAAGATCATTAACACAATTAGACTAAACAATAATAACTCGTATTTGACACAAAACAATAATAAAACATAACTAAAAACTATATAATTATACGAGTTATCACACCCCCACACTTAGATTGTTGCTAGTCCCTAGCAACGACTCAATAAAAATAAAATAAGAAAATCTAATCTAATCCATTTTCGTAGGAAATCACGGTGGCACTTAGCATGTGACACAAGCCTTTAAACCCCTAGGTGTCCCTAGTGGACGAGTTTAGTCTCGTGAGGGTTTACTAGGACGATACCCACAAACATTGAAAACATAAGAAAAACTAAAAATAATAATTATAACTAATCCTTCCAATATAAATTTGAGATAATCATTGGACAAGTCTTAAAAACTAATCAATAGCTTAAAGAAATTCACAAAAAATCTTGCTTGAATGTAAATAGTTTGAGTTAAGCCAATATTAACATAACATATTTCAATCAAAATAGTGCATATTCAAACTTAATCTCAACTTCTCACATGGGATACTCTCTTGATTTTCACTCTTTAAAGTAGTGGTAAAGTGTTTACACTCAATCAATCTCATGAAAACACTTCTACCATATGCTTGCTTGTCCACCTATTCTCCACTAAAAGATCATGCAACTTCATAAATCAAGAGGTCTTTAATCAAGGTTGTAATGGGGCCAAGGGGTTTGTAATGTGGTTGAAGAACAAAAGGATAAAGATATCACAAAGGTTCCAAAGAGTTCATAAAGTTTAGAGACATAAAAAAATTATACAAAGAAACTTCTCAAAACTCTTTACAAGTACATAGTCACCTAGGCCGGATATTCATGTTGGGCCTTTTCTTCATTCTAAACAACTTTGTAACATCTTTTTCTTTTTCCACAAATTCAAGAGATGATTCATATATTTTTTTTTTACATAGGAATGTATTTTCCAGTATTCCATTTCTTTTTCTCTTGACTTTTCTTTTCTTTTCCCCCCACACTTATTTCTTGTTTCTAACCAAAAAAATATCCCTTGTCTTTGCAACTTGTCTCAAATCATGCTAATTCATCTTTGGAACAAAGGTAAAGATATAAGTATATTTAGGTTAGGGACAAGTTATGGTTACCAAAGAGATAGCTTATTCAATGTAGGCTCAAATTGGTTCACTAAGGGTGTGTTCTCTTGGAACATCAATAAGGGATGGCTGTTTGGCCCTGGCTAAAAATCCTAATGCCTCTATCATATTCATGTTGTCACATGCATCAATATAGTCTCAACAAGGTCTAAAGCAAGTTCTAGAGAATCATGTAATCATAAGAGCACTCAAGAAAGAAATTAGATTGATTTATATAATGCATCAATCATTATAGGCTCAAAAACTCACAAGGATGATTATACAAGTCAGATTAAGTCTAAACAAGCTTCTTTCTCAATCAACATATCATATTAACATTGGCTCATAAAAAGGTTGATATCAAGCTCAATTCTCATGAAAATCTTCTCACTAATAAATCTGTTTTAGACTTATGCAATTCATATCTCATCATTGTATTAAAAAGGAACTAAAACTCACAAAAAAATATAATAATAATAATAATAAAGAAAAAAAAATAGTAGACAAAAATAAAAGAAATCCTAAATCATTCCCCCCCACACTTAATTCTTACATTGTCCTCAATGTAAGTCTATTAACTCAAATGAAAGAATCATGTGTAAGAGAAAAGAACTAATAACATAAGAATAGGAACAACTAAGACTCAAAACAAAACAAAACCATGCAACCTAAATAATCCTAAAATACTAAACAAAAATTAACAAGTAAACATAAAAAGATTAAAATCAAACTGACAAGGTATGTCTCAAGTCTCCCTTACTCAGACCTTGTTCAGAATGAATACTTCTAAATTGCTTAAAACACAACAAACTTTTTTTTTTTTTTTTGAAAAGAAGAAATCAAACTGACAAGGTATGTCTCAAGTCTCCCTTACTCAGACCTTGTTCAGAATGAATACTTCTTAATTTTTTTTTTTTTTTAAATTAGCAAAATATGTCCCTTACCCCCTACTAAAATATGACACTGTCCCCAATGTCAAATTTTAAAGGTAGAATTTAGGAGATATTACCTGCAGAGGTTGCTAACCACTTATTATAACTGAGACACAACAAGCAAAATGTTAGATAATGTCACAAAGACAAAGTGCAATCCACTCCTTGCTCGTCCATATCTCTTTTTCTTTTTCCGAGCGTTTGCGAAACAACCGTAGTAGATAAACACTCATAAGCTTGGAGCTTTTTGAGTAAATCTTCAATGGTTGTAGCAGAAATTATGGTTCTCCTTGCCTCTGAAAACATGAATCCATTATCCACAGCATTATCTAAATATGAAAGCAAATTATTAAAATAACCATTAATATTAAGCAAACCAATGGGTTTCTTATTTGTGACCAAAGATGACCAAGAAGCCACGCAAGCTATTTCTTCCAATGTACCCAGACCTCCTGGTAAAGCAATGAATGCATCGGCAGAATGGTACATGATTGTTATCCGTTCAGGGATACTCCAGACTTGTATTTCCTTACCCACGGTAGGTCCACAAAAATCTGTGAATAGTTTTGGCACGACTCCTAGAACTGGACTTCCTCCGGCGTGTGCTGCTGTAGCGACTGCTCCCATTAAACCCGTACTACCGCCTCCATAAATCAACTGGATCTTTTGTTGGGCAAGTATTACTCCAACTCTTATGGCTTCATCAGCGAATATGTTATTTTTCCCTGGATAAGCACCTCCAAAGACACAAATTTTTTTAATGCGTTGGGACGAAGTACTTTCCATTTTTTTTTCTTTTTCGAGTGCCTGAAAGAGAATGAGTACATGGTGTAATATGTAGAGGACTGAGTAGTGAATCAGACAAGAGTAATAATGTCGCCGAAAGTGTATCTGACCTGTCAGAAGAAAATGTTAACCTAACAAAAGATTTTTTACGTGATTTCAGGAAGAAAATCAAAAAGAGAAGAAAAAATCAACCGTAAAAGACAAATAAAAAAAAAAGAGAATAATTATACAAATCGAACAACATTTAAATTAAACGAAAATAAAGTTATTGCAAATCAAACCAAAAGCTGAGAAGTCATTTATTGTAGTTGTGACTGTGGCTCACATCTTCCTCTGGTTTTACGTCCAGAAACGGCTTAAACGCCTTCTATGAGTCGAGGATATGCTTCCCATCCAGTTTTCTTACAAGCTGGCAAACAGGGTCTTTTAACATCAGATTCCCAAGATGTTGCCATTCCCTTTGGAATTGCGGCCATAAATCAAGAATTTCTCTTTGTACGTCTCCACTAGGATGCGTCTCAAGAGAAAGTTGGATATTACCCAAATTCTCCTTACTCAGTCCATCCTTAATGAATTCAATTTTATCATCTCGATTAGAGGACGGAATCCCAATTGAACGACATTTACCGTTACACGTCCATCGTGCACATTTGTGGCAATTTGAACTCATGCGCTTTGCTCGTCGCTTCTTTGCAAAAGTGCTTCTACCTGTACCTGGTAAATGCAAAACAGGAAGATATTCATCTTCACGTACCTTGGCTTCAATTATCCAACGTATGTCGTCAGGAATCCCTTTGTGCATAAGCATTCTTAATCTTTCAAATCGAACTTGGTAAAGCTTCAGTAAAATATTTCGAGGAAAAGGAGGAAATCGTTTCTGCAATCTTGTGAGAATATCATCCATCCTGAAAAAAAAAATGAAAAAAATTGAAAGAGAAATTGGAAGAGAAATTTATATACAATATCAGTTTTGTGGGTAGCTGATGGAACCGATTTAAATAATCACGGAGTACCGTTATCCGCCATTTAACCGGGGTAAAAAAATTAAAAATTATATTTACATCTAGTTATTTTCAAAACCAGGATCAGAAAAAAAAAACAACATAAAAAGACGCAAAAACAAAACACTCTAAATAAAATCCTAAATTCTTCCCCCCACACATAATTCTTACATTGTCATTAATGTAATGCTATTATCCCCAAATGAAAGAATCATGTGTAAGTGAAAAGAACTAATAAACAAAATAAACTTATGCAGCCTAAATGAACTTAGAAACACTAAACACAATTAGCAAAGAAACATAAGAAAAAGATAAAGAAAAAGAGAGCAAATCTGAGGATGGCAGTTTGGCAATGCTTTCACTAATTAGGCTGCCTCCCCCAATTAGCACTTGATTGATTGTTTTCAGCCTAGCCAATTCCCCTTCTTGGCTTTTTAGGATCTTTTGGCTTAGACATGAAACTTCTCGGATTTTTGCGTTTTGGAGGAAGTTTTCTTTGCAAAACAGCCAATGCATTCTCCACTATAAGTATTATTCCATCATCCTTTGTAGTGCATTGCTCATTGAGGAATGGTGTATATTTTGATACTTGTTGAATGGCATCCACAAACAAGTTGTTTAAGGTTTCTGGCATGTGTTGTTCATGTTCTTCCTCCTTGAACTTTGCAAATCTACTAGGAAAAGGTGGAGAAGAAACATTAGTAAAAAGTGGAACTTTAAACGTTACCTCAGGTGCCGAAATACTCTTATTTGTATTTGTGGCTTCATTATCCTCAAGAATAGAATCCATCTCTAATTCTGTCTCATCCTCATCTTGTTCCTCATTCCTCAAGGTCACAATAGTAAGTATTCTCCTTTGGGTTAATCATTGTTTGGGCAGAGAGTTCTTCAGATCTTTGTGCTACCCATACCACCATACTACTAGCCAATAGGCTCATTTGCCTTTCCAAACTCTGGATACTTGCCCTTGTTTCCTGTTGAAATTGCAAAGTATTAGTAACAAGAGAATCGACAAGATCTTCTAAAGAAGTACCTGAGTTTTGAGTCATATGTAGTGGCTGAAAAAGATCTGGTTCTTGAGACCATGATTGATTAAATCTAGATGGATGAGTGTAATTGGCATGAGGATCTACTTCTTGGTAATTTTCTGAGTAGCCATAATTAGTATGATCCCACCATCCCTCATGGTAAGTGTTTGAGTAATGATCATACTGTTGGTCTTGGAACACTTGATGGCCTTGACATCCTCCCATGGCCAATTGTTGAACTGGGTAGGTGAGATTGGCTTGTTGATTTTCCATGTTCATGTATGCCACCAACTCTTCAAGTGTTAGATTGCTCAATTCCATCGTTTTTTTTTTTTTCAAAAATTGATAAGAAAAACTTGTATGTACAAGAAAATAGAACTAATTAGAACTGAAAATAAGAATAAACCAAGTAAACTAATAAACTAAAGAAAGCAATCCCCGGCAACGGCGCCAAAAATTTGATGCACCCAAAAGAGTGTATCTTATTTAACCTTGCACTAAAAAGATAAATTGTAAGTATAGTAGTTAGCAAGGGTCGAGTCCTCAGGGATTGGGTTTTAGTTTATAAGTTAATAGTTTAAAACTTAAATTCAAGAACAATAAAAGAAAAGGGGTTTTTGAAGCCAGATTTAAACTAAAGTAAATAATAAGAATAAGATGCAAGGCGGTATAACCAGCCAATAAAAATATATATACTAAATTAGGCGGTATAACCAGCCAACATATATACTAAATTAGGCGGTATAACCAGCCAATAAAAATAAAACAAAGTTAATATACAAATTAGGCGGTATAACCAGCCAATAAAAATAAATATACTTTTAAAAATAAGCAAACTAGAAAAGTAAGAAAACAAGTAAGAAGAATCAAATATGAAAAATATGGTTAAGGTTTCATTCTCCACCACTAGACATCATTAAGAATCAATTTCAGATCTATCAATATCAACCAACTATCAAAGTTAACAACCGTAGATAACAACAAGCTCTGTTATCCCAATCTTTCCTTAGTTTGTCGTTAAATAGAACAAGCTCTCTATTTAGTCTCTAACCATTAAACAACCTAGAATAAGCTCTCTAAATTCAATTTAATGGCAGCTTTATGATGAGAAAGATAGGTTGATCTAAGCAACAAACACATAAGCTCGGATTGTTCAACTTAGGTTATGTTCCACTTTGCAATTATTGAAAACTTGACCATAATCATTAATCACAAATTGCCACTTATGAATAGGAAATCAAGACAATTACACGGATCAAGATTCCTAAACTAGCAATAGATAATTATCAAGATCTATCTAGTTGTACACCTAAATAAATCAAGACAACATCATGAACAATTCTTGTAGAAGAACATAAGCAACTTTGATAGAAAATTAATGATAGATAGAATCTGAAAATCAATCACAAAACATGTCTAGGGCTTTGAAATCACCCTTAACCAAATAGAAGTTTAGCCTAGCGTAGGCATTATAAACATAAAATGAAATAGAATCTAAGAATAAAATAAAAGAAAGAAAGAAGAAGAAGAAGAATATTAATTATCCAACCTCTTGCTCTTTCTAAAGAAAAAGAAAACTAGAGAAAAGAAAGAAGAAGAAAACTTAGAGAATTTTATTACAATGGCTAATATCCTACCTATGTACAATATGATCCTCTACAATCATCCAAGGCCCTCTATTTATACACATTTTGGAGGGCTAAATGACAAGAGACAAGCTTTACAAATTTCAAAGGTAGGTATAATAGGTGGGTGCATTTTTCTAACAATTTTCGTCATATTGTATGACCATTTTGATCACCAACTTGATGGTCGATTTCTTCAATATTGGAGGCTTTATCTGATCACATGGTCTTCTAGACAAATGTTCCCCTATCCGTTAGTGATCCATAGCCGTTGGAATCAGCTCATTTGCTGATGTGTATCGGACGATATGGTCAAAATGCGAAAACTGCTCAGGACAGACGTCATTGCACATCAGCCAACTTGATGGTTGATTTCGCTAGGGAAAACGACTCCGTTTCAAGAAGTGTAAAACATGAAAAAGATAGATATGCCTCTTAAATTTGCACGGTTAAAATTTCAGCCTTATTGCTTTAGTGAAACTCCAGATATAGCTGATATGGAAAAAGGTGTCGGAACTGGAACTGAACTGGATTTGCCCTTAATTCTAGTAATCTAAAATCACTCAAAGAAACTTGTGAAAAACACCAAATTACATAAAAATATAAAAGATCATAAACACAATTAGACTAAATAATAATAACTCGTATTTGACACAAAACAATAATAAAACATAACTAAAAACTATATAATTATACGAGTTATCAGTCCTCCATGGCTAGCTAAAGTCTCGCCAAGAAGGAAGTTGCTCAATCGTACGGTAATGCCTTCAATTTTAATCTCATTGACCCTTTACTCGAACTTAATATGCCAATGATACTTAATTAGATGCCTTGCCAATTCTTACGCTTGATCTTTGCTTGTTTGTTTGAGATCCCTTTAACTTGTTTCTTGTTTATTTTTTTTCTAGGATTGAGTCGTTGCTAGGGACTAGCAACAATCTAAGTATGGGGTGTGATAACTCGTATAATTATATAGTTTTTAGTTATGTTTTATTATTGTTCTGTGTCAAATACGAGTTATTATTGCTTAGTCTAATTGTGTTTATGATCTTTTATATTTTTATGTAATTTGGTGTTTTTCATGAGTTTCTTTGAGTGATTTCAAATTACTAGGTTAAATCAAGAATTAAGGGCAAATCCAGTTCAGTTCCAGTTCCGACACCTTTTGCCATATCAGCTATATCTGGAGTTTCACTGAAGCATTAAGGCTGAAATTTTTACAGTGCAAAGTTAAGAGGCATATCTATCTTTTTCATGCTTTACACTTCTTGAAACGGAGTCGTTTTCCCTAGCGAAATCAACCATCAAGTTGGCTGATGTGCAATGATGTCTGTGCTGACCAGTTTTGGTATTTTGACCATATCTTCTGATCCACATCAGCAAATGAGCTGATTCCAACGGCTATGGATCACAAACAGATAGGGGAATATTTTTCTAGAAGACCATTTGATCAGATCAAGCCTCCAACATTGACAAAATCAACCATCAAGCTGGCTGATTAGAATTGTCATACAATATGACGAAAATTATTAGAAAAATGCACCCACCTATTATACCTACCTTTGAAATTTATAAAGCTTGTCTCTTGTCATTTAGCTCTCCAAAATGTGTATAAATAGAGGGCCTTGGATGATTGTAAGAGGCATGGTAGATTGGTAGGATATTAGCCATTATAATAAAATTCTCTAAGTTTTCTTCTACTTTCCTTTCTCTAGTTTTCTTTTTCTTTATTTTCTTCTTCTTCTTTCTTTCTTTTATTTCCTTCTTAGATTCTCTTTAATTTTATGTTTATGTTTACAATGCCTATGCTAGGCTAAACTTCTATTTGGTTAAGGGTGATTTCAAAGCCCTAGACATGTTTTATAATTGATTTTCAGATTCTATCTATCATTAATTTTCTATCAAAGTTGCTTATGTTCTTCTACAAGAATTGTTCATGATGTTGTCTTGATTTGTTTAGGTGTACAACTAGATAGATCTTGATAATTATCTATTGCTAGTTTAGGAGTCTTGATCCGTGTAATTGTCTTGATTTCCTATTCATAAGTGGCAATTTGTGATTAATGATTATGGTCAAGTTTTCAATAATTGCAAAGTGGAACATAACCTAAGTTGAACAATCCGAGCTTATGTGTTTGTTGCTTAGATCAACCTATCTTTCTCATCATAAAGCTGCCATTAAATTGAATTTAGAGAGCTTATTCTAGGTTGTTTGATGGTTAGAGATTAAATAGAGAGCTTGTTCTATTTAACGACAAACTAAGGAAAGATTGGGATAACAGAGCTTGTTGTTATCTACAGTTGTTAACTTTGATAGTTGGTTGATATTGATAGATCTGAAATTGGTTCTTAATGATGTGTAGTGGTGGAGAATGAAACCTTAACCATATTTCTATCATATTTGATTTCATATTTCTTACTTGCATCTTACTTATTATTTACTTTAGTTTAAATCTGATTTCAAAAACCCCTTTTCTTTTATTGTTCTTGAATTTAAGTTTTAAACTATCAACTTATAAACTAAAACCCAATCCCTGAGGACTCGACCCTTGCTAACTACTATACTTACAATTGATCTTTTTAGTGCAAGGTTAAATAAGATACACTCATTTGGGTGCATCACTAAAGAATTAAAAGATGTCCATGTTACATAATATAGGCCCAAATGCCTAAGTAATTATAAGAATTAAAATAACCCCAAATAAGCCCTCTTAATGTGCCACCTTGTGTTCTTGAATCACATGAACTAAACTTGGATGCAAGCCCATCTTGCATGTTGAAGCCTTTCTTGAATAACTTGCAACATGGCCCAAGTGAATTCTACCCATTCTTGCCATGTTTCTTACATCTTCTTGGATCTTGGCCCATATAAAAATTGCCATGGGATTGGGTCATCTTGGATCCTATCATTCCCCCTTTCCTCGAAAAGTTTCGCCCTCGAATCTTAGCCTTGTGTGTGAGAATGACAGCGCTAGGAACTAAATCATGGTGATGCACAATGCCGTTTATGGGTGACAACCCATCTTGCAACTCCTTCGAAAGTAAATTCTCACAATCCTTCAACAAAGAAACAGAAAAAATAGGAAGAGATTGGTCAGGAGCATCAAGAATAAAAACTTTACTCTCATTTGCATCAAAAAAATTCTCAAATTCTTTATTTCCGTCGGCATGAATTGTCTCCTTTTTCACTAGTGGCTCCTCTCTTACTTCTTTAATTTCAGCCACCTCTATTTCTTTTTCACTTTTTTTTTACTCTCTGTTTCCTCTTGCTTTTCTTTATTTGCAGCCAGCTCACTTTCTTTTTCTTTTTTTCTTCTCCATCTTTCTTCCTCTTGTTGCATAAACCTCTCAAACGATAAGGTGATCTCTTTCATCTCTTGTAGAGCCTGCTTTACTTCATCGCATAATGTGAGAGACATTTTAAAGTCGCTGCAAAACAACTTTGGTTAGTAAAAAAAAATGAATGTCAATTCTTTCCTTTTCTTTTCAATCTTTTTTGAATATTTCTTTCTTTTTCTGCCTATTCAAACACTCCTCTTCTTTTCTTTTTTTTTTTTCAAGAACGAGACTTCTTGATTTTCTTGAAATCTCGGATGAACTTTTTTTTTCTTGGGACTATTCGAATGCCCCTCTGAATTGTTGGAATTTTTTTTTCAAGATTCGGATCAAGAATCAATAAGAAGAAATTTTAATAAATCAAGAATTCAAGAAACGAAATCTTGATTTTGAACCAACTCTCAGAATGAAACCCCAAACTAAACTGCCTAAAAACTATAACTATTAGAGACAAAGAAAGCCTAAAGCTATAACCCCTATGACAAGTACGTCTGAAACCCCAAAACAAAAAAAGTTGAGAAAAACTCCAATACCCTATGGTAAAGAAGATAAAAAGATTTGACCTGATTGGTTCCTAAGCTCTGATACCAACTGATGTGAACCCTAGGGGTTAAACCCTTTAAACCCACTAACAAATTGAAATACCTAACCCAGAAAAGCCAAGATTTAGGCAAAGAAAACTTAAACCCTTAAAAGCCTGTTTCAAAGAACCTAGATTAAGCATGTAATCTAAACCCTAAGAACTCTCGTTTCAAGAACCTAAGTTTGATAGGTTGAACGCCACAAAGAAAGAATTCTTTGATAAGTTCCTAAGTTCTTTCAAGAACTAAAAAGAGAAAACTCTCACTGAATAAAATCAGACCTAATTGATCAAAAGATAATTGAAGTAAGCGGCTAAGACATATATTTATAGCCTCCCTACAATAACCCTAATCTACTAAGTTATAATATGTAAAATATGGGTTGAACATGCTCAAGCCTAAACCTAAAGAATTAAAAGATGTCCATGTTACATAATATAGGCCCAAATGCCTAAGTAATTATAAGAATTAAAATAAGCCCAAATAAGCCCTCTTAATATGCCACCTTGTGTTCTTGAATCACATGAACTAAACTTGGATGCAAGCCCATCTTGCATGTTGAAGCCTTTCTTGAATAACTTGCAACATGGCCCAAGTGAATTCCACCCATTCTTGCCATGTTTCTTACATCTTCTTGGATCTTGGCCCATATAAAAATTGCCATGGGATTGGGTCATCTTGGATCAAAGTCAAAACATGTCAATTAGGATGTTAAAGAGCTTACAAAATCACAATCACAAGATGGAAAAAGAGTTGTGAGTCAAAAAGATCAAATTCTTGGTGCAAAGCAAGAAGACAGATTTGACCTCCGGAGCTTGTTGCAAAGAAAATATGATGTTAGACTCTTTATTCGAAGAAACTTCCTTCTTGACTTTTCAATATCACTTGATTACCTTTCCAACGGTTGGTCATGGGCCTAAATCGGATAAGAAATGGTCATCCAACTCGGCATTGGAATATCTCCCTAAAAACCCTAGTGGCTGAAAAAACCCTAGCCGCAAATCACATCTTTTTCTTTATACCTTAGCTGACATTTATGTTTATCCTTGTCAAAGAAGTATTAGTGGGTGTCAACTTGCATTAATTGCATTAATTGCAAGTATCTTTCCTTAAAGCTAATCCTAGTCAAAGTAGGAGAATTAAATCAGCCAAGACTTTCCTTCCTTACACTTACTTTGGCTGCAAGAATATAATCTCTCTTCATTAAAGAGTGCTTTGACTAAAACTTTCCTACTTTATTCAAACTTGGCTGCCAAGGCTTATATCTTTCCTTAAAACACAAAAGTCAGCCACTTTTCCTTAAATTTAGCCACAAGTCAGCATTTATTGAAGGGAGAGAGCTAAAATTCACTTGTTTGATGCCCTAGCTATTGCCTATAAATAGAGACCAAGGGGGCATACGAAATTGACACTTCCCCAAGCATCAAATTCTGATTTCTTCTTTATTTCTTTGTTTTTGAGATAGCAAGAGGCTGGATAATTAATACTCTTCTTCTTCTTCTTTCTTTCTTTTATTTTCTTCTTAGATTCTCTTTAATTTTATGTTTATGTTTACAATGCCTATGCTAGGCTAAACTTTTATTTGGTTAAGGGTGATTTTAAAGCCCTAGACATGTTTTGTAATTGATTTTTAGATTCTATCTATCATTAATTTTCTATTAAAGTTGCTTATGTTCTTCCATAAAAATTGTTCATGGTGATGTTTTGATTTGTTTAGGTGGCCAACTAGATAAATCTTGATAATTGTCTAATGCTAGTTTAGGAGTCTTGATCCGTGTAATTGTCTTGATTTCCTATTCATAAGTAGCAATTTGTGATTAATGATTATGGTCAAGTTTTCAATAATTGCAAAGTGGAACATAACCTAAGTTGAACAATCCGAGCTTTATGTGTTTGTTGCTTAGATCAACCTATCTTTCTCATCATAAAGCTGCCATTAAATTGAATTTAGAGAGCTTATTCTAGGTTGTTTGATGGTTAGAGATTAAATAGAGAGCTTGTTCTATTTAACGACAAACTAAGGAAAGATTGGGATAACATAGCTTGTTGTTATCTACGATTGTTAACTTTGATAGTTGGTTGATATTGATAGATCTGAAATTGGTTCTTAATGATGTCTAGTGGTGGAGAATGAAACCTTAACCATATTTCTATCATATTTGATTTCTTATTTCTTACTTGTTTTCTTACTTTTCTTGTTTGCTAATTTTTAACACTATTTCAAAACCCCCTTTTATTTTGTTTTCTTCGAACGTAAGTTATAAACTAATAACTCAGATTAAAACCCAATCCCTGAGGACTCGACCCTTGCTAATCACTATACTCTACAATTGATTCTTTTTAAGTGCAAGGTTAAATAAGATACACTCTTTTGGGTGCATCAAATTTTTGGCGCCGTTGCCGGGGATTGCTTTCTTTAGTTTATTAGTTTATTGGTTGATAACTCGTATAATTATATAGTTTTTAGTTATGTTTTATTATTGTTTTGTGTCAAATACGAGTTATTATTGTTTAGTCTAATTGTGTTTATGATCTTTTATATTTTTATGTAATTTGGTGTTTTTCACAAGTTTCTTTGAGTGATTTCAGATTACTAGAATTAAGGGCAAATCCAGTTCAGTTCCAATTCCGACACCTTTTGCCATATCAGCTATATCTCGCGTTTCACTAAAGCAATAAGGCTGCAATTTTAACCGTGCAAAGTTAAGAGGCATATCTATCTTTTTCATGTTTTACACTTCTTGAAACGGAGTCGTTTTCCCTAGCGAAATCGACCATCAAATTGGCTGATGTGCAATGACGTCTATGCTGACCTGTTTCGTATTTTGCCCATATCTTCTTATCCACATCAGCAAATGAGCTGATTCCAACGGCTATGGATCAGTAACTTATAGGGGAACATTTTTCTAGAAGATCATGTGATCAGATCAGGCCTCCAATATTGACAAAATCGACCATCAAGTTGGCTACTCAAAATTGTCATACAATATGACGAAAATTGTTAGAAAAATGCACCCACCTATTATACCTATCTTTGAAATTTGTAAAGCTTGTATCTTGTCATTTAGCCCTCCAAAATGTGTATAAATAGAGGGCCTTGGATGATTGTGGAGGATGAAATTGTACATTGGTAGGATATTAGCCATTGTAATAAAATTCTCTAAGTTTTCTTCTTCTTTCTTTTCTCTAGTTTTCTTTTTCTTTATTTTCTTCTTCTCTTTTCTTTCTTTTATTTCCTTCTTAGATTCTCTTTAATTTTATGTTTATGTTTACAATGCCTATGCTAGGCTAAACTTCTATTTGGTTAAGGGTGATTTCAAAGCCCTAGACATGTTTTGTGATTGATTTTTAGATTCTATCTATCATTAATTTTCTATCAAAGTTGCTTATGTTCTTCTACAAGAATTGTTCATGATGTTGTCTTGATTTATTTAGGTGTACAACTAGATAGATCTTGATAATTATCTATTGCTAGTTTAGGAATCTTGATCCGTGTAATTGTCTTGATTTCCTATTCATAAGTGGCAATTTGTGATTAATGATTATGGTCAAGTTTTCAATAATTGCAAAGTGGAACATAACCTAAGTTGAACAATCCGAGCTTATGTGTTTGTTGCTTAGATCAACCTATCTTTCTCATCATAAAGCTGCCATTAAATTGAATTTAGAGAGCTTATTCTAGGTTGTTTAATGGTTAGAGATTAAATAGAGAGCTTGTTCTATTTAACGACAAACTAAGGAAAGATTGGGATAACAGAGCTTGTTGTTATCTACGGTTGTTAACTTTGATAGTTGGTTGATATTGATAGATCTGAAATTGATTCTTAATGATGTCTAGTGGTGGAGAATGAAACCTTAACCATATTTTTCATATTTGATTCTTCTTACTTACTTGTTTTCTTACTTTTAGTTTGCTTATTTTTAAAAGTATATTTATTTTTATTGGCTGGTTATACCGCCTAATTTAGTATATATATTTTTATTGGCTGGTTATACCGCCTAATTTAGTATATATATTTTTATTGGCTGGTTATACCGCCTTGCATCTTATTCTTATTATTTACTTTAGTTTAAATCTGGCTTCAAAAACCCCTTTTCTTTTATTGTTCTTGAATTTAAGTTTTAAACTATTAACTTATAAACTAAAACCCAATCCCTGAGGACTCGACCCTTGCTAACTACTATACTTACAATTTATCTTTTTAGTGCAAGGTTAAATAATATACACTCTTTTGGGTGCATCATTGGTTTATTCTTATTTTCTGTTCTAATTATTTACTTTTTTTTCTTTATTAGTGAATGTTCCAAGCTCCCGAAGAAGACTTAAGACTTAGGAGAATTCGCGAATTTATAACTTCTCACCAACAACCAATTGAGGAGTTGATCCAAAACATCCAAGAGGAGAAAGGAGAGATGGCAGCAGCTGACAACCGAACTCTCAAGGAGCTAGCCGCTCCGGACTTGGGTCAACAACCATTATGCATTGAATATGCTAATCTTGAGGTAGCTTTTGAATTAAAATCTGGTTTGATTCATCTTCTCCCAACTTTTCATGGTTTTGCAGGAGAGGATCCAAATAAGCACCTCAAGGAATTCCATGTAGTTTGCTCAAGCATGAGACCAACAGGGGTCACGGAAGAGCAAGTTAAGTTGAGAGCCTTCCCATTCTCTCTAGCTGATTCAGCAAAGGAATGGCTCTACTATCTACCATCCGGAACCATCACTACATGGAATGATATGAAGAAAGCATTCTTGGAAAGGTATTTCCCAGCATCTAAGGCTGCCAACATTAGGAAAGAGATATGTGAGATTCGGCAATACAACGGAGAGTCCTTATATGAATATTGGGAGAGGTTCAAGAAACTTTGTGCATCATGTCCACACCATCAGATAAGTGAACAACTTCTCATCCAATACTTCTATGAAGGTCTCATGCCCATGGAGAGAAGTATGATAGATGCTGCTAGTGGGGGAGCTCTAGTTGACAAGACTCCCGGGGCTGCTAGAACATTAATCTCCAACATGGCAGCCAATTCTCAACAGTTCTCAATGAGACAAGATCCACCACCACAACCCAAGAGAGTTAATGAGGTAAGTATATCATCCCTTGAACAAAAATTTGATAAACTGACTTCTCTTGTTCAACAATTGGCTGTAGGTAATATACAACAAATAAAGGCTTGTGGCATATGTTCAAACATAGGGCACCAAACTGATATGTGTCCAACACTTCAAGAGGACACCAATGAACATGTGAATGCCATGGGTGGATTTCAGAACCAATCAAGGAAATATGATCCCTACTCAAACACTTACAATCCTGGATGGAGGGATCATCCAAACTTCAATTATGGAGGGAACCAATCACAAACTATTCCTCCACCATTTGACAACAAGCCAACGGGTTTTCAGCAAAGAGTGCAACAACCATACCAAACCCGACAACAACTGCCACCCACCCAAAATTCAGGTACTTCTCTTGAAGATCTTGTTAAAGCTCTTTCTACTAATACAATTCAATTTCAACAGGAAACAAAGACAAGTATTCGAAATTTGGAGACTCAAATCGGGCAATTGGCAACAACCATGAGTCAAATGCAAGCAAGGGATTATGGGAAATTACCTTCCTAAACCATAGTGAATCCAAGAGAGAATGCCAACGCTATAACTTTAAGAAGTGGGAAACAGCTAGAGACACCACAAAATGATAGTGCTCAAGGGGAAAACAACACCATGGCATCCTCTTCACATCCCAACGAGCCACTAAAAAAGGTAATTCCTAAACCATCATTTCCTTCTTATATAACTCCTCCACCTTTTCCTAGCAGGTTAGCAAAGTCCAAGAAGGAGGAGCAAGAGAAGGAAATTTTGGAAACCTTCCGGAAAGTAGAGGTGAACATTCCCTTACTAGATGCTATCAAGCAAGTGCCAAGATATGCCAAGTTCCTAAAAGAGTTGTGCACATCTAAACGGAAGTTGAAATGGAATGAAAAGGTAAGTGTAGGGGAGAATGTGTCAGCTGTTCTTCAAAAGAAACTCCCACCTAAATGCAAGGATCCAGGTATGTTTACCATTCCTTGTAAGATAGGGAACACCAGGTTTGAGCGTGCTATGCTAGATCTAGGGGCATCCATTAATGTCATGCCATATTCAATTTATGCTTCATTGAATCTAGGACCATTAGAGGAAACCGGTGTTATAATACAACTTGCTGACCTTTCTAACACTTACCCAAGAGGAGTTGTAGAAGACGTTCTTGTACAGGTTAATGAATTGGTTTTTCCCGCTGACTTTTATGTTCTTGAGATGGAAGATGAGATGTCTTCTAATCCCACACCTATTCTATTAGGGAGACCATTCTTGAAAACAGCAAGAACTAAAATAGATGTACATGATGGCACTTTAACTATGGAATTTGATGGTGAAATAATTCGCTTTAACATTTTTGAGGCCATGAGATATCCTAGTGATGTGCATTCTGTTTTTAATATTGATATAATTGACTCACTAGTGCAGCAAGCTTATGAGCTAGATGGTGAAGATAGTGTGGAAATAGTCCTTAGCAAACATCTCGAAATGGGGGATGCTAAAGGGGAACTAGCCTTGAGTGACCATGTGGAAGGGGCACTAGAATCTTTACACTCGCTGCCACCTAAAGATGCAAGGTTTGATGTTTCATTTATTGATTTGCCTTTATCTAATGAGAAACTTCTACCTTCCATTTTGCAGGCACCAACTTTAGAGTTGAAACCACTACCGAACCACTTGAAATATGTTTTCTAAGGTGAAAAGGACACACTACCGGTTATCATTGCCAAAGAGCTCACACCTTTGCAAGAAGAGCGACTTATCCGGGTGCTTAGAGAGCATAAAACAGCAATTGGTTGGACAATTGCCGATATCAAGGGAATAAGCCCATCTATGTGCATGCACCGGATTTTGTTAGAGGAGGCGTCCAAACCATCAAGAGAAGCACAAAGAAGATTGAACCCTCCTATGATGGAGGTTGTGAAAAAGGAGATACTGAAGCTCCTAGATGTTGGAGTGATCTATCCTATCTCGGATAGCAAATGGGTGAGCCCGATCCAAGTGGTTCCAAAGAAATCAGGTGTAACGGTGGTAACAAATAATGAGAATGAACTTGTTCCTACTAGGATTCAAACAGGGTGGCGAGTTTGTATTGATTATCGAAAACTTAATTCCACAACTCGCAAAGACCACTTTCCTTTACCTTTTATTGATCAAATGCTTGAAAGGTTAGCTGGCCATTCTCATTATTGTTTTCTTGATGGTTTTTCAGGTTATAATCAGATTGCCATTGCTCCGGAGGACCAAGAGAAAACAACATTCACATGTCCATTTGGTACTTTTGCATACCGGCGTATGCCATTTGGTCTTTGTAATGCACCAGCTACATTCCAAAGGTGTATGGTTAGCATATTTTCAGATTATGTAGAGAACATCATAGAAGTGTTTATGGATGATTTTAGTGTCTATGGTGATTCTTTTGATAGATGTCTAGAGAACCTTACACTTGTACTTGAAAGATGCATGGAAACTAACCTTGTTTTGAATTGGGAAAAATGTCACTTTATGGTAGAACAAGGAATAGTTTTGGGCCATGTTATTTCTTCTAGAGGGATAGAGGTTGATAAATCTAAAATAGATATTATGCATTCTTTACCACCTCCCACAAATGTGAGAGAGGTTCGTTCTTTTCCTGGACATGCAGGTTTCTATAGGACATTTATCAAAGACTTCTCAAAGATCACATTACCTCTTTGCAAGCTACTACAAAAAGATGTGGTTTTCCACTTTGATGATAAATGCAAAGAGGCGTTTGAAACATTGAAGGGACTCTTGACATCAGCTCCTATCATGCAACCACCAGATTGGAATATACCTTTTGAAATCATGTGTGATGCTAGTGACTATGCCATTGGAGCTGTTTTGGGCCAACGGGTTGGCAAAGCCACACATGCCATTTATTATGCCTCTCGAACTCTTAATGATGCTCAATTGAACTATTCCACTACTGAAAAAGAACTTTTGGCTGTTGTATTTGCTTTAGAAAAATTTCGATCTTATTTAATTGGTACTAAAGTAATTGTATTTTCTGACCATGCAGCCCTTAGGTACTTACTCACTAAGAAGGAGGCCAAACCATGGTTGATTAGATGGATACTTCTCTTACAAGAGTTTGATTTGGAGATAAAAGATAAGAGAGGTAGTGACAACTTGGTTGCGGACCATCTTAGCCGTTTAGGTCATGAAGAGGATGCACTACCCTTGAATGAGAACTTTTCGGATGAGCAACTTCTTTTTATAAGTACAACAACTCCTTGGTATGCTGATATTGTTAATTACTTAGTTACCAAGAAGTTGCCACAAGAGTTGACCCAAGCTCAAAGAAATAAGATCAAGAGTGATGCCAAATACTACATATGGGATCATCCTTACCTTTGGAAGCATTGCTCCGATCAGATTATAAGAAGGTGTGTACTCGAAACTGAATTTCAATCTATTCTCACCTTTTGTCACTCTTATGCATGTGGAGGACACTTTGGATCAAAAAGAACAGCCATGAAAGTTCTTGATTCTGGATTTTATTGGCCTACTATATTCAAAGATGCATACCTCTTTTGCAAGTCATGTGATCGTTGCCAAAGAACAGGTAACTTAGGTGCTAGAAATCAAATGCCTCAAACTCCAATATTTATTATTGAAATTTTTGATGTATGGGGCATGGATTTCATGGGACCTTTTCCTTCTTCTTTTGGTAATCTTTATATTTTACTTGCCGTTGATTATGTTTCGAAGTGGGTGGAAGCAAAAGCCACTAGGACTAATGACTCTAAAGTTGTTTCAGATTTTGTCAAGACTAACATCTTTGCTAGGTTTGGAACACCAAAGGCCATAATCAGCGATAGAGGTACTCACTTTTGCAATAGGACTATGGAAGCATTTTTGAGGAAGTATAACATCACACACAAGGTTTCCACCTCATACCATCCTCAAACTAGTGGACAAGCTGAATTGTCAAATCGAGAAGTTAAGTCCATCCTTGAAAAGACAGTTAATCCAAATAGAAAGGATTGGAGTTCACGACTTGATGATGCACTTTGGGCTTATAGGACAGCATATAAGACACCCATTGGTATGTCTCCTTATCGACTTGTTTATGGTAAGCCTTGTCATCTTCCGGTTGAGTTGGAACATAAATCATATTGGGCTATCAAACAATGCAACATGGAGATGGATGAGACAAGTAAGCAAAGAAAACTTGACCTACAAGAATTAGAGGAGATAAGGAATGATGCCTATGAGAATTCTAGGATTTACAAGGAAAAGACTAAGGCATTCCATGACAAGATGATATCAAGAAAGGACTTTGTTGTTGGACAAAAAGTTCTTCTCTTCCATTCACGCCTTAAGTTATTTCCAGTTAAGTTACGTTCTCGTTGGGTTGGACCTTTTGTTATTACTAATGTATTTTACTCATGGTGCAGTTGAAATCCAAAGCCCAAAAACTGATAAGGCATTCAAAGTGAATGGTCATAGATTGAAGCCTTACTATGAGAACTTTCCAATTCAAGATGTGGAGGAGTTACCACTTTTTGAGCCGAATTATGTTGAATGATAATGGCATGGGTCTAAGTCAGGCTGAGGACAATAAACCAAGTGCTTCTTGGGAGGCAACCCAAAAGGATGGAGAGCATTTATTATATCAGATTTGCATATTCCTTACTCTCCATCATTCTATCTTTTATTGTTTTTCTTTTCTTTTGTTTAATAGTTCTTTTCTCTTACATATAATTCTTGCATTGGGGATAATAGCATTACATTGAGGACAATGTAAAAATTAAGTGTGGGGAGGGGGGAAATTTAGGATTTTCATTAGTGTGTTTTGTTTTTTATTCTTTTTATGTAGTTTTTAGTGTGTTTTAGTTACTTTCAATACTATGATGAGATATGAATTGCATATGTCTAAAACAGATTTATTAGTGAGAAGATTTTCATGAGAATTGAGCTTGATATCAACTTTTTTATGAGCCAATGTTAATATGATATGTTGATTGAGAAAGAAGCATGTTTAGACTTAAATCTGACTTGTATAATCATCCTTGTGAGTTTTCGAGCCTATATGATTGATGCATTATACATATCAATCTAATTTCTTTCTTGAGTGCTCTTATGATTACAAGATTCTCTAGAACTTGCTTTAAACCATGTTGAGACTATATTGATGCATGTGACAACATGACTATGATAGAGGCATTAGGATTTTTAACCAGGGCCAAACAACCATCCCTTATTGATGTTCCAAGAGAACATCCCCCTTAGTGAACCAATTTGAGCCTACAATGAATAAGCTATTTCTTTGGTAACCATAACTTGTCCCTAACCTAAATATACTTATTTATATCCTTACCCTTGTTCTAAAGATGAATTAGCATGTTTTGAGACATATTGCAAAGACAAGGAAGATCTATTCAAATTTTGGGTTAGAAACAAGAAATAAGTGTGGGGGAGGAGAAAGGCAAAAGTCAAGAGAAAAATAGAGGGAACATTGCCAAATACATTCCCTTGTGAAAAAAAGAAAAGAAAATTGAATAATCTCTTGAACTTCTAGTTAAAGAAAAGAAAAAGATGTTCGAAAGTTGTTTAGAATGAAGAAAAGGCCAACATGAATATTCGGCCTATGTGATTATGTACTTGTAAAGAGTTTTGAGAAGTTTCTTTGTATGAATCTTATTATGTCTCTAAACTCTATAAAATCTTTGGAACTTTTGTAATATCCTTTATCTTTTATTCTTTAGCCACATTATTACCCCTTGGCCCCATTATAACCTTGCATAAAGACCTCTTGATTCATGAAGTTGCATGATCTAAGTAGTGGAGAATAGGTGGACAAGCAAGCATATGGTAGAAACTGTTTTCATGAGATTGATTGAGTGTAAACACTTCACCACTACTTTAAAGAGTGAAAATCATGAGGGTATCCCATTTGAGAAGTTGAGATTAAGTTTGAACATGCACTATTTTGATTGAGATATGAGGGTATCAAGCATGATTTTTTGTGAAACTCTTTAAGCTATTGATTAGTTTATAAGACTTGTTCAATGATTATCTATAAGTTGTATTGAAAGAGAAGTAGATTCGGTTTTCTTACCTTGTGTCTATTTGATTTTGCTCGAGGACTAGCAAAAGATTAAGTGTGGGGGAATTTGATAAGTGCTTAATTTCATACATTTTCCTATTTAATTTCTTTATACTTTGTGCTTTGATTCTTACTTCCTTGACATTTTACTAGGTTTTTATGCTTTGTAGGTATTTTGGAGGAGATGAAGTCAAAACATGTCAATTAGGATGTTAAAGAGCTTACAAAATCACAATCACAAGATGGAAAAAGATTTGTGAGTCAAAAAGATCAAATTCTTGGTGCAAAGCAAGAAGACAGATTTGACCTCTGGAGCTTGTTGCAAAGAAAATATGATGTTAGACTCTTTATTCAAAGAAACTTCCTTCTTGACTTTTCAAGATCACTTGATTACCTTTCCAACGGTTGGTCATGGGCCTAAATCGGATAAGAAATGGTCATTCAAATCGGCATTGGAATATCTCCCTAAAAATCCTAGTGACAGAAAAAACCCTAGCCGCAAATCACATCTTTTTCTTAATACCTTAGCTGACATTTATGTTTATCCTTGTCAAAGAAGTATTAGTGGCTGTCAACTTGCATTAATTGCATTAATTGCAAGTATCTTTCCTTAAAGCTAATCCTAGTCAAAGTAGGAGAATTAAATCAGCCAAGACTTTCCTTCCTTACACTTACTTTGGCTGCAAGAATATAATCTCTCTTCATTAAAGAGTGCTTTGACTAAAACTTTCCTACTTTATTCAAACTTGGCTGCCAAGGCTTATATCTTTCCTTAAAACACAAAAGTCAGCCACTTTTCCTTAACTTTAGCCACAAGTCAGCATTTATTGAAGGGAGAGAGCTGAAATTCACTTGTTTGATGCCCTAGCTATTGCCTATAAATAGAGACCAAGGGGGCATACGAAATTGACACTTCCCCAAGCATCAAATTCTGATTTCTTCTTTATTTCTTTGTTTTTGAGAGAGCAAGAGGCTGGATAATTAATATTCTTCTTCTTCTTCTTTCTTTCTTTTATTTTCTTCTTAGATTCTCTTTAATTTTATGTTTATGTTTACAATGCCTATGCTAGGCTAAACTTTTATTTGGTTAAGGGTGATTTCAAAGCCCTAGACATGTTTTGTAATTGATTTTTAGATTCTATCTATCATTAATTTTCTATTAAAGTTGCTTATGTTCTTCCATAAAAATTGTTCATGGTGATGTTTTGATTTGTTTAGGTGGCCAACTAGATAAATCTTGATAATTGTCTAATGCTAGTTTAGGAGTCTTGATCCGTGTAATTGTCTTGATTTCCTATTCATAAGTAGCAATTTGTGATTAATAATTATGGTCAAGTTTTCAATAATTGCAAAGTGGAACATAACCTATGTTGAACAATCCGAGCTTATGTGTTTGTTGCTTAGATCAACCTATCTTTCTCATCATAAAGCTGCCATTAAATTGAATTTAGAGAGCTTATTCTAGGTTGTTTGATGGTTAGAGATTAAATAGAGAGCTTGTTCTATTTAACGACAAACTAAGGAAAGATTGGGATAACAGAGCTTGTTGTTATCTACGGTTGTTAACTTTGATAGTTGGTTGATATTGATAGATCTGAAATTGGTTCTTAATGATGTCTAGTGGTGGAGAATGAAACCTTAACCATATTTCTATCATATTTGATTTCTTATTTCTTACTTGTTTTCTTACTTTTCTTGTTTGCTAATTTTTAACACTATTTCAAAACCCCCTTTTATTTTGTTTTCTTTGAACGTAAGTTATAAACTAATAACTCAGATTAAAATCCAATCCCTAAGGACTCGACCCTTGCTAATCACTATACTCTACAATTGATTCTTTTTAAGTGCAAGGTTAAATAAGATACACTCTTTTGGGTGCATCACAAGCCCTGGCATGTCCTGATAGGACCATGCGAACACATCCGCATATTCATGTAGCAGTTCTGTGAATTCTTGTTTTTGTGTTACTGAAAGTGAAGTGCCGGTTTTTATTTCCTTCTTATCATTCTCATTTCCCAGATTAACAAACTCCGTTATCTCCTGATGAGGCATAATTTGTTTTTCTTTTGACTCTATCAATCTCAACAAGCGAGGAGGTAAGTCATAGTTTTCAGCAATCTCTTCGTCGTCAATTTCGTCGATGTCAATACATTTCTCAAAATTGATTTTCGAACCATCGATGAGATTGTTTTCGCATTCATTAATAGGGGACCTATGGTGGAAGCAAAAGAATATAGATATTTGTATAGGAGCAAAATAGAAAGGATGGACTAAAAGAAGTGGCAAATGAATTGAAACAAAATGGATCATGATTTGTCATTCATTAAAATGATAATTTCATAAAAAGAGCCCATGCACAAAAAGAAACTTTCATAACACTCTTGGGCAGAAGTGTTTGACGACTTAGTTTGTTAATCAGAATGAGACCTAAATACAGCTGGTAAGTCTATAGCATGCCAATTCTTCAATTCAAATCCTGGGGGGCATGGGTAGATGGTCTCTTCCTCGGTTTGACTTCCCTCTTCTTTCTCTTGTTCTAGCATCTAGATGCAGAATTCCATGAATATTCCTTCCAAAATCACGACAGGCTTGGTTCTAACTGGTGAATCGGAAAAAATAAAACCCGTCGATCGAAATGTCTCATAAAGGTGGAGGATATAGATCCTTCGGGTCTCCATCTCATGACCCTTTAGTCTTGCAAGCCTCTGTTCTTTTCTTTCTCTTACCATTCTCTCTTTGTCTTCTCTAGTTGGCTTGTATCCCAAACCAAACTTGTCCCCTTTTCCAATCACACTTATCCACCTTCGGATTCCTTGTAGGTTCTTTCCTAGGCCGGCCCCGGCTCGGCAACCTTTTCCAACCACCTGAACAAGGTTATTTTGAGTGACGTAAGATAGATGAGGCACAGGTATCTTAGAACCTTCTCCTACAAATGTGGCGTTAACAAACTCCAAGGTTCGGAAAGAGCATTCCCATGCTTCTTTGGCAGCCTCTATGTAGGGGACACTCGAGGGCTTCGATACAATCAAGTCTTCTTCCCCATTCACAATTATTACCTGCTCCTCAACTCTGAATTTTACCTTCTGATGTAGAGTGGACGAAATAGCACCAGCCATGTGAATCCAGGGTCTTCCCAGCAAGACATTGTACGAGGGGATGATATCCATAACTTGGAAGGTGATATCAAATGTGCAAGGACCAATCTGCAGTGGTAAATCAATTTGTCCCACCACCTGCTGATAACTCGTATAATTATATAGTTTTTAGTTATGTTTTATTATTGTTTTGTGTCAAATACGAGTTATTATTGTTTAGTCTAATTGTGTTTATGATCTTTTATATTTTTATGTATTTTGGTGTTTTTCACAAGTTTCTTTGAGTGATTTCAGATTACTAGAATTAAGGGCAAATCCAGTTCAGTTCCAGTTCCCACACCGTTTGCCATATCAGCTATATCTCGAGTTTCACTGAAGTAATAAGGTTGAAATTTGTAGCCATGCAAAGCTAAGAGGCATATCTATCTTTTTCATGTTTTACACTTCTTGAAACGGATTCGTTTTCCCTAGCGAAATCGACCATCAAGTTGGCTGATGTGCAATGACGTCTGTGCTGACCTGTTTTCGTATTATGCCCATATCTTCTTATCCACATCAGCAAATGAGCTGATTCCAACGGCTATGGATCAGTAATTGATAGGGTAACATTTTTCTAGAAGACCATGTGATCAGATAAGGCCTCCAAAATTGACAAAATCGACCATCAAGTTGGCTGATCAAAATCGTCATATATGACGAAAATTGTTAGAAAATGCACCCACCTATTATACCTACCTTTGAAATTTGTAAAGCTTGTCTCTTGTCATTTAGCCCTCCAAAATGTGTATAAATAGAGGGCCTTGGATGATTGTAAGGGATCATATTGGAGATTGGTAGGATATTAGCCATTTTAACAAAATTCTCTAAGTTTTCTTCTTCTTTCTTTTCTCTAGTTTTCTTTTTCTTTAGAAAGAGCAAGAGGTTGGATAATTAATATTCTTCTTCTTCTTCTTTCTTTCTTTTATTTTCTTCTTAGATTCTATTTAATTTTATGTTTATAATGCCTATGCTAGGCTAAACTTCTATTTGGTTAAGGGTGATTTCAAAGCCCTAGACATGTTTTGTGATTGATTTTCAGATTCTATCTATCATTAATTTTCTATCAAAGTTGCTTATGTTCTTCTACAAGAATTGTTCATGATGTTGTCTTGATTTATTTAGGTGTACAACTAGATAGATCTTGATAATTATCTATTGCTAGTTTAGGAGTCTTGATCCGTGTAATTGTCTTGATTTCCTATTCATAAGTGGCAATTTGTGATTAATGATTATGGTCAAGTTTTCAATAATTGCAAAGTGGAACATAACCTAAGTTGAACAATCCGAGCTTATGTGTTTGTTGCTTAGATCAACCTATCTTTCTCATCCTAAAGCTGCCATTAAATTGAATTTAGAGAGCTTATTCTAGGTTGTTTAATGGTTAGAGATTAAATAGAGAGCTTGTTCTATTTAACGACAAACTAAGGAAAGATTGGGGTAACAGAGCTTGTTGTTATCTACGGTTGTTAACTTTGATAGTTGGTTGATATTGATAGATCTGAAATTGATTCTTAATGATGTCTAGTGGTGGAGAATGAAACCTTAACCATATTTTTCATATTTGATTCTTCTTACTTACTTGTTTTCTTACTTTTCTAGTTTGCTTATTTTTAAAAGTATATTTATTTTTATTGGCTGGTTATACCGCCTAATATGTATATTAACTTTGTTTTATTTTTATTGGCTGGTTATACCGCCTTGCATCTTATTCTTATTATTTACTTTAGTTTAAATCTGATTTCAAAAACCCATTTTCTTTTATTGTTCTTGAATTTAAGTTTTAAACTATCAACTTATAAACTAAAACCCAATCCCTGAGGACTCGACCCTTGCTAACTACTATACTTACAATTGATCTTTTTAGTGCAAGGTTAAATAAGATACACTCTTTTGGGTGCATCAAATTTTTGGCGCCGTTGCCGGGGATTGCTTTCTTTAGTTTATTAGTTTATTGGTTTATTCTTATTTTCTGTTCTAATTATTTACTTTCTTATTTTTTTTTTATTAGTGAATGTTCCAAGCTCCCGAAGAAGACTTACGACTTAGGAAAATTCGGGAATTTATAACTTCTCACCAACAACCAATCGAGGAGTTGATCCAAAACATCCAAGAGAAGCAAGGAGAGATGGCAGCAGCTGACAACCGAACTCTCAAGGAGCTAGCCGCTCCGGACTTGGGTCAACAACCATTATGCATTGAATATGCTAATCTTGAGGTAGCTTTTGAATTAAAATCTGGTTTGATTCATCTTCTCCCAACTTTTCATGGTTTTGCAGGAGAGGATCCAAATAAGCACCTCAAGGAATTCCATGTAGTTTGCTCAAGCATGAGACCAACAGGGGTCACGGAAGAGCAAGTTAAGTTGAGAGCCTTCCCATTCTCTCTAGCTGATTCAGCAAAGGAATGGCTCTACTATCTACCATCCGGGACCATCACTACATGGAATGATTTGAAGAAAGCATTCTTGGAAAGGTATTTCCCAGCATCTAAGGCTGCCAACATTAGGAAAGAGATATGTGGGATTCGGCAATACAACGGAGAGTCCTTATATGAATATTGGGAGAGGTTCAAGAAACTTTGTGCATCATGTCCACATCATCAGATAAGTGAACAACTTCTCATCCAATACTTCTATGAAGGTCTCATGCCCATGGAGAGAAGTATGATAGATGCCGCTAGTGGGGGAGCTCTAGTTGATAAGACTCCCAGGGCTGCTAGAACATTAATCTCCAACATGGTAGCCAATTCTCAACAGTTCTCAATGAGACAAGATCCACCACCACAACCCAAGAGAGTTAATGAGGTAAGTATATCATCCCTTGAACAAAACTTTGATAAACTGACTTCTCTTGTTCAACAATTGGCTGTAGGTAAAATACAACAAATAAAGGCTTGTGGCATATGTTCAAACATAGGGCACCAAACTGATATGTGTCCAACACTTCAAGAGGATACCAATGAACATGTGAATGCCATGGGTGGATTTCAGAACCAATCAAGGAAATATGATCCCTGCTCAAACACTTACAATCCAGGATGGAGGGATCATCCAAACTTCAATTATGGAGGGAACCAATCACAAACTATTCCTCCACCATTTGACCACAGGCCACCGGGTTTTCAGCAAAGAGTGCAACAACCATACCAAACCCGACAACAACTACCACCCACCCAAAATTCAGGTACTTCTCTTGAAGATCTTGTTAAAGCTCTTTCTACTAATACAATTCAATTTCAACAGGAAACAAAGACAAGTATTCGAAATTTGGAGACTCAAATAGGGCAATTGGCAACAACCATGAGTCAAATGCAAGCAAGGGATTCTGGGAAATTACCTTCCCAAACCATAGTGAATCCAAGAGAGAATGCCAATGCTATAAATTTAAGAAGTGGGAAACAGCTAGAGACACCACAAAATGATAGTGCTCAAGGGGAGAAAAAAATACCATGGCATCCTCTTCACATCCCAACGAGCCACTAAAAAAGGTAATTCCTAAACCATCCTTTCCTTCTTATATAACTCCTCCACCTTTTCCTAGCAGGTTAGCAAAGTCCAAGAAGGAGGAGCAAGAGAAGGAAATTTTGGAAACCTTCCGGAAAGTAGAGGTGAACATTCCTTTACTAGATGCTATCAAGCAAGTGCCAAGATATGCCAAGTTCCTAAAAGAGTTGTGCACATCTAAACGGAAGTTGAAATGGAATGAAAAGGTAAGTGTGGGGGAGAATGTGTCAGCTGTTCTTCAAAAGAAACTCCCACCTAAATGCAAGGATCCAGGTATGTTTACCATTCCTTGTAAGATAGGCAACACCAGGTTTGAGCGTGCTATGCTAGATCTAGGGGCATCTATTAATGTCATGCCATATTCAATTTATGCTTCATTGAATCTAGGACCATTAGAGGAAACCGGTGTTATAATACAACTTGCTGACCGTTCTAACACTTATCCAAGAGGAGTTGTAGAAGACGTTCTTGTACAGGTTAATGAATTGGTTTTTCCCGCTGACTTTTATGTTATTGAGATGGAAGATGAGATGTCTTCTAATCCCACACCTATTCTATTAGGGAGACCATTCTTGAAAACAGCAAGAACTAAAATAGATGTACATGATGGCACTTTAACTATGGAATTTGATGGTGAAATAATTCGCTTTAACATTTTTGAGGCCATGAGATATCCTAGTGATGTGCATTCTGTTTTTAATATTGATATAATTGACTCACTAGTGCAGCAAGCTTATGAGCTAGATGGTGAAGATAGTGTAGAAATAGTCATTAGCAACCATCTCGGAATGGGGAATGCTAAACTAGCCTTGAGTGACCAGGTGGAAGGGGCACTAGAATCTTTACACTCGCTGCAACCTAAAGATGCAAGGTTTGATGTTTCATTTATTGATTTGCCTTTATCTAATGAGAAACTTCTACCTTCCATTTTGCAGGCACCAACTTTAGAATTGAAACCACTACCGAACCACTTGAAATATGTGTTCTTAGGTAAAAAGGACACACTACCGATCATCATTGCCAAAGAGCTCACACCTTTGCAAGAAGAGCGACTTATCCAGGTGCTTAGAGAGCATAAAACAGCAATTGGTTGGACAATTGCCGATATCAAGGGATTAAGCCCATCCATGTGCATGCACCGGATTTTGTTAGAGGAAGGGTCTAAACCAACAAGAGAAGCACAAAGAAGATTGAACCCTCCTATGATGGAGGTTGTGAAAAAGGAGATACTGAAACTCCTAGATGTTGGAGTGATCTATCCTATCTCGGATAGCAAATGGGTGAGCCCCGTCCAAGTGGTTCCAAAGAAATCAGGTGTAACGGTGGTAACAAATAATGAGAATGAACTTGTTCCTACTAGGATTCAAACAGGATGGCGAGTTTGTATTGATTATCGTAAACTTAATTCCACAACTCGCAAAGACCACTTTCCTTTACCTTTTATTGATCAAATGCTTGAAAGGTTAGCTGGCCATTCTCATTATTGTTTTCTTGATGGTTTTTCAGGTTATAATCAGATAGCCATTGCTCCGGAGGACCAAGAGAAAACAACATTCACATGTCCATTTGGTACTTTTGCATACCGGCGTATGTCATTTGGTCTTTGTAATGCACCAGCTACATTCCAAAGGTGTATGGTTAGCATATTTTCAGATTATGTAGAGAACATCATAGAAGTATTTATGGATGATTTTAGTGTCTATGGTGATTCTTTTGATAGATGTCTAGAGAACCTTACACTTGTACTTGAAAGATGCATGGAAACTAACCTTGTTTTGAATTGGGAAAAATGCCACTTTATGGTAGAATAAGGAATAGTTTTGGGCCATGTTATTTCTTCTAGAGGGATAGAGGTTGATAAGTCTAAAATAGATATTATGCATTCTTTACCACCTCCCACAAATGTGAGAGAGGTTCGTTCTTTTCTTGGACATGCAGGTTTCTATAGGAGATTTATCAAAGACTTCTCAAAGATCACATTACCTCTTTGCAAGCTACTACAAAAAGATGTGGTTTTCCACTTTGATGATAAATGCAAAGAGGCGTTTGAAACATTGAAGGGACTCTTGACATCAGCTCCTATCATCCAACCACCAGATTGGAATGTACCTTTTGAAATCATGTGTGATGCTAGTGACTATGCCATTGGAGCTGTTTTGGGCCAACGGGTTGGCAAAGCCTCACATGCCATTTATTATGCCTCCCGAACTCTTAATGATGCTCAATTGAACTATTCCACTACTGAAAAAGAACTTTTGGCTGTTGTATTTGCTTTAGAAAAATTTCGATCTTATTTAATTGGTACTAAAGTAATTGTATATTCTGACCATGCAGCCCTTAAGTACTTGCTCACTAAAAAGGAGGCCAAACCAAGGTTGATTAGATGGATACTTCTCTTACAAGAGTTTGATTTGGAGATAAAAGATAAGAGAGGTAGTGACAACCTGGTTGCGGACCATCTTAGCCGTTTAGTTCATGAAGAGGATGCACTACCCTTGAATGAGAACTTTCCGGATGAGCAACTTCTTTTTATAAGTACAACAACTCCTTGGTATGCTGATATTGTTAATTACTTAGTTACCAAGAAGTTGCCACAAGAGTTGACACAAGCTCAAAGAAATAAGATCAAGAGTGATGCCAAATACTACATATGGGATGATCCTTACCTTTGGAAGCATTGCTCCGATCAGATTATAAGAAGGTGTGTACTCGAAACTGAATTTCAATCTATTCTCACCTTTTGTCACTCTTATGCATGTGGAGGACACTTTGGATCCAAAAGAACAGCCATGAAAGTACTTGATTCTGGATTTTATTGGCCTACCATATTCAAAGATGCATACCTCTTTTGCAAGTCATGTGATCGTTGCCAAAGAACAGGTAACTTAGGTCCTAGAAATCAAATGCCTCAAACTCCAATACTTATTGTTGAAATTTTTGATGTATGGGGCATGGATTTCATGGGACCTTTTCCTCCTTCTTTTGGTAATCTTTATATTTTACTTGCCGTTGATTATGTTTCAAAGTGGGTGGAAGCAAAATCCACTAGGACTAATGACTCTAAAGTTGTTTCAGATTTTGTCAAGACTAACATCTTGGCTAGGTTTGGAACGCCAAAGGCCATAATCAGCGATAGAGGTACTCACTTTGCAATAGGACTATGGAAGCACTTTTGAGGAAGTATAACATCACACACAAGGTCTCCACCTCATATCATCCTCAAACTAGTGGGAAAGCTGAAGTGTCAAATCGAGAAGTTAAGTCCATCCTTGAAAAGACAGTTAATCCAAATAGGAAGGATTGGAGTTCACGACTTGATGATGCACTTTGGGCTTATAGGACAGCATATAAGACACCCATTGGTATGTCTCCTTATCGACTTGTTTATGGTAAGCCTTGTCATCTTCCGGTTGAATTGGAACATAAATCATATTGGGCTATCAAACAATGCAACATGGAGATGGATGAGATAGGAAAGAAAAGAAAACTTGACCTACAAGAATTAGAGGAGATAAGGAATGATGCCTATCAGAATTCTAGGATTTACAAGGAAAAGACTAAGGCATTCCATGACAAGATGATATCAAGAAAAGAATTTGTTGTTGGACAAAAAGTTCTTCTCTTCCATTCACGCCTTAAGTTATATCCAGGTAAGTTACGTTCTCGTTGGGTTGGACCTTTTGTTATTACTAATGTATTTACTCATGGTGCAGTTGAAATCCAAAGCCCGAAAACAGATAAGGCATTCAAAGTGAATGGTCATAGATTGAAGCCTTACTATGAGAACTTTCCAATACAAGATGTGGAGGAGTTTCCACTTTTTGAGCCAAAGTATGTTGAATAATAATGGCATGGGTCTAAGTCAAGCTGAGGACAATAAACCAAGCGCTTCTTGGAGAGGCAACCCAAAAGGATGGAGAGCATCTATTATATCGGATTTGCATATTCCTTACTCTCCATCATTCTATCTTTTATTGTTTTTCTTTTCTTTTGTTTAATAGTTCTTTTCTCTTACATATAATTCTTGCATTGGGGGATAATAGCATTACATTGAGGACAATGTAAAAATTATGTGTGGGGGGAAGAATTTAGGATTTTATTTAGAGTGTTTTGTTTTTGAGTCTTTTTATGTTGTTTTTCTTTCTGATCCTTGTTTTGAAAATAACTAGATGTAAATATAATTTTTTTTTTTTAACCCCGGTTAAATGGCGGATAACGGTACTCCGTGATTATTTAAATCGGTTCCATCAGCTACCCACAAAACTGATATTGTATATAAATTTCTCTTCCAATTTCTCTTTCATTTTTTTTTCATTCTTTTTTTCAGGATGGATGATATTCTCACAAGATTGCAGAAACGATTTCCTCCTTTTCCTCGAAATATTTTACTGAAGCTTTACCAAGTTCGACTTGAAAGATTAAGAATGCTTATGCACAAAGGGATTCCTGACGACATACGTTGGATAATTGAAGCCAAGGTACGTGAAGATGAATATCTTCCTGTTTTGCATTTACCAGGTACAGGTAGAAGCACTTTTGCAAAGAAGCGACGAGCAAAGCGCATGAGTTCAAATTGCCACAAATGTGCACGATGGACGTGTAACGGTAAATGTCGTTCTATTGGGATTCCGTCCTCTAATCGAGATGATAAAATTGAATTCATTAAGGATGGACTGAGTAAGGAGAATTTGGGTAATATCCAACTTTCTCTTGAGACGCATCCTAGTGGAGACGTACAAAGAGAAATTCTTGATTTATGGCCGCAATTCCAAAGGGAATGGCAACATCTTGGGAATCTGATGTTAAAAGACCCTGTTTGCCAGCTTGTAAGAAAACTGGATGGGAAGCATATCCTCGACTCATAGAAGGCGTTTAAGCCGTTTCTGGACGTAAAACCAGAGGAAGATGTGAGCCACAATCACAACTACAATAAATGACTTCTCAGCTTTTGGTTTGATTTGCAATAACTTTATTTTGGTTTAATTTACGTGTTGTTCGATTTGTGTAACTATTCTCGTTTTTTTTTATTTGTCTTTTACGGTTGATTTTTTCTTCTCTTTTTGATTTTCTTCCTGAAATCACGCAAAAATCTTTTGTTAGGTTAACATTTTCTTCTGACAGGTCAGATACACTTTCGGCGACATTATTACTCTTGTCTGATTCACTACTGAGTCCTCTATATATTACACCATGTACTCATTCTCTTTCAGGCACTCGAAAAAAAAAATGGAAAGTACTTCATCCCAGCGCATTAAAAAAATTTGTGTCTTTGGAGGTGCTTATCCAGGAAAAAATAACATATTCGCTGATGAAGCCATAAGAGTTGGAGTAATACTTGCCCAACAAAAGATCCACTTGATTTATGGAGGCGGTAGTACGGGTTTAATGGGAGCAGTCGCTACAGCAGCACACGCCGGAGGAAGTCCAGTTCTAGGAATCGTGCCAAAACTATTCACAAGTTTTTGTGGACCTACCGTGGGTAAGGAAATACAAGTCTGGAGTGTCCCTGAACGGATAACAATCATGTACCATTCTGCCGATGCATTCATTGCTTTACCAGGAGGTCTGGGTACATTGGAAGAAATAGCTTGCGTGGCTTCTTGGTCATCTTTGGTCACAAATAAGAAACCCATTGGTTTGCTTAATATTAATGGTTATTTTAGTAATTTGCTTTTATATTTAGATAATGCTGTGGATAATGGATTCATGTTTTCAGAGGCAAGGAGAACCATAATTTCTGCTACAACCATTGAAGATTTACTTAAAAAGCTCCAAGCTTATGAGTGTTTATCTGCTACGGTTGTTTCGCAAACGCTCGGAAAAAGAAAAAGAGATATAGACGAGCAAGGAGTGGATTGCACTTTGTCTTTGTGACATTATCTAACATTTTGCTTGTTGTGTCTCAGTTATAATAAGTGGTTAGCAACCTCTGCAGGTAATATCTCCTAAATTCTACCTTTAAAATTTGACATTGGGGACAATGTCATATTTTAGTAGGGGGTAAGGGACATATTTTGCTAATTTTAAAAAAAAAAAAAAAAAAAAATTAAGAAGTATTCATTCTGAACAAGGTCTGAGTAAGGGAGACTTGAGACATACCTTGTCAGTTTGATTTCTTCTTTTCAAAAAAAAAAAAAAAAAAAAAGAGTTTGTTGTGTTTTAAGCAATTTAGAAGTATTCATTCTGAACAAGGTCTGAGTAAGGGAGACTTGAGACATACCTTGTCAGTTTGATTTTAATCTTTTTATGTTTACTTGTTAATTTTTGTTTAGTATTTTAGGATTATTTAGGTTGCATGGTTTTGTTTTGTTTTGAGTCTTAGTTGTTCCTATTCTTATGTTATTAGTTCTTTTCTCTTACACATGATTCTTTCATTTGAGTTAATAGACTTACATTGAGGACAATGTAAGAATTAAGTGTGGGGGGGAATGATTTAGGATTTCTTTTATTTTTGTCTACTATTTTTTTTTCTTTATTATTATTATTTTTTTTTGTGAGTTTTAGTTCCTTTTTAATACAATGATGAGATATGAATTGCATAAGTCTAAAACAGATTTATTAGTGTGAAGATTTTCATGAGAATTGAGCTTGATGTCAACCTTTTTATGAGCCAATGTTAATATAATATGTTGATTGAGAAGGAAGCATGTTTAGACTTAATCTGACTTGTATAACCATCCTTGTGAGTTTTTGAGCCTATAATGATTGATGCATTATACAAATCAATCTAATTTCTTTCTTGAGTGCTCTTATGATTACATGATTCTCTAGAACCTGCTTTAAACCGTTTGAGACTATATTGATACATGTGACAACATGAATATGATAGAGGCATTAGGATTTTTATCCAGGGCCAAACAGCCATCCCTTATTGATGTTCCAAGAGAACACACCCTTAGTGAACCAATTTGAGCCTACATTGAATAAGCTATCTCTTTGGTAACCATAACTTGTCCCTAACCTAAATATACTTATATCTTTACCTTTGTTCCAAAGATGAATTAGCATGTTTTGAGACAAGTTGCAAAGACAAGGGATATTTTTAGTTAAAATTTTGGGTTAGAAACAAGAAATAAGTGTGGGGGGAAAAGAAAAGAAAAGTCAAGAGAAAAAGAAATGGAATACTGGCAAATACATTAAAATGTAAAAAAAAATATATATATGAATCATCTCTTGAATTTGTGGAAAAAGAAAAAGATGTTACAAAGTCGTTTAGAATGAAGAAAAGGCCCAACATGAATATCCGGCCTAGGTGACTATGTACTTGTAAAGAGTTTTGAGAAGTTTCTTTGTATGATCTTTTTATGTCTCTAAACTTTATGAACTCTTTGGAACCTTTGTGATATCTTTATCCTTTTGTTCTTCAACCACATTACAAACCCCTTGGCCCCATTACAACCTTGATTAAAGACCTCTTGATTCATGAAGTTGTATGATCTAAATAGTGGAGAATAGGTGGACAAGCAAGAATATGGTAGAACTGTTTTCATGAGATTGATTGAGTGTAAACACTTCACCACTACTTTAAAGAGTGAAAATCATGAGGGTATCCCATGTGAGAAGTTGAGATTAAATTTGAACATGCAATATTTTGATTAAGATATGTTATGCTAATATTGGCTTAACTCAAACAATTTACATTCAAGCATGATTTTTTGTGAAATTCTTTAAGCTATTGATTAGTTTATAAGACTTGTTCAAATATTGTCTCTAATTTGTATTGAAAGGATTAGGAGTAAATATTTTTAGTATATGCAGTTTATTTATATTTTAGTTTTTCAATGTTTGTGGGTATCGTTCTAGTAAACCCTCACGAGACTAAACTCGTCCACTAGGGACACCTAGGGGTTTAAAGGCTTGTGTCACATGCTAAGTGCCACTGTGATTTCCTACGAAAATGGATTAGATTAGATTTTCTTATTTTATTTTTATTGAGTCGTTGCTAGGGACTAGCAACAATCTAAGTGTGGGGGTGTGATAACTCGTATAATTATATAGTTTTTAGTTATGTTTTATTATTGTTTTGTGTCAAATACGAGTTATTATTGTTTAGTCTAATTGTGTTTATGATCTTTTATATTTTTATGTATTTTGGTGTTTTTCACAAGTTTCTTTGAGTGATTTCAGATTACTAGAATTAAGGGCAAATCCAGTTCAGTTCCAGTTCCGACACCTTTTGCCATATCAGCTATATCTCGAGTTTCACTGAAGTAATAAGGTTGAAATTTGTAGCCCTGCAAAGCTAAGAGGCATATCTATCTTTTTCATGTTTTACACTTCTTGAAACGGATTCGTTTTCCTTAGCGAAATCGACCATCAAGTTGGCTGATGTGCAATGACGTCTGTGCTGACCTGTTTTCGTATTATGCCCATATCTTCTTATCCACATCAGCAAATGAGCTGATTCCAACGGCTATGGATCAGTAACTGATAGGGTAACATTTTTCTAGAAGACCATGTGATCAGATAAGGCCTCCAAAATTGACAAAATCGACCATCAAGTTGACTGATCAAAATCGTCATATATGACGAAAATTGTTAGAAAATGCACCCACCTATTATACCTACCTTTGAAATTTGTAAAGCTTGTCTCTTGTCATTTAGCCCTCCAAAATGTGTATAAATAGAGGGCCTTGGATGATTGTAAGGGATCATATTGGAGATTGGTAGGATATTAGCCATTTTAACAAAATTCTCTAAGTTTTCTTCTTCTTTCTTTTCTCTAGTTTTCTTTTTCTTTAGAAAGAGCAAGAGGTTGGATAATTAATATTCTTCTTCTTCTTCTTTCTTTCTTTTATTTTCTTCTTAGATTCTATTTAATTTTATGTTTATAATGCCTATGCTAGGCTAAACTTCTATTTGGTTAAGGGTGATTTCAAAGCCCTAGACATGTTTTGTGATTGATTTTCAGATTCTATCTATCATTAATTTTCTATCAAAGTTGCTTATGTTCTTCTACAAGAATTGTTCATGATGTTGTCTTGATTTATTTAGGTGTACAACTAGATAGATCTTGATAATTATCTATTGCTAGTTTAGGAGTCTTGATCCGTGTAATTGTCTTGATTTCCTATTCATAAGTGGCAATTTGTGATTAATGATTATGGTCAAGTTTTCAATAATTGCAAAGTGGAACATAACCTAAGTTGAACAATCCGAGCTTATGTGTTTGTTGCTTAGATCAACCTATCTTTCTCATCCTAAAGCTGCCATTAAATTGAATTTAGAGAGCTTATTCTAGGTTGTTTAATGGTTAGAGATTAAATAGAGAGCTTGTTCTATTTAACGACAAACTAAGGAAAGATTGGGGTAACAGAGCTTGTTGTTATCTACGGTTGTTAACTTTGATAGTTGGTTGATATTGATAGATCTGAAATTGATTCTTAATGATGTCTAGTGGTGGAGAATGAAACCTTAACCATATTTTTCATATTTGATTCTTCTTACTTACTTGTTTTCTTACTTTTCTAGTTTGCTTATTTTTAAAAGTATATTTATTTTTATTGGCTGGTTATACCGCCTAATTTGTATATTAACTTTGTTTTATTTTTATTGGCTGGTTATACCGCCTTGCATCTTATTCTTATTATTTACTTTAGTTTAAATCTGATTTCAAAAACCCCTTTTCTTTTATTGTTCTTGAATTTAAGTTTTAAACTATCAACTTATAAACTAAAACCCAATCCCTGAGGACTCGACCCTTGCTAACTACTATACTTACAATTGATCTTTTTAGTGCAAGGTTAAATAAGATACACTCTTTTGGGTGCATCACCTGCCGACAGGTTCCATCAAATGCCCGTACTATCATATGACTGTTCTTCATGTGGGACATGTCGATAGGCAATTTGACCAGCGTAGTCATAGGCATGACATTTAATGCGGAACCATTATTGATAAGCACTTTTGCCATTCCTAAGTGGAAAAAGGCCTGGTACTTCAATAGTTACTACCGGCTTTGATACCTTCGGTGTTTCTTTCACTAGCGGATTTTGGGTTTCTTCATAATAGATGACTAATGGCTTTGGCTTGACCCATTCAGTAGCCTTTGGTGTTTCTTCAATTACCACATCCACTGATTCTTCTTCCCGTTCTGTGGAGAATTCTGCTACACCGATATCCATCATTTTTTGAATTTTATCCTGAAAATTGGAGCATTGGTCGATAGTATGTCCTACCAAGCCCCCGTGATACCTACAGAAGTATACATTGTCTTATTCTAGCCTCAAAATTCTTTGCCCCATGTTGACTGGTTTATACAGCCCCACTTTAATCATCGTATCCAACACTTCTCCCATACGAGTCCGGACGTCCTCAAGCCTGGACAAAACCCGGCACTCTTTTCCTTCCACTATTGCATTCACTACCGCTTTCCCCTGATCGGGTAACGAATTTGCAGTGACGTTAGGCTCTCCCTTGGTTGTGAAGTTTAGATAACCAGTCTTGATTAGGCTTTGCACCTTGTGTTTAAAGGAAGTGCAATTCTCTAGAGAATGACCCGGGTTGCCTCCGTGATAATCACAATTCACGTTTGGGTCGTACCACCTTGGATATAGGGGTTTCATAGGTTCCAGGAACACGGGTGCTACTAAGTGATTTTGGATTAGCTTGGGGAAGAGTTGGGTGTATGTCATGGGAATGGGGTCGAATGAGGGTCTTGGATGAAACTGTTGGGGTCCCCTTTGGTTTGTCCCTACATTGTTGATTGGATTGGCCGAGTTAAGAACAAGCGTAGGGGTTCTGTATACGGGCGCTGGCATGGGTGGTGGTGAATATACTGGCATCGACGGTCGATAGCTCATCGGGTATTGGGACTGTGTAGGAGGATATGGGTATGGGTTGGGTGAGTAACTGTAGGGTTGGTTTGTAGGGAAAGGGGTAAAATTTCGTGGTGGCCGATTCTCATATGAAACGGCCTGTACTTCTCCTTCCTTTTTCTTTATCACACCTATCTTCTTGAAATTTGCTGTGTCAACTCCTTCAATCTTACCGCTCTTTATAGCATTTTCTATCATTTCGACGGAAATGACCATGTCGACAAAATTTTTGGTAGCATTACCGACCAGTCTGTCATAATATGGCCCTCGCAAAGTGTTGATAAACAACACGGTAGTTTCTGTTTCAGTGAGGGGTGGTTGCACTTGAGCTGTCATATCTGTCCATTTCTGGGCGTATTCTTTGAAACCTTCTCCCGTCTTCTTCTCCATGTTCTGCAAGGATAACCTATCAGGTGCCATGTCAGCCATGTGTTTGTACTGGGTTAGAAAAGCTCTTGCCAGATCTGTCCAAGTATGAATGCGACCACGATCTAGTTGGTCGTACCACCTCGCTGCTGATCCTTTCAGACTATCTTGAAAACAGTGGATTAATAATTTATTGTTATGAGTATGCCCAGCCATTTTGCGACAGAACATGGTGATGTGAAATGAAGGGCACTTGGTCCCATCGTACTTTTCAAATTCTAGAACTTTAAACTTCGACAGTATTGTCAAATCTGGAACCAAACTTAGTTCATTTGCATCAACTTTCCCGAAGACGTCCATCCCTTCTATTGCCTTGAGTCTCTCCTCTAGCATATCATATTTATGCTCCATCCTGGTGTCTTCCACATGCTCTATCACACCCTTCCTCAATTTTTCTTGCTCTACGGGGTCATCTAAGTTTGGGGCATGAACTGGGTTTGAAGGATTAGTCCCTGAGTTGGATGCAAGCGGTCCTTGGCCTTGCTGGCCCATGGGACCCAGTGTCTTGACGTAAACATAAGGTTGTCCTCCCACTGGAGGTTCTCCTTGTGGATGCCTACCTTGTGATGTTTGGGTGCGGGTTGGAGTAAAACCCGGTGGACATAGAGGATCTTCGTCGTTACTTTCTCGGGGTCGGTGTCCTTCCCTTACATTTGTGCTTTCAGTTTGCCCCTTTCCCCTAGTCAGACTCATCATCATTTCCATCATCTTGGCCATTTGTTCACGGGATTCTTCTTGTGATCTTGCAATCCGTTCTCGTGTTTCCTGTTGGGATCTGGCCAATTGTTCTTTTGATTCAAGTTGGGACTTGGCCAATTGCTCTTGCAACTCTCTATGTAGTTTTTCCATCTGTTCAATTCGCGCTGTTTGCTCACTTTCCGTGGTTCTTGTTTTAAACATAGTATTATACTGGTGAGATGACTGCTTTGATCTTTCCGTCAGTCTGATTGTGCTTGAAACCACTGAGAATTATTTTAGTTGTGATTAGTGCATGCTATTTTAAAAAGGGATTTTAAATCGCTGGCGCGATATCAAAATCTTTTTCATTCATGACTTGCAAGTTTTTTCGTGAGTAGATATATATGTGATAACTCGTATAATTATATAGTTTTTAGTTATGTTTTATTATTGTTTTGTGTCAAATACGAGTTATTATTGTTTAGTCTAATTGTGTTTATGATCTTTTATATTTTTATGTATTTTGGTGTTTTTCACAAGTTTCTTTGAGTGATTTCAGATTACTAGAATTAAGGGCAAATCCAGTTCAGTTCCAGTTCCGACACCTTTTGCCATATCAGCTATATCTCGAGTTTCACTGAAGCAATAAGGCTGAAATTTGTAGCCATGCAAAGCTAAGAGGCATATCTATCTTTTTCATGTTTTACACTTCTTGAAACGGAGTCGTTTTCCCTAGCGAAATCGACCATCAAGTTGGCTGATGTGCAATGACGTCTGTGCTGACCTGTTTTCGTATTATGCCCATATCTTCTTATCCACATCAGCAAATGAGCTGATTCTAACGGCTATCGATCAGTAACTGATAGTGTAACATTTTTCTAGAAGACCATGTGATCAGATAAGGCCTCCAAAATTGACAAAATCGACCATCAAGTTGGCTGATCAAAATCGTCATATATGACGAAAATTGTTAGAAAATGCACCCACCTATTATACCTACCTTTGAAATTTGTAAAGCTTGTCTCTTGTCATTTAGCCCTCCAAAATGTGTATAAATAGAGGGCCTTGGATGATTGTAAGGGATCATATTGTACATTGGTAGGATATTAGCCATTATAATCAAATTCTCTAAGTTTTCTTCTTCTTTCTTTTCTCTAGTTTTCTTTTTCTTTATTTTCTTCTTCTTCTTCTTTCTTTCTTTTATTTCCTTCTTAGATTCTCTTTAATTTTATGTTTATGTTTACAATGCTTATGCTAGGCTAAACTTCTATTTGGTTAAGGGTGATTTCAAAGCCCTAGACATATTTTGTGATTGATTTTCAGATTCTATCTATCATTAATTTTCTATTAAAGTTGCTTATGTTATTCTACAAGAATTGTTCATGATGTTGTCTTGATTTATTTAGGTGTACAACTAGATAGATCTTGATAATTATCTATTGCTAGTTTAGGAGTCTTGATCCGTGTAATTGTCTTGATTCCCTATTCATAAGTGGCAATTTGTGATTAATGATTATGGTCAAGTTTTCAATAATTGCAAAGTGGAACATAACCTAAGTTGAACAATCCGAGCTTATGTGTTTGTTGCTTAGATCAACCTATCTTTCTCATCATAAAGCTGCCATTAAATTGAATTTAGAGAGCTTATTCTAGGTTGTTTAATGGTTAGAGATTTAATAGAGAGCTTGTTCTATTTAACGACAAACTAAGGAAAGATTGGGATAACAGAGCTTGTTGTTATCTACGGTTGTTAACTTTGATAGTTGGTTGATATTGATAGATCTGAAATTGATTCTTAATGATGTCTAGTGGTGGAGAATGAAACCTTAACCATATTTTTCATATTTGATTCTTCTTACTTACTTGTTTTCTTACTTTTCTAGTTTGCTTATTTTTAAAAGTATATTTATTTTTATTGGCTGGTTATACCGCCTAATTTGTATATTAACTTTGTTTTATTTTTATTGGCTGGTTATACCGCCTAATTTAGTATATATATTGGCTGGTTATACCGCCTAATTTAGTTTATATATTTTTATTGGCTGGTTATACCGCCTTGCTTCTTATTCTTATTATTTACTTTAGTTTAAATCTGGCTTCAAAAACCCCTTTTCTTTTATTGTTCTTGAATTTAAGTTTTAAACTATTAACTTATAAACTAAAACCCAATCCCTGAGGACTCGACCCTTGCTAACTACTATACTTACAATTTATCTTTTTAGTGCAAGGTTAAATAAGATACACTCTTTTGGGTGCATCAAATTTTTGGCGCCGTTGCCGGGGATTGTTTTCTTTAGTTTATTTGTTACTTGGTTTATTCTTATTTTCAGTTCTAATGAGTTTTATTTTCTTGTACATACGGGTTTTTCTTATCAAATTTTGAAAAAAAAAAGAAAAAAAAACGATGGAATTGAGCAATCTAACACTTGAAGAGTTGGTGGCATACATGAACATGGAGAATCAACAAGCCAATCTCACCTTCCCAGTTCAACAATTTGCCATGGGAGGATGTCAAGGCCATCAAGTGTTCCAAGACCAACAGTATGATCATTACTCAAACACTTACCATGAGGGATGGTGGGATCATACTAATTATGGCTACTCGAAAAATTACCAAGAAGTAGATCCTTATGCCAATTACACTCATCCATCTAGCTTCAATCAATCATGGTCCCAAGAACCAGATCTTTTTCAACCACCACATATGACTCAAAACTCAGGTACTTCTTTAGAAGATCTTGTCTATTCTCTTGTTACTGATACTTTGCAATTTCAACAGGAAACAAGGGCAAGCATCCAGAGTTTGGAAAAGCAAATGATCCAATTGACTAGTAGTATGGTGGGATGGGTAGCACAAAGATCTGAAGAACTCCCAGCCCAAACGATGATTAACCCAAAGGAGAATGCTACTATTGTGACCTTGAGGAATGAGGAACAAGATGAGGATGAGACAAAATTAGAGATTAATTCTATTCTTGAAAATAATGAAGCTTCAATTCCGAAAGAGAGTACTTCGGCACCTGAAGTAACGTTTAAGGTTCCACTTTTTGCTAATGTTTCTTCTCCACCTTTTCCTAGTAGATTTGCAAAGTTCAAGGAGGAAGAACATGAACAACACATGCCGGAAACCTTAAACAACTTGTTTGTGGATGCCATTCAACAAGTATCAAAATATGCTCCATTCCTCGATGAGCTATGCACCACAAAGGATGATGGAATAATACTTGTAATGGAGAATGCATCCACTATTGTGCAAAGAAACCGCCCTACAAAACGCACAAATTCGGGAAGTTTCTTGTATGATCTTGCAAATCCTAAACAGCCAAGAAGGGGTGTTGGTTAGGTTGGACAACTTAAACCAAGCGCTTCTTGGGAGGTAACCCAAAAGGATGGAGAGCATCTATTATATCAGATTTGCATATTCCTTACTCTCCATCATTCTATCTTTTATTGTTTTTCTTTTCTTTTGTTTAATAGTTTTTTTTTCTCTTACATATAATTCTTGCATTGGGGGATAATAGCATTACATTGAGGACAATGTAAAAATTATGTGTGGGGGGAAGAATTTAGGATTTTATTTAGAGTGTTTTGTTTTTGAGTCTTTTTATGTTGTTTTTTTTTCTGATCCTGGTTTTGAAAATAACTAGATGTAAATATAATTTTTAATTTTTTTACCCCGGTTAAATGGCGGATAACGGTACTCCGTGATTATTTAAATCGGTTCCATCAGATACCCACAAAACTGATATTGTATATAAATTTCTCTTCCAATTTCTCTTTCAATTTTTTTCATTTTTTTTCTTTTCAGGATGGATGATATTCTCACAAGATTGCAGAAACGATTTCCTCCTTTTCCTCGAAATATTTTACTGAAGCTTTACCAAGTTCGTTTCGAAAGATTAAGAATGCTTATGCAGAAAGGTATTCCTGGAGACATACGTTGGATAATTGAAGCCAAGGTACGTGAAGATGAATATCTTCCTGTTTTGCATTTACCAGGTACAGGTAGAAGCACTTTTGCAAAGAAGCGACGAGCAAAGCGCATGAGTTCAAATTGCCACAAATGTGCACGATGGACGTGTAACGGTAAATGTCGTTCTATTGGGATTCCGTCCTCTAATCGAGATGATAAAATTGAATTCATTAAGGATGGACTGAGTAAGGAGAATTTGGGTAATATCCAACTTTCTCTTGAGACGCATCCTAGTGGAGACGTACAAAGAGAAATTCTTGATTTATGGCCGCAATTCCAAAGGGAATGGCAACATCTTGAGAATCTGATGTTAAAAGACCCTGTTTGCCAGCTTGTAAGAAAACTGGATGGGAAGCATATCCTCGACTCATAGAAGGCGTTTAAGCCGTTTCTGGACGTAAAACCAGAGGAAGATGTGAGCCACAATCACAACTACAATAAATGACTTCTCAGCTTTTGGTTTGATTTGCAATAACTTTATTTTGGTTTAATTTACGTGTTGTTCGATTTGTGTAACTATTCTCGTTTTTTTTTATTTGTCTTTTACGGTTGATTTTTTCTTCTCTTTTTGATTTTCTTCCTGAAATCACGCAAAAATCTTTTGTTAGGTTAACATTTTCTTCTGACAGGTCAGATACACTTTCGGCGACATTATTACTCTTGTCTGATTCACTACTGACTCCTCTATATATTACACCATGTACTCATTGATAACTCGTATAATTATATAGTTTTTAGTTATGTTTTATTATTGTTTTGTGTCAAATACGAGTTATTATTGTTTAGTCTAATTGTGTTTATGATCTTTTATATTTTTATGTAATTTGGTGTTTTTCACAAGTTTCTTTGAGTGATTTCAGATTACTAGAATTAAGGGCAAATCCAGTTCAGTTCCAGTTCCGACACATTTTGCCATATCAGCTATATCTGGAGTTTCACTAAAGCAATAAGGCTGAAATTTGTAGCCGTGCAAAGCTAAGAGGCATATCTATCTTTTTCATGTTTTATACTTCTTGAAACGGAGTCGTTTTCCCTAGCGAAATCGACCATCAAGTTGGCTGATGTACAATGACGTCTGTGCTGACCTGTTTTCGTATTTTGCCCATATCTGCTTATCCACATCAGCAAATGATCTGATTCCAATGGCTATGGATCCGTAACTGATACGGAAACCTTTGTCTAGAAGACCATATGATCAAATCAGGCCTCTAATATTGACGAAATCGACCATCAAGTTGGCTGATGTGCAATGACGTCTGTGCTGACATGTTTTCGTATTTTGCCCATATCTGCTTATCCACATCAGCAAATGAGCTGATTCCAACGGCTATGGATTCGTAACTGATAGGGGACCTTTTTCTAGAAGACCATGTGATCAGATCAGGCCTCCAACATTGACGAAATCGACCATCAAGTTGGCTGATCAAAATTGTCATACAATATGACGAAAATTGTTAGAAAAATTCACCCACCTATTATACCTACCTTTGAAATTTGTAAAGCTTGTCTCTTGTCATTTAGCCTTCCAAAATGTGTATAAATAGAGGGCCTTGGATGATTGTAGAGGATCATATTGTACATTGGTAGGATATTAGCCATTGTAATAAAATTCTCTAAGTTTTCTTTTTCTTTCTTTTCTCTAGTTTTCTTTTTCTTTAGAAAGAGCAAGAGGTTGGATAATTAATATTCTTCTTCTTCTTCTTTCTTTCTTTTATTTTCTTCTTAGATTCTATTTAATTTTATGTTTATAATGCCTATGCTAGGCTAAACTTCTATTTGGTTAAGGGTGATTTCAAAGCCCTAGACATGTTTTATAATTGATTTTCAGATTCTATCTATCATTAATTTTCTATCAAAGTTGCTTATGTTCTTCTACAAGAATTGTTCATGATGTTGTCTTGATTTGTTTAGGTGTACAACTAGATAGATCTTGATAATTATCTATTGCTAGTTTAGGAGTCTTGATCCGTGTAATTGTCTTGATTTCCTATTCATAAGTGGCAATTTGTGATTAATGATTATGGTCAAGTTTTCAATAATTGCAAAGTGGAACATAACCTAAGTTGAACAATCCGAGCTTATGTGTTTGTTGCTTAGATCAACCTATCTTTCTCATCATAAAGCTGCCATTAAATTGAACTTAGAGAGCTTATTCTAGGTTGTTTGATGGTTAGAGATTAAATAGAGAGCTTGTTCTATTTAACGACAAACTAAGGAAAGATTGGGATAACAGAGCTTGTTGTTATCTACGGTTGTTAACTTTGATAGTTGGTTGATATTGATAGATCTGAAATTGATTCTTAATGATGTCTAGTGGTGGAGAATGAAACCTTAACCATATTTTTCATATTTGATTCTTCTTACTTACTTGTTTTCTTACTTTTAGTTTGCTTATTTTTAAAAGTATATTTATTTTTATTGGCTGGTTATACCGCCTAATTTGTATATTAACTTTGTTTTATTTTTATTGGCTGGTTATACCGCCTAATTTAGTATATATATTTTTATTGGCTGGTTATACCGCCTAATTTAGTATATATATTTTTATTGGCTGGTTATACCGCCTTGCATCTTATTCTTATTATTTACTTTAGTTTAAATCTGGCTTCAAAAACCCCTTTTCTTTTATTGTTCTTGAATTTAAGTTTTAAACTATTAACTTATAAACTAAAACCCAATCCCTGAGGACTCGACCCTTGCTAACTACTATACTTACAATTTATCTTTTTAGTGCAAGGTTAAATAAGATACACTCTTTTGGGTGCATCAAAATTTTGGCGCCGTTGCCGGGGATTGTTTTCTTTAGTTTATTTGTTACTTGGTTTATTCTTATTTTCAGTTCTAATGAGTTTTATTTTCTTGTACATACGGGTTTTTCTGATCAAATTTTGAAAAAAAAAAATATATAAAAAAAAAAAACGATGGAATTGAGCAATCTAACACTTGAAGAGTTGGTGGCATACATGAACATGGAGAATCAACAAGCCAATCTCACCTTCCCAGTTCAACAATTGGCCATGGGAGGATGTCAAGGCCATCAAGTGTTCCAAGACCAACAGTATGATCATTACTCAAACACTTACCATGAGGGATGGTGGGATCATACTAATTATGGCTACTCGAAAAATTACCAAGAAGTAGATCCTTATGCCAATTACACTCATCCATCTAGCTTCAATCAATCATGGTCCCAAGAACAAGATCTTTTTCAACCACCACATATGACTCAAAACTCAGGTACTTCTTTAGAAGATCTTGTCTATTCTCTTGTTACTGATACATTGCAATTTCAACAGGAAACAAGGGCAAGCATCCAGAGTTTGGAAAAGCAAATGATCCAATTGACTAGTAGTATGGTGGGATGGGTAGCACAAAGATCTGAAGAACTCCCTGCCCAAACAATGATTAACCCAAAGGAGAATACTACTATTGTGACCTTGAGGAATGAGGAACAAGATGAGGATGAGACAAAATTAGAGATGAATTCTATTCTTGAGGATAATGAAGCCAATGATCCAAATAAGAGTATTTCTGCACCTGAGGTAACGTTTGAGATTCCAATTTTTACTAATGTTTCTTCTCCACCTTTTCCTAGTAGATTCGCAAAGTTCAAGGAGGATGAACATGAACAAGACACGCTGGAAACCTTAAACAGTTTGTTTGTGGATGTCATTCAACAAGTACCAAAAGATGCATCATTCCTCGATGAGATATGCACCACCAAGGATGATGGAATAATACTTGTAATGGAGAATACATCCACTGTTGTGCAAAGAAAGCTTCCTCTCAAACGCATAAATTTGGGAAATTTCATGCATGAGCCTGACAAGCCTAAAAAGCCAAGAAGGGGTGTTGGTTAGATTCAAAACACTAACTCAAGTGTTAATTGGGAAGGCAGCCCAATTAAAGATGAAATTGCCAACCTTCCATATTCAGATTTGCTTTCTCTTTCTTTTCCTTTTTCTTTTATTATTTTTATTGTTTTTATTTTTATTTCTTATGTTTCTTTGTTAATTGTGTTTACTGTTTTTAAGTTCATTTAGGCTGCATAAGTTTCTTTTGTTTAATAGTTCTTTTCTCTTACATATAATTCTTGCATTGGGGGATAATAGCATTACATTAATGACAATGTAAGAATTATGTGTGGGGGGAAGAATTTAGGATTTTATTTAGAGTGTTTTATTTTTGAGTCTTTTTATGTTGTTTTTTTTTTTTTTTGATCCTTGTTTTGAAAATAACTAGATGTAAATATAATTTTTATTTTTTTTAACCCCGGTTAAATGGCGGATAACGGTACTCCGTGATTATTTAAATCGGTTCCATCAGCTACCCACAAAACTGATATTGTATATAAATTTCTCTTCCAATTTCTCTTTCAATTTTTTTTCATTTTTTTTTCAGGATGGATGATATTCTCAAAAGATTGCAGAAACGATTTCCTCCATTTCCTCGAAATATTTTACTAAAGCTTTACCAAGTTCGACTTGAAAGATTAAGAATGCTTATGCACAAAGGGATTCCTGACGACATACGTTGGATAATTGAAGCCAAGGTACGTGAAGATGAATATCTTCCTGTTTTGCATTTACCAGGTATAGGTAGAAGCACTTTTGCAAAGAAGCGACGAGCAAAGCGCATGAGTTCAAATTGCCACAAATGTGCACGATGGACGTGTAACGGTAAATGTCGTTCTATTGGGATTCCGTTCTCTAATCGAGATGATAAAATTGAATTCATTAAGGATGGACTAAGTAAGGAGAATTTGGGTAATATCCAACTTTCTCTTGAGACGCATCCTAGTGGAGACGTACAAAGAGAAATTCTTGATTTATGGCCGCAATTCCAAAGGGAATGGCAACATCTTGGGAATCTGATGTTAAAAGACCCTGTTTGCCAACTTGTAAGAAAACTGGATGGGAAGCATATCCTCGACTCATAGAAGGCGTTTAAGCCGTTTCTGGACGTAAAACCAGAGGAAGATGTGAGCCACAATCACAACTACAATAAATAACTTCTCAGCTTTTGGTTTAATTTGCAATAACTTTATTTTGGTTTAATTTACGTGTTGTTCGATTTGTGTAATTATTCTCATTTTTTTATTTGTCTTTTACGGTTTATTTTTCTTCTCTTTTTGATTTTCTTCTTGAAATCACGCAAAAATCTTTTGTTAGGTTAACATTTTCTTCTGACAGGTCAAATACACTTTCGGCGACATTATTACTCTTGACTTTTACGGTCGATTTTTCTTCCCTTTTTGATTTTCTTCCTGAAATCACGCAAAAATCTTTTGTTAGGTTAACATTTTCTTCTGACAGGTCGGATACACTTTCGGCGACATTATTACTCTTGTCTGATTCACTACTCAGTCCTCTATATATTACACCATGTACTCATTCTCTTTCAGGCACTCGAAAAAAAAAAAAAGAAAAAAAAATGGAAAGTACTTCGTCCCAACGCATTAAAAAAATTTGTGTCTTTGGAGGTGCTTATCCAGGGAAAAATAACATATTCGCTGATGAAGCCATAAGAGTTGAAGTAATACTTGCCCAACAAAAGATCCAGTTGATTTATGGAGGCGGTAGTACGGGTTTAATGGGAGCAGTCGCTACAGCAGCACACGCCGGAGGAAGTCCAGTTCTAGGAATCGTGCCAAAACTATTCACAGATTTTTGTGGACCTACCTTGGGTAAGGAAATACAAGTCTGGAGTATCCCTGAACGGATAACAATCATGTACCATTCTGCCGATGCATTCATTGCTTTACCAGGAGGTCTGGGTACATTGGAAGAAATAGCTTGCGTGGCTTCTTGGTCATCTTTGGTCACAAATAAGAAACCCATTGGTTTGCTTAATATTAATGGTTATTTTAGTAATTTGCTTTCATATTTAGATAATGCTGTGGATAATGGATTCATGTTTTCAGAGGCAAGGAGAACCATAATTTTTGCTACAACCATTGAAGATTTACTCAAAAAGCTCCAAGCTTATGAGTATTTATCTGCTACGGTTGTTTCGCAAACGCTCGGAAAAAGAAAAAGAGATATGGACGAGCAAGGAGTGGATTGCACTTTGTCTTTGTGACATTATCTAACATTTTGTTTGTTGTGTCTCAGTTATAATAAGTGGTTAGCAACCTCTACAGGTAATATCTCCTAAATTTTACCTTCTTAAAAAAAAAAAAAATTGTGTCGTTTTAAGCCATTTAGAAGTATTCATTCTGAACAAGGTCTGAGTAAGGGAGACTTGAGACATACCTTGTCAGTTTGATTTCTTCTTTTCAAAAAAAAAAAAAAAAGTTTGTTGTGTTTTAAGCAATTTAGAAGTATTCATTCTGGACAAGGTCTGAGTAAGGGAGACTTGAGACATACCTTGTCAGTTTGATTTTAATCTTTTTATGTTTACTTGTTAATTTTTGTTTAGTATTTTAGGATTATTTAGGTTGCATGAGTTTGTTTTGTTTTGTTTTGAGTCTTAGTTGTTCCTATTCTTATGTTATTAGTTCTTTTCTCTTACACATGATTCTTTCATTTGGGTTAATAGGCTTACATTGAGGACAATGTAAGAATTAAGTGTGGGGGGAATGATTTAGGATTTCTTTTATTTTCGTCTACTATTTTTTTTTATGAGTCTTTATTATTATTATTATTTTTTAGTGTGTTTTAGTTCCTTTTTAATACAATGATGAGATATGAATTGCATAAGTCTAAAACATATTTATTAGTGAGAAGATTTTCATGAGAATTGAGCTTGATGTCAACCTTTTTATGAGCCAATGTTAATATGATATGTTGATTGAGAAAGAAGCATGTTTAGACTTAATCTGACTTGTATAATCATTCTTGTGAGTTTTTGAGCCTAAAATGATTGATGCATTATACAAATCAATCTAATTTCTTTCTTGAGTGCTCTTATGATTACATGATTCTCTAGAACTTGCTTTAAACCGTTTGAGACTATATTGATGCATGTGACAACATGAATATGATAGAGGCATTAGGATTTTTAGCCAGGGCCAAACAACCATCCCTTATTGATGTTCCAAGAGAACACACCCTTAGTGAACCAATTTGAGCCTACATTGAATAAGCTATCTCTTTGGTAACCATAACTTGTCCCTAACCTAAATATACTTATATCTTTACCTTTGTTCCAAAGATGAATTAGCATGATTTGAGACAAGTTGCAAAGACAAGGGATATTTTTTGGTTAGAAACAAGAAATAAGTGTGGGGGGAAAAGAAAAGAAAAGTCAAGAGAAAAAGAAATGGAATACTGGCAAATACATTCCTATATAAAAAAAAAAATGAATCATCTCTTGAATTTGTGGAAAAAGAAAAAGATGTTACAAAGTTGTTTAGAATGAAGAAAAGGCCCAACATGAATATCCGGCCTAGGTGACTATGTACTTGTAAAAAGTTTTGAGAAGTTTCTTTGTATAATCTTTTTATGTCTCTAAACTTTATGAACTCTTTGGAACCTTTGTGATATCTTTATCCTTTTGTTCTTCAACCACATTACAAACCCCTTGGCCCCATTACAACCTTGATTAAAGACCTCTTGATTTATGAAGTTGCATGATCTTTTAGTGGAGAATAGGTGGACAAGCAAGCATATGGTAGAAGTGTTTTCATGAGATTGATTGAGTGTAAACACTTTACCACTACTTTAAAGAGTGAAAATCAAGAGAGTATCCCATGTGAGAAGTTGAGATTAAATTTGAACATGCACTATTTTGATTGAGATATGTTATGCTAATATTGGCTTAACTCAAACAATTTACATTCAAGCATGATTTTTTGTGAAATTTTTTAAGCTATTGATTAGTTTATAAGACTTGTTCAAATATTGTCTCTAATTTGTATTGAAAGGATTAGGAGTAAATATTTTTAGTATATGTAGTTTATTTATATGAAGTTTATTTATATTTTAATTTTTCAATGTTTGTGGGTATCGTTCTAGTAAACCCTCACGAGACTAAACTCGTCCACTAGGGACACCTAGGGGTTTAAAGGCTTGTGTCACATGCTAAGTGCCACCGTGATTTCCTACGAAAGTGGATTAGATTAGATTTTCTTATTTTATTTTTATTGAGTCGTTGCTAGGGACTAGCAACAATCTAAGTGTGGGGGTGTGATAACTCGTATAATTATATAGTTTTTAGTTATGTTTTATTATTGTTTTGTGTCAAATACGAGTTATTATTGTTTAGTCTAATTGTGTTTATGATCTTTTATATTTTTATGTAATTTGGTGTTTTTCACAAGTTTCTTTGAGTGATTTCAGATTACTAGAATTAAGGGCAAATCCAGTTCAGTTCCAGTTCCGACACATTTTGCCATATCAGCTATATCTGGAGTTTCACTAAAGCAATAAGGCTGAAATTTGTAGCCGTGCAAAGCTAAGAGGCATATCTATCTTTTTCATGTTTTATACTTCTTGAAACGGAGTCGTTTTCCCTAGCGAAATCGACCATCAAGTTGGCTGATGTGCAATGACGTCTGTGCTGACCTGTTTTCGTATTTTGCCCATATCTGCTTATCCACATCAGCAAATGAGCTGATTCCAATGGCTATGGATCCGTAACGGATACGGGAACCTTTGTCTAGAAGACCATATGATCAGATCAGGCCTCTAATATTGACGAAATCGACCATCAAGTTGGCTGATGTGCAATGACGTCTGTGCTGACATGTTTTCGTATTTTGCCCATATCTGCTTATCCACATCAGCAAATGAGCTGATTCCAACGGCTATGGATTCGTAACTGATAGGGGACCTTTTTCTAGAAGACCATGTGATCAGATCAGGCCTCCAACATTGACGAAATCGACCATCAAGTTGGCTGATCAAAATTGTCATACAATATGACGAAAATTGTTAGAAAAATTCACCCACCTATTATACCTACCTTTGAAATTTGTAAAGCTTGTCTCTTGTCATTTAGCCTTCCAAAATGTGTATAAATAGAGGGCCTTGGATGATTGTAGAGGATCATATTGTACATTGGTAGGATATTAGCCATTGTAATAAAATTCTCTAAGTTTTCTTTTTCTTTCTTTTCTCTAGTTTTCTTTTTCTTTAGAAAGAGCAAGAGGTTGGATAATTAATATTCTTCTTCTTCTTCTTTCTTTCTTTTATTTTCTTCTTAGATTCTATTTAATTTTATGTTTATAATGCCTATGCTAGGCTAAACTTCTATTTGGTTAAGGGTGATTTCAAAGCCCTAGACATGTTTTATAATTGATTTTCAGATTCTATCTATCATTAATTTTCTATCAAAGTTGCTTATGTTCTTCTACAAGAATTGTTCATGATGTTGTCTTGATTTGTTTAGGTGTACAACTAGATAGATCTTGATAATTATCTATTGCTAGTTTAGGAGTCTTGATCCGTGTAATTGTCTTGATTTCCTATTCATAAGTGGCAATTTGTGATTAATGATTATGGTCAAGTTTTCAATAATTGCAAAGTGGAACATAACCTAAGTTGAACAATCCGAGCTTATGTGTTTGTTGCTTAGATCAACCTATCTTTCTCATCATAAAGCTGCCATTAAATTGAACTTAGAGAGCTTATTCTAGGTTGTTTGATGGTTAGAGATTAAATAGAGAGCTTGTTCTATTTAACGACAAACTAAGGAAAGATTGGGATAACAGAGCTTGTTGTTATCTACGGTTGTTAACTTTGATAGTTGGTTGATATTGATAGATCTGAAATTGATTCTTAATGATGTCTAGTGGTGGAGAATGAAACCTTAACCATATTTTTCATATTTGATTCTTCTTACTTACTTGTTTTCTTACTTTTAGTTTGCTTATTTTTAAAAGTATATTTATTTTTATTGGCTGGTTATACCGCCTAATTTGTATATTAACTTTGTTTTATTTTTATTGGCTGGTTATACCGCCTAATTTAGTATATATATTTTTATTGGCTGGTTATACCGCCTAATTTAGTATATATATTTTTATTGGCTGGTTATACCGCCTTGCATCTTATTCTTATTATTTACTTTAGTTTAAATCTGGCTTCAAAAACCCCTTTTCTTTTATTGTTCTTGAATTTAAGTTTTAAACTATTAACTTATAAACTAAAACCCAATCCCTGAGGACTCGACCCTTGCTAACTACTATACTTACAATTTATCTTTTTAGTGCAAGGTTAAATAAGATACACTCTTTTGGGTGCATCACTCATTCTCTTTCAGGCACTCGGAAAAAAAAAAATGGAAAGTACTTCATCCCAGCGCATTAAAAAAATTTGTGTCTTTGGAGGTGCTTATCCAGGAAAAAATAACATATTCGCTGATAAAGCCATAAGAGTTGGAGTAATACTTGCCCAACAAAAGATCCACTTGATTTATGGAGGCGGTAGTACGGGTTTAATGGGAGCAGTCGCTACAGCAGCACACGCCGGAGGAAGTCCAGTTCTAGGAATCGTGCCAAAACTATTCATAAGTTTTTGTGGACCTACCGTGGGTAAGGAAATACAAGTCTGGAGTGTCCCTGAACGGATAACAATCATGTACCATTCTGCCGATGCATTCATTGCTTTACCAGGAGGTCTGGGTACATTGGAAGAAATAGCTTGCGTGGCTTCTTGGTCATCTTTGGTCACAAATAAGAAACCCATTGGTTTGCTTAATATTAATGGTTATTTTAGTAAATTGCTTTTATATTTAGATAATGCTGTGGATAATGGATTCATGTTTTCAGAGGCAAGGAGAACCATAATTTCTGCTACAACCATTGAAGATTTACTTAAAAAGCTCCAAGCTTATGAGTGTTTATCTGCTACGGTTGTTTCGCAAACGCTCGGAAAAAGAAAAAGAGATATGGACGAGCAAGGAGTGGATTGCACTTTGTCTTTGTGACATTATCTAACATTTTGCTTGTTGTGTCTCAGTTATAATAAGTGGTTAGCAACCTCTGCAGGTAATATCTCCTAAATTCTACCTTTAAAATTTGACATTGGGGACAATGTCATATTTTAGTAGGGGGTAAGGGACATATTTTGCTAATTTAAAAAAAAAAAAAATTAAGAAGTATTCATTCTGAACAAGGTCTGAGTAAGGGAGACTTGAGACATACCTTGTCAGTTTGATTTCTTCTTTTCAAAAAAAAAAAAAGAGTTTGTTGTGTTTTAAGCAATTTAGAAGTATTAATTCTGAACAAGGTCTGAGTAAGGGAGACTTGAGACATACCTTGTCAGTTTGATTTTAATCTTTTTATGTTTACTTGTTAATTTTTGTTTAGTATTTTAGGATTATTTAGGTTGCATGGTTTTTGTTTTGTTTTGAGTCTTAGTTGTTCCTATTCTTATGTTATTAGTTCTTTTCTCTTACACATGATTCTTTCATTTGAGTTAATAGACTTACATTGAGGACAATGTAAGAATTAAGTGTGGGGGGGAATGATTTAGGATTTCTTTTATTTTTGTCTACTATTTTTTTTTCTTTATTATTATTATTTTTTTTTTTTTTTGTGAGTTTTAGTTCCTTTTTAATACAATGATGAGATATGAATTGCATAAGTCTAAAATAGATTTATTAGTGAGAAGATTTTCATGAGAATTGAGCTTGATGTCAACCTATTTATGAGCCAATGTTAATATAATATGTTGATTGAGAAAGAAGCATGTTTAGACTTAATCTGACTTGTATAATCATCCTTGTGAGTTTTTGAGCCTATAATGATTGATGCATTATACAAATCAATCTAATTTCTTTCTTGAGTGCTCTTATGATTACATGATTCTCTAGAACTTGCTTTAAACCGTTTGAGACTATATTGATACATGTGACAACATGAATATGATAGAGGCATTAGGATTTTTAGCCAGGGCCAAACAGCCATCCCTTATTGATGTTCCAAGAGAACACACCCTTAGTGAACCAATTTGAGCCTACATTGAATAAGCTATCTCTTTAGTAACCATAACTTGTCCCTAACCTAAATATACTTATATCTTTACCTTTGTTCCAAAGATGAATTAGCATGTTTTGAGACAAGTTGCAAAGACAAGGGATATTTTTAGTTAAAAATTTGGGTTAGAAACAAGAAATAAGTGTGGGGGGAAAAGAAAAGAAAAGTCAAGAGAAAAAGAAATGGAATACTGGCAAATACATTCCTATATAAAAAAAAATAATATATGAATCATCTCTTGAATTTGTGGAAAAAGAAAAAGATGTTACAAAGTCGTTTAGAATGAAGAAAAGGCCCAACATGAATATCCGGCCTAGGTGACTATGTACTTGTAAAGAGTTTTGAGAAGTTTCTTTGTATGATCTTTTTACGTCTCTAAACTTTATGAACTCTTTGGAACCTTTTTGATATCTTTATCCTTTTGTTCTTCAACCACATTACAAACCCCTTGGCCCCATTACAACCTTGATTAAAGACCTCTTGATTCATGAAGTTGTATGATCTAAATAGTGGAGAATAGGTGGACAAGCAAGAATATGGTAGAACTGTTTTCATGAGATTGATTGAGTGTAAACACTTCACCACTACTTTAAAGAGTGAAAATCATGAGGGTATCCCATGTGAGAAGTTGAGATTAAATTTGAAATGCAATATTTTGATTGAGATATGTTATGCTAATATTGGCTTAACTCAAACAATTTACATTCAAGCATGATTTTTTGTGAAATTCTTTAAGCTATTGATTAGTTTATAAGACTTGTTCAAATATTGTCTCTAATTTGTATTGAAAGGATTAGGAGTAAATATTTTTAGTATATGCAGTTTATTTATATTTTAGTTTTTCAATGTTTGTGGGTATCGTTCTAGTAAACCCTCACGAGACTAAACTCGTCCACTAGGGACACCTAGGGGTTTAAAGGCTTGTGTCACATGCTAAGTGCCACCGTGATTTCCTACGAAAATGGATTAGATTAGATTTTCTTATTTTATTTTTATTGAGTCGTTGCTAGGGACTAGCAACAATCTAAGTGTGGGGGTGTGATAACTCGTATAATTATATAGTTTTTAGTTATGTTTTATTATTGTTTTGTGTCAAATACGAGTTATTATTGTTTAGTCTAATTGTGTTTATGATCTTTTATATTTTTATGTATTTTGGTGTTTTTCACAAGTTTCTTTGAGTGATTTCAGATTACTAGAATTAAGGGCAAATCCAGTTCAGTTCCAGTTCCGACACCTTTTGCCATATCAGCTATATCTCGAGTTTCACTGAAGCAATAAGGCTGCAATTTGTAGCCATGCAAAGCTAAGAGGCATATCTATCTTTTTTATGTTTTACACTTCTTGAAACGGAGTCGTTTTCCCTAGCGAAATCGACCATCAAGTTGGCTGATGTGCAATGACGTCTGTGCTGACCTGTTTTCGTATTATGCCCATATCTTCTTATCCACATCAGCAAATGAGCTGATTCTAACGGCTATGGATCAGTAACTGATAGGGTAACATTTTTCTAGAAGACCATGTGATCAGATAAGGCCTCCAAAATTGACAAAATCGACCATCAAGTTGGCTGATCAAAATCGTCATATATGACGAAAATTGTTAGAAAATGCACCCACCTATTATACCTACCTTTGAAATTTGTAAAGCTTGTCTCTTGTCATTTAGCCCTCCAAAATGTGTATAAATAGAGGGCCTTGGATGATTGTAAGGGATCATATTGTACATTGGTAGGATATTAGCCATTATAATCAAATTCTCTAAGTTTTCTTCTTCTTTCTTTTCTCTAGTTTTCTTTTTCTTTTTCTTTATTTTCTTCTTCTTCTTCTTTCTTTCTTTTATTTCCTTCTTAGATTCTCTTTAATTTTATGTTTATGTTTACAATGCTTATGCTAGGCTAAACTTCTATTTGGTTAAGGGTGATTTCAAAGCCCTAGACATATTTTGTGATTGATTTTCAGATTCTATCTATCATTAATTTTCTATTAAAGTTGCTTATGTTCTTCTACAAGAATTGTTCATGATGTTGTCTTGATTTATTTAGGTGTACAACTAGATAGATCTTGATAATTATCTATTGCTAGTTTAGGAGTCTTGATCCGTGTAATTGTCTTGATTCCCTATTCATAAGTGGCAATTTGTGATTAATGATTATGGTCAAGTTTTCAATAATTGCAAAGTGGAACATAACCTAAGTTGAACAATCCGAGCTTATGTGTTTGTAGCTTAGATCAACCTATCTTTCTCATCATAAAGCTGCCATTAAATTGAATTTAGAGAGCTTATTCTAGGTTGTTTAATGGTTAGAGATTAAATAGAGAGCTTGTTCTATTTAACGACAAACTAAGGAAAGATTGGGATAACAGAGCTTGTTGTTATCTACGGTTGTTAACTTTGATAGTTGGTTGATATTGATAGATCTGAAATTGATTCTTAATGATGTCTAGTGGTGGAGAATGAAATCTTAACCATATTTTTCATATTTGATTCTTCTTACTTACTTGTTTTCTTACTTTTCTAGTTTGCTTATTTTTAAAAGTATATTTATTTTTATTGGCTGGTTATACCGCCTAATTTGTATATTAACTTTGTTTTATTTTTATTGGCTGGTTATACCGCCTAATTTAGTATATATATTGGCTGGTTATACCGCCTAATTTAGTTTATATATTTTTATTGGCTGGTTATACCGCCTTGCATCTTATTCTTATTATTTACTTTAGTTTAAATCTGGCTTCAAAAACCCCTTTTCTTTTATTGTTCTTGAATTTAAGTTTTAAACTATTAACTTATAAACTAAAACCCAATCCCTGAGGACTCGACCCTTGCTAACTACTATACTTACAATTTATCTTTTTAGTGCAAGGTTAAATAAGATACACTCTTTTGGGTGCATCAATATGTATGCGTGTAACACGAGTTAATGATGTTTATGGAATGAAATGAATGCATTTGAGAGGTGCTTGCTCTAATATACTTTTCAAAAGGTAGATTCTCATTGATCCCACAGTACATTTTTACATGTGATTAAGCATCGTAGAGTTGTAGCCATAAAAACATTTGACTTAGTTCTAGGAAGCTAAGCAGACGTTGTCCATAATTTCCAGTAGGATTGACTTCTTGTATCAGAACCTCCACTCGTTCCACCATTTCTCTTGCTTTGCTTACTGCTTTGCAGACTTGTGTAGCCAAATGTTCTATGTATTGTTGCCTTCCCAAACTTTCAGCCTTCCACTTCATATTAGCATCCGTTGCCAAATCATAAGTGTAAATCCAATCTGCCTCTCTATCTTTCCATTCCTTCATAATTTCATCAATATGATTCCTCTGGTTGTGCAATTGTTGTTCCAAATGCTGAGTTAGTTGCCAGAGAGACTCCATTTCTTCTTGTAATTTTGAGCATTTGTCCTTCTCGTCTTTTAGCTTGGTTTTTAACCCCACCAACTTTGCGGTGATTGAAGAATACATATTTTCCCATTTCTGCCTTTCGTGGAAAGATTTAGCAATTTTCCCTTCATTTTCTTGTGCCTTGTGTTTCCATCGTTCTACTTCTTTTTGGAGTTCTTTTTCGCGTTTGTGAGATGACCGAGGATGTTTTCGATCTTCATATCTGATCGTAGCTTCTTGTTTTCTAAGTGTAGTTTGTTCAGATCTGATTGGGCTGTGTCACGTTCCCTAACGATCTTTTGATTTCGGACTCCTTGTATTTCTGCCTTATCCTTCCGATTTTACATTTCTTCCTGGAGCCTTCGATGTTCTTGCTTCATCTTCTCTCTTTCGATCTTGAATTCTTCCTTAGTGATTTCGAATTCTGAGATTTCTCTTGGCTGTGAAGGAATTGGTTGGGGTGGGACTCCTCCTGGAAGTATAACCAAATCCTTAACTCGGTTGGCTGTTCATAGCAAATATTGTGGAGCGACACTATCACTCAGAGCTCCTAGCCTCATTCTCCGAGTATCTTTCCATGCTCGAATTATCTGCTCGACCCTTTTTGACACGTTTGGCTCCCCATAAGAAAATTCTACTCGAATGAGAGCATGAGTCACTCGATAAACTGCTTAGTTCCATATTGCCTTTGCACCATAAGCGGAGCATAACTCACGGCCCCCCACGGACCAAGGAGTTGTACCCATGGTTCCCCGCAACGGTACAATATTGGCACAGGGGGCATCCATGGTGCCATCCATTTCACTTGCTTTCTAGTAAGTGTCTGGAAAAATGCCACCCATTATCCTTTGTTTTTGCGCTTCGGCCACTTGCTTTTGCAAAATTCCTGAATCGGGGCTCCACCTTGCAAATAAGGTTTTGTGAAGGAGCTCTTCTTACACTCGAAATGACTTTGAAGCCGTATAGTAGCTGAGCACACCCTATGAAACATCCTCCCCCTTTCCTTCGGCAAAAGTTCAATGATCTTATAGGAGGCCAAGATTGCCGGTGATGGATTGCTATTATTCTCGACCTGCTCAAAGAAATCCACTACTGTTGCTTTGATGTGTCCCAAAACCTTCGGAAAGATTATCATCCCATATATAGCCAGAGCGAAAGCAGTCATTCCTTTTTCTTCGTCCAAATGTTTTTCGATGAATGATTTGAGGAAATCCCAAGGTAGGCAAATATGTTCTCCTTTGCGTCTCAGATTGGAATCTCCCACTTTAATCCCAAGGATTTTAGTCAACTTTTTGCAAAGTCCGAACTTCAGCTTTCTAACATATACTTTATCTGGACATTGGAGCTCTATCCCAAGTAAGACTAAGTATTCTTCAATGGTTGGGGTCATGTCCTCTCTATTGAAAGTAAAGCATCTGTATGACGGATCCCAAAAATGGATTGCTGCCCTGATTAGCGATTCTTCGATCATCACCGGGATAAGCAAGGCTATCTACCCGTATTTCTGAGAGAATCTCATCTTTCTTTCTTTACTCACTTGTTCCCAGATATTTGCCAAACTCATCAAGTCATGTTGTGAAAGATCTAAGGTTTATCTTCTCGGGCAGTGTTGATACAAAATCGGCCGTCAAACAATCCCCTTCTTCTAGCTGAGTTTTTTCAGACCAAATTCGTACATCCATAGGTGATTCGCATGTGACATTCACGGATGAGGCGCAAACCCGACGTTTAGTAGATTCCATGAGAATTTACGATCGAACAATGTATTGAAGCAAACACCTCGTTATGGGATGCTGATGATGCCAATGATAATGATGCGGGAAGAAGACAACCACAGAAAACATAATCTGTTAGTGTATGTATACAGATATAATAACAAAATAAAGTTCAGGAAAAATATCAAATTTCTTTCTACCAATGATACGACTTCCTAAGTTTCGTTATATGCTGGGTTCGGTATTTCGTATATCTAAAAGGTTCCCAAATTGTTCCTTACTACTATCCGAAATAGAATAATAAGGCACCCCGATCCTTGCCTATCGCAGGCCGTGAACGGAAAGGGTTCAATTCGGGTGGGAGTATTTTCCAGGCTTGTGCGGAGATTATTATCTCAGGAAAGCGTAGGTAATTTACACCCCGAGAGTGTTCCGCTAGCCCATGCGGAGGTATTACGTCACGAGAGCTAGGTACTTTACTCCCTCCTAAAAGGACAAATCTCGAGTATAGAGCTTATGTATGAAATGCGTGTTTTAGTGTGTGAGGTGGCCCGGATGCCCCAAACAATTTAATACACACGGAAAGATGCAAATAATCACAAGCAATTGCGAAATAGTCGTGAATGCAAATTTATTCAAAACCGAAGATTTTCCTTTTATTCTTAAAACAAATAAGGGAACTATGATTAAATAATAGTAAAATCATTAATTTAAGATTCCGGGATAACACGTAATTGATTTATGGCTCGACTCTCGAAAAACGTCCCCAGCGGAGTCGCCAAGCTGTCATAATGATTTTTCGATTGCTCGACGATTTTACTTTTTTTTAAAATAAATGTTAAAATAAAATAAAATAAAAATACAGGGAGTCGCCACCAATCTTTTTTGGTTAGGTGTGGTTGGTCACTGATGCACCCAAAAGAGTGTATCTTATTTAACCTTGCACTTAAAAAGAATCAATTGTAAAGTATAGTGATTAGCAAGGGTCGAGTCCTCAGGGATTGGGTTTTAGTTTATAAGTTAATAGTTTAAAACTTAAAAACATGTAAACAAAAGTAAAGGGGATTTTGAAATCAGATTTAAACTAAAGTTAACAATAAGAATGAGAAAACAAGTAATTAAGAAGAATCAAATATGAAAAATATGGTTAAGGTTTCATTCTCTACCACTAGACATCATTAAGAATCAATTTCATATCTATCAACATTAATTAGCTATCAAAGTTAACAACCGTAGATAACAACAAGCTCTGTTACCCCAATCTTTCCTTAGTTCGTCGTTAAATAGAACAAGCTCTCTATTTAATCTCTAACCATCAAACAACCTAGAATAAGCTCTCTAAATTCAATTTAATGGCAACTTTATGATGAGAAAGATAGGTTGATCAAGCAACAAACACATAAGCTCGGTTTGTTCAACTTAGGTTATGTTCCACTTTGCAATTATTGAAAACTTGACCATAATCATTAATCACAAATTGCTACTTATGAATAGGAAATCAAGACAATTACACGGATCAAGACTCCTAAACTAGCATTAGACAATTATCAAGATTTATCTAGTTGGCCACCTAAACAAATCAAAACATCACCATGAACAATTTTTATGGAAGAACATAAGCAACTTTGATAGAAAACAATGATAGATAGATTCTGAAAATTAATTACATAACATGTCTAGGGCTTTGAAATCACCCTTAACCAAATAAAAGTTTAGCCTAGCATAGGCATTGTAAACATAAACATAAAATTAAAGAGAATCTAAGAAGAAAATAAAAGAAAGAAAGAAGAAGAAGAATATTAATTATCCAGCCTCTTGCTCTCTCAAAAACAAAGAAACAAAGAAGAAATCAGAATTTGATGCTTGGGGAAGTGTCAATGTCGTATGCCCCCTTGGTCTCTATTTATAGGCAATAGCTAGGGCATCAAACAAGTGAATTTCAGCTCTCTCCCTTCAATAAATGCTGACTTGTGGCTAAAGTTAAGGAAAAGTGGCTGACTTTTGTGTTTTAAGGAAAGATATAAGCCTTGGCAGCCAAGTTTGAATAAAGTAGGAAAGTCTTAGTCAAAGCACTCTTTAATGAAGAGAGATTATATTCTTGCAGCCAAAGTAAGTGTAAGGAAGGAAAGTCTTGGCTGATTTAATTCTCCTACTTTGACTAGGATTAGCTTTAAGGAAAGATCTTGCAATTAATGCAATTAATGCAAGTTGACAGCCACTAATCCTTCTTTGGCAAAGATAAACTTAAATGTCAACTAGGGTATTAAGAAAAAGTTGTCATTTACGGCTAAGGTTTTTTTTTGCCACTAGGGTTTTTAGGGAGATATTCCAATGCCGATTTAGATGACCATTTCTTATCTGATTTAGGCCCATGACCAGTGATGCACCCAAAAGAGTGTATCTTATTTAACCTTGCACTAAAAAAGATAAATTGTAAGTATAGTAGTTAGCAAGGGTCGAGTCCTCAGGGATTGGATTTTAGTTTATAAGTTAATAGTTTATAACTTACGTTCAAAGAAAACAATAAAAGAAAAGGGGTTTTTGAAGCCAGATTTAAACTAAAGTAAATAATAAGAATAAGATGCAAGGCGGTATAACCAGCCAATAAAAATATATATACTAAATTAGGCGGTATAACCAGCCAATAAAAATATATATACTAAATTAGGCGGTATAACCAGCCAATAAAAATAAAACAAAGTTAATATACAAATTAGGCGGTATAACCAGCCAATAAAAATAAATATACTTTCAAAAATAAGCAAACTAAAAGTAAGAAAACAAGTAAGTAAGAAGAATCAAATATGAAAAATATGGTTAAGGTTTCATTCTCCACCACTAGACATCATTAAGAATCAATTTCAGATCTATCAATATCAACCAACTATCAAAGTTAACAACCGTAGATAACAACAAGCTCTGTTACCCCAATCTTTCCTTAGTTTGTCGTTAAATAGAACAAGCTCTCTATTTAATCTCTAACCATTAAACAACCTAGAATAAGCTCTCTAAATTCAATTTAATGGCAGCTTTATGATGAGAAAGATAGGTTGATCTAAGCAACAAACACATAAGCTCGGATTGTTCAACTTAGGTTATGTTCCACTTTGCAATTATTGAAAACTTGACCATAATCATTAATCACAAATTGCCACTTATGAATAGGAAATCAAGACAATTACACGGATCAAGACTCCTAAACTAGCAATAGATAATTATCAAGATCTATCTAGTTGTACACCTAAATAAATCTAGACAACATCATGAACAATTCTTGTAGAAGAACATAAGCAACTTTGATAGAAAATTAATGATAGATAGAATCTGAAAATCAATCACAAAACATGTCTAGGGCTTTGAAATCACCCTTAACCAAATAGAAGTTTAGCCTAGCATAGGCATTATAAACATAGAATTAAATAGAATCTAAGAAGAAAATAAAAGAAAGAAAGAAGAAGAAGAACAATATTAATTATCCAACCTCTTGCTCTTTCTAAAGAAAAAGAAAACTAGAGAAAAGAAAGAAGAAGAAAACTTAGAGAATTTTATTACAATGGCTAATATCCTACCTATGTACAATATGATCCTCTACAATCATCCAAGGCCCTCTATTTATACACATTTTGGAGGGCTAAATGACAAGAGACAAGCTTTACAAATTTCAAAGGTAGGTATAATAGGTGGGTGAATTTTTCTAACAATTTTCGTCATATTGTATGACAATTTTGATCAGCCAACTTGATGGTCGATTTCGTCAATGTTGGAGGCCTGATCTGATCACATGGTCTTCTAGAACAATGTTCCCCTATGAGTTACTGATTCATAGCCGTTGGAATCAGCTCATTTGCTGATGTGGAGAAGAAGATATGGGCAAAATACAAAAATAGGTCAGCACAGACGTCATTGCACATCAGCCAACTTGATGGTCGATTTCTTCAATATTGGAGGCTTTATCTGATCACATGGTCTTCTAGACAAATGTTCCCCTATCAGTTAGTGATCCATAGCCGTTAAAATCAGCTCATTTGCTAATGTGTATCGGACGATATGGTCAAAATGCGAAAACTGCTCAGGACAGACGTCATTGCACATCAGCCAAATTGATGGTTGATTTCGCTAGGGACAACGACTCCGTTTCAAGAAGTGTAAAACATGAAAAAGATAGATATGCCTCTTAACTTTGCACGGTTAAAATTTCAGCCTTATTGCTTCAGTGAAACTCCAGATATAGCTGATATGGCAAAATGTGTCGGAACTGGAACTGAACTCGATTTGCCCTTAATTCTAGTAATCTGAAATCACTCAAAGAAACTTGTGAAAAACACCAAATTACATAAAAATATAAAAGATCATAAACACAATTAGACTAAACAATAATAACTCGTATTTGACACAAAACAATAATAAAACATAACTAAAAACTATATAATTATACGAGTTATCACACCCCCACACTTAGATTGTTGCTAGTCCCTAGCAACGACTCAATAAAAATAAAATAAGAAAATCTAATCTAATCCATTTTCGTAGGAAATCACGGTGGCACTTAGCATGTGACACAAGCCTTTAAACCCCTAGGTGTCCCTAGTGGACGAGTTTAGTCTCGTGAGGGTTTACTAGGACGATACCCACAAACATTGAAAACATAAGAAAAACTAAAAATAATAATTATAACTAATCCTTCCAATATAAATTTGAGATAATCATTGGACAAGTCTTAAAAACTAATCAATAGCTTAAAGAAATTCACAAAAAATCTTGCTTGAATGTAAATAGTTTGAGTTAAGCCAATATTAACATAACATATTTCAATCAAAATAGTGCATATTCAAACTTAATCTCAACTTCTCACATGGGATACTCTCTTGATTTTCACTCTTTAAAGTAGTGGTAAAGTGTTTACACTCAATCAATCTCATGAAAACACTTCTACCATATGCTTGCTTGTCCACCTGTTCTCCACTAAAAGATCATGCAACTTCATAAATCAAGAGGTCTTTAATCAAGGTTGTAATGGGGCCAAGGGGTTTGTAATGTGGTTGAAGAACAAAAGGATAAAGATATCACAAAGGTTCCAAAGAGTTCATAAAGTTTAGAGACATAAAAAAATTATACAAATAAAACTTCTCAAAACTCTTATAAAGCACATAATAACATAGGCTAAATATTCATGTTGAGCCTTTGCATCATTCTAACCAACTTTGTAACATCTTTTTCTTTACTTTAACTAGAAGTTCAAGAGAAGATTTTTTTTTTTTTTTTTAATATGGGAATGTATTTGACAATGATCCCTTTCTTTTTCTCTTGACTTTTTTCTTTCTTTTCCCCCCACACTTATTTCTTGTTTCTAACCCAAATTTTCAATAAATCTTCTTTGTCTTTGCAACTTGTCTCAAAACATGCTAATTCATCTTTGGAACAAAGGTAAAGATATAAGTATATTTAGGTTAGGGACAAGTTATGGTTACCAAAGAGATAGCTTATTCAATGTAGGCTCAAATTGGTTCACTAAGGGTGTGTTCTCTTGGAACATTAATAATGGATGGCTGTTTGGCTCTGGTTATAATCCTAATGCCTCTATCATATTCATGTTGTCACATGTATCAATATAGTCTCAAACGGTTTAAAGCAAGTTCTAGAGAATCATGTAATCATAAGAGCACTCAAGAAAGAAATTAGATTGATTTGTATAATGCATCAATCATTATAGGCTCAAAAACTCACAAGGATGATTATACAAGTCAGATTAAGTCTAAACATGCTTCTTTCTCAATCAACATATCATATTAACATTGGCTCATAAAAAGGTTGACATCAAGCTCAATTCTCATGAAAATCTTCTCACTAATAAATCTGTTTTAGACTTATGCAATTCATATCTCATCATTGTATTAAAAAGGAACTAAAACTCACAAAAAAAAAATAATAATAATAATAATAAAGAAAAAAAAATAGTAGACAAAAATAAAAGAAATCCTAAATCATTCCCCCCCACACTTAATTCTTACATTGTCCTCAATGTAAGTCTATTAACCCAAATGAAAGAATCATGTGTAAGAGAAAAGAACTAATAACATAAGAATAGGAACAACTAAGACTCAAAACAAAACAAAACCATGCAACCTAAATAATCCTAAAATACTAAACAAAAATTAACAAGTAAACATAAAAAGATTAAAATCATTATTTTTTTTTATTTTATTTTTTTATTATTTTTATTATTTTTTTGAAAAGAAGAAATCAAACTGACAAGGTATGTCTCAAGTCTCCCTTACTCAGACCTTGTTCAGAATGAATACTTCTAAATTGCTTAAAACACAACAAACTTTTTTTTTTTTTTAAATTAGCAAAATATGTCCCTTACCCCCTACTAAAATATGACATTGTCCCCAATGTCAAATTTTAAAGGTAGAATTTAGGAGATATTACCTGCAGAGGTTGCTAATCACTTATTATAACTGAGACACAACAAGCAAAATGTTAGATAATGTCACAAAGACAAAGTGCAATCCACTCCTTGCTCGTCCATATCTCTTTTTCTTTTTCCGAGCGTTTGCGAAACAACCGTAGCAGATAAACACTCATAAGCTTGGAGCTTTTTGAGTAAATCTTCAATGGTTGTAGCAGAAATTATGGTTCTCCTTGCCTCTGAAAACATGAATTCATTATCCACAGCATTATCTAAATATGAAAGCAAATTACTAAAATAACTATTAATATTAAGCAAACCAATGGGTTTCTTATTTGTGACCAAAGATGACCAAGAAGCCACGCAAGCTATTTCTTCCAATGTACCCAGACCTCCTGGTAAAGCAATGAATGCATCGGCAGAATGGTACATGATTGTTATCCGTTCAGGGATACTCCAGACTTGTACTTCCTTACCCACGGTAGGTCCACAAAAACTTGTGAATAGTTTTGGCACGATTCCTAGAACTGGACTTCCTCCGGCGTGTGCTGCTGTAGCGACTGCTCCCATTAAACCCGTACTACCGCCTCCATAAATCAAGTGGATCTTTTGTTGGGCAAGTATTACTCCAACTCTTATGGCTTCATCAGCGAATATGTTATTTTTCCCTGGATAAGCACCTCCAAAGACACAAATTTTTTTAATGCGCTGGGATGAAGTACTTTCCATTTTTTTTTTCGAGTGCCTGAAAGAGAATGAGTACATGGTGTAATATATAGAGGACTGAGTAGTGAATCAGACAAGAGTAATAATGTCGCCGAAAGTGTATCTGACCTGTCAGAAGAAAATGTTAACCTAACAAAAGATTTTTGCGTGATTTCAGGAAGAAAATCAAAAAGAGAAGAAAAAATTAACCGTAAAAGACAAATAAAAAAAACGAGAATAATTACACAAATCGAACAACACGTAAATGAAACCAAGATAAAGTTATTGCAAATCAAACCAAAAGCAGAGAAGTCATTTATTGTAGTTGTGATTGTGGCTCACATCTTCCTCTGGTTTTACGTCCAGAAACGGCTTAAACGCCTTCTATGAGTCGAGGATATGCTTCCCATCCAGTTTTCTTACAAGCTGGCAAACAGGGTCTTTTAACATCAGATTCCCAAGATGTTGCCATTCCCTTTAGAATTGCGGCCATAAATCAAGAATTTCTCTTTGTACGTCTCCACTAGGATGCGTCTCAAGAGAAAGTTGGATATTACCCAAATTCTCCTTACTCAGTCCATCCTTAATGAATTCAATTTTATCATCTCGATTAGAGGACGGAATCCCAATAGAACGACATTTACCGTTACACGTCCATCGTGCACATTTGTGGCAATTTGAACTCATGCGCTTTGCTCGTCGCTTCTTTGCAAAAGTGCTTCTACCTGTACCTGGTAAATGCAAAACAGGAAGATATTCATCTTCACGTACCTTGGCTTCAATTATCCAACGTATGTCTCCAGGAATCCCTTTGTGCATAAGCATTCTTAATCTTTCAAATCGAACTTGGTAAAGCTTCAGTAAAATATTTTGAGGAAAAGGAGGAAATCGTTTCTGCAATCTTGTGAGAATATCATCCATCCTGAAAAAAAGAAAAAAAAAATGAAAGAGAAATTTATATACAATATCAGTTTTGTGGGTAGCTGATAGAACCGATTTAAATAATCACAGAGTACCGTTATCCGCCATTTAACCGGGGTTAAAAAAAAATTATATTTACATCTAGTGTTTTTCAAAACAAGGATCAGAAAGAAAAACAACATAAAAAGACTCAAAAACAAAACACTCTAAATAAAATCCTAAATTCTCCCCCCCACACATAATTCTTACATTGTCATTAATGTAATGCTATTATCCCCCAATGCAAGAATTATATGTAAGAGAAAATAACTATTAAACAAAAGAAACTTATGCAGCCTAAATGAACTTAAAAGCAGTAAACACAATTAACAAAGAAACATAAGAAATAAAATAAAAACAATAAAAATAATAAAAGAAAAAGGAAAAGAAAGAGAAAGCAAATCTGAATATGGAAGGTTGGCAATTTCATCTTTAATTGGGCTGCCTTCCCAATTAACACTTGAGTTAGTGTTTTGAATCTAACCAACACCCCTTCTTGGATTTTTAGGCTTGTCAGGCTCATACATGAAATTTCCCAAATTTATGCGTTTGAGAGGAAGCTTTCTTTGCACAACAGTGGATGCATTCTCCATTACAAGTATTATTCCATCATCCTTGGTGGTGCATATCTCATCGAGGAATGGTGCATCTTTTGGTACTTGTTGAATGGCATCCACAAATAAACTGTTTAAGGTTTCCAGGATGTCTTGTTCATGTTCCTCCTCCTTGAACTTTGCGAATCTACTAGGAAAAGGTGGAGAAGAAACATTAGCAAAAATTGGAATCTTAAACGTTACCTCCGGTGTCGAAATACTCTTATTTGGATCTGTGGCTTTATTATCCTCAAGAATAGAATCCATCTCTAATTTTGTCTCATCCTCATCTTGTTCATCATTCTTCAAGGTCACAATAGTAGCATTCTCCTTTGGGTTAATCATCGTTTGGGCAGAGAATTCTTCAGATCTTTGTGCTACCCATACCACCATACTACTAGCCAATAGGCTCATTTGCCTTTCCAAACTCTGGATACTTGCCCTTGTTTCTTGTTGAAATTGCAAAGTATTAGTAACAAGAGAATCGACAAGATATTCTAAAGAAGTACCTGAGTTTTGAGTCATATGTGGTGGTTGAAGAAGATCTGGTTCTTGAGACCATGATTGATTGAAGCTAGATGGATGAGTGTAATTGGCATAAGGATCTACTTCTTGGTAATTTTCTGAGTAGCCATAATTAGTATGATCCCACCATCCCTCATGGTAAGTGTTTGAGTAATGATCATACTGTTGGTCTTGGAACACTTGATGGCCTTGACATCCTCCCATGGCCAATTGTTGAACTGGGGAGATGAGATTGGCTTGTTGATTCTCCATGTTCATGTATGCCACCAACTCTTCAAGTGTTAGATTGCTCAATTCCATTGTTTTTTTTTTTTTTTTTAATTTGAAAAGAAAAACTTGTATGTACAAGAAAATAAAACTAATTAGAACTGAAAATAAGAATAAACCAAGTAACAAATAAACTAAAGAAAGCAATCCCCGGCAACGGCGCCAAAAATTTGATGCACCCAAAAGAGTGTATCTTATTTAACCTTGCACTAAAAAAGATAAATTGTAAGTATAGTAGTTAGCAAGGGTCGAGTCCTCAGGGATTGGATTTTAGTTTATAAGTTAATAGTTTATAACTTACGTTCAAAGAAAACAATAAAAGAAAAGGGGTTTTTGAAGCCAGATTTAAACTAAAGTAAATAATAAGAATAAGATGCAAGGCGGTATAACCAGCCAATAAAAATATATATACTAAATTAGGCGGTATAACCAGCCAATAAAAATATATACTAAATTAGGCGGTATAACCAGCCAATAAAAATAAAACAAAGTTAATATACAAATTAGGCGGTATAACCAGCCAATAAAAATAAATATACTTTTAAAAATAAGCAAACTAAAAGTAAGAAAACAAGTAAGTAAGAAGAATCAAATATGAAAAATATGGTTAAGGTTTCATTCTCCACCACTAGACATCATTAAGAATCAATTTCAGATCTATCAATATCAACCAACTATCAAAGTTAACAACCGTAGATAACAACAAGCTCTGTTACCCCAATCTTTCCTTAGTTTGTCGTTAAATAGAACAAGCTCTCTATTTAATCTCTAACCATTAAACAACCTAGAATAAGCTCTCTAAATTCAATTTAATGGCAGCTTTATGATGAGAAAGATAGGTTGATCTAAGCAACAAACACATAAGCTCGGATTGTTCAACTTAGGTTATGTTCCACTTTGCAATTATTGAAAACTTGACCATAATCATTAATCACAAATTGCCACTTATGAATAGGAAATCAAGACAATTACACGGATCAAGACTCCTAAACTAGCAATAGATAATTATCAAGATCTATCTAGTTGTACACCTAAATAAATCTAGACAACATCATGAACAATTCTTGTAGAAGAACATAAGCAACTTTGATAGAAAATTAATGATAGATAGAATCTGAAAATCAATCACAAAACATGTCTAGGGCTTTGAAATCACCCTTAACCAAATAGAAGTTTAGCCTAGCATAGGCATTATAAACATAGAATTAAATAGAATCTAAGAAGAAAATAAAAGAAAGAAAGAAGAAGAAGAAGAATATTAATTATCCAACCTCTTGCTCTTTCTAAAGAAAAAGAAAACTAGAGAAAAGAAAGAAGAAGAAAACTTAGAGAATTTTATTACAATGGCTAATATCCTACCTATGTACAATATGATCCTCTACAATCATCCAAGGCCCTCTATTTATACACATTTTGGAGGGCTAAATGACAAGAGACAAGCTTTACAAATTTCAAAGGTAGGTATAATAGGTGGGTGAATTTTTCTAACAATTTTCGTCATATTGTATGACAATTTTGATCAGCCAACTTGATGGTCGATTTCGTCAATGTTGGAGGCCTGATCGGATCACATGGTCTTCTAGAAAAATGTTCCCCTATGAGTTACTGATTCATAGCCGTTGGAATCAGCTCATTTTCTGATGTGGAGAAGAAGATATGGGCAAAATACGAAAACAGGTCAGCACAGACGTCATTGCACATCAGCCAACTTGATGGTCGATTTCTTCAATATTGGAGGCTTTATCTGATCACATGGTCTTCTAGACAAATGTTCCCCTATCAGTTAGTGATCCATAGCCGTTAAAATCAGCTCATTTGCTGATGTGTATCGGACGATATGGTCAAAATACGAAAACTGCTCAGGACAGACGTCATTGCACATCAGCCAACTTGATGGTTGATTTCGCTAATGAAAACGACTCCGTTTCAAGAAGTGTAAAACATGAAAAAGATAGATATGCCTCTTAACTTTGCACGGTTAAAATTTCAGCCTTATTGCTTCAGTGAAACTCCAGATATAGCTGATATGGTAAAAGGTGTCGGAACTGGAACTGAACTGGATTTGCCCTTAATTCTAGTAATCTGAAATCACTCAAAGAAACTTGTGAAAAACACCAAATTACATAAAAATATAAAAGATCATAAACACAATTAGACTAAACAATAATAACTCGTATTTGACACAAAACAATAATAAAACATAACTAAAAACTATATAATTATACGAGTTATCAACCAGCTGTTGGAAAGGTAATCAAGTGATCTTTAAAAGTCAAGAAGGAAGTTTCTTCGAATAAAGAGTCTAACATCATGTTTTCTTAGCAACAAGCTCCGGAGGTCAAATCTGTCTTCTTGCTTTGCACCAAGAATTTGATCTTTTTGACTCTCAACTCTTTTTCCATCTTGTGATTTTGTAAGCTCTTTAACATCCTAATTGACATTTTTTGACTTCATCTCCTCCAAAATACCTACAAAGCATAAAAACCTAGTAAAATGTCAAGGAAGTAAGAATCAAAGCACAAAGTATAAAGAAATTAAATAGGAAAATGTATGAAATTAAGCACTTATCAGTCACCTATGAAAACTTGTCTTCTTAATAATATCCTAAAATTAACTAAGATATGTTAAAAAGATAATTTTTGGTCTGCGAAACAAAGTTAGGTTCGGGAGTACGGTTACGCGTGGAGACGGATTAGCACCCCCACAACGCCCGTTTTAAAAACGGTACCGATTAATCGCGTGTTATCTTTAATCTTGAAAAAGTGAGTTTAACTTTAATACTTAATAATAATTCCCTTAGTACATTTTATTTAAAAATAATATTTTAAAATGAAGGAGAGATAATTTTTTTTCTTTTTTTTTATAATTATTTCTGAAGTAAAAGAAATTACTTATGTAAAAATAATTCCTGAATCACTCCGATTATTTCTATAATGTTTCGATAATTATTTTTACACGAACCGTTTTGAAGAACGATAGATATTCCGACCGTTCGAGAAATGATCCACTTTGGAAGATTTCATTTACCAAAGATAATTTAAAAAATATATATTTTATTTTGCGGGAAGAAAATCATGATTAATGAAGATATCTTTTTTTTTTTAAAATTAATCTCCAAAATAAACGAAATTATCCGTGTAAAGATAATTTCCGAATCACTCCGATATTCTCAATAATGTTTCGGTAACTAATCTTACTCGAACTGTTTTGTGGGACAATTGATACCCCGACCATCCCGAGATATAATTCGTTTTTAGAAAATTTCATTTATTAAAAAAAAATGTTTACGGAGAAATTAATAAGAATATTTTTTTATAATTAATTTCGGAATAAAAGAAATTACTCTATGTAAAAATAATTCCCGAACCACTCCGATAATTTCGATAATGTTTCGATAATTATGTTTACACGAACCATTTCTAGGAACAATTGATATTCCGACCATTCCGAGAAAGAGTTCGTTTTTAGAGAATTTCCATTGCCGAAAATAATTTAAAAGACATATTTTATACGCGAAAAATTTATCCATTGAGAAAATAAATAAAAAATTTTCCCTCCCTTTTTTTTTGATTAATAATAATAAAATGAATAAACACTAATAATGAAAGAATTAACAATAAATAAATATATAAAAGGAAATAATAATAATAATAATAATAATGGTACTAATAATAGTAATAATAATAATAAAAAAATAGTAAATAGAATAAAAAAATGAAAGATAAAAATATAAAGCAAAATAACAATAATAAAACTAGCAATAAGCAGATATATATATAATAAATAACAATAATAAAATAAAAATAATAATATTAATAATAATAATAATTAAAAAATTAATTAATATAATAATAATAAAAATAATAAGCAAATAAATATATATAAAATAAATATCAATAATCAATAAAATAAATAAATAACAACAATAATAATAAAATAATAATAAAATTAATAATGATAATTAACATAATAATAATAATGTAGTAATAATAATAAATGATAATAATAATAATAAAAAAGAGTAAGTACATTCGGGTGAGGTCCAGGCGCGGACCCACGCGCCGGTCTTGGGACCCGACCCGAAAATAGCCTATAAAGGCTTTTTTTTTCATTTTTTTATATTTTGAAAAAAAATTTCACCTCTTTTTTTTTCCTCTGAAATCCTCTCAGGATCGTCGCCGTCGTCGTTGCGTCGCCGTCGTCGCCACCGCACCGGAGCTCCCTGAGCCCAAAAAATATCACGTAAACACTCCCCTCCTTATCGTCAATCTAAATCCTAGGCTAGATTTCCCCAAAACCAAAATGAATTTCCTAGATCTAAAAAATAAGATTCGAATTTTTTTTTTTTTGCAGGTTGGTTTTTTTTTTTTTGTATTGTGGTTTTTTTTGGGTTTGCTGTTTCGGATCTCCCCTTTTCCTTTGCTGGTGTGTTTTGGGATCTCTTTTTTTTTTTATCCTTTTTTTTTTGTATTTCGGATCTGCTTGTGGTCTTCTTTTCTTTTTTGGTGTTTCGGATCTCCCCTTTTATAGGGGGTTGTGGCGATGGAGGGTTGGTTTGGTGGCTGGCTCGATGGCGGTGGGGTTGGTTCGGGGGTGCCAGGCTGGTGGGTGGCTGGCAGGGCAAGTGGGGGGTTAGGTGGCAGTGTTTGGGTGGCTGGGTGGGGCGGTGGAGAGGCGGTGGCAGGAGAGGGGGAGAGGCGACTAGGGTTGCTTAGGGGGGAAGGTTACTGGTTTGGGCTTGGGTTTTGTTGGGCTAGGTTTAGGTTTGGGCTTGTTGGGCCGAACATGGATAGGGGGAGGCTGGCCTGCTAAGCCTTGGGCTAGGTTTGGGTCTTGTTGGGCCATGGGTTGCTGGGGGAGGGCTGCTGGTATTGGGCCGATAGGGGTTTGGCGGGGGCTATTGGGCCATCAGATGTTTGGTTGGGGCTATTGGGCCAATAATAATAAAATAATAATAAAAATAAAATAATAATAATAATAATAATAATAAAAAAAAATAAAAAAATAGAGAAAAGGGGTCACTACACTTGCATTGGGGGGTAATAGCATTACATTGAGGACAATGTAAAAATTAAGTGTGGGGGGGAGAATTTAGGATTTTATTTAGAGTATTTTGTTTTTGAGTATTTTTATGTTGTTTTGAGTTTGTTTTAGTTACTTTCAATATTATGATGAGATATGAATTGCATAAGTTTAAAACTGATTTACTAGTGAAGATTTTCATGAGAATTGAGCTTGATATCATTTTTTTATGAGCCATTAAAATGATATGTTGATTGAGAAAGAAGCATGTTTAGACTAAAATCTGACTTGTTTAATCATTCTTGTGAGTTTTTGAGCCTATATGATTAATGCATTATACATATCAGTCTAATTTCTTTCTTGAGTGCTTTTATGATTAAATGTGATAAGTGCTTAATTTCATACATTTTCCAATTTAATTTCCTTATACTTTGTGCTTTGATTCTTACTTCGTTGACATTTTACTAGGTTTTTATGCTTTGTAGGTATTTTGGAGGAGATGAAATCAAAACATGTCAATTAGGATGTTAAATAGCTTACAAAATCACAATCACAAGATGGAAAAAAGAGTTGGGAGTCAAAATGATCAAATTCTTGGTGCAAAGCAAGAAGACAGATTTGACCTCCGGAGCTTGTTGCTAAGAAAACATGATGTTAGACTCTTTATTCGAAGAAACTTCCTTATTTACTTTTGAAGATCACTTGATTACCTTTAAAACGGTTGGTCATGGGCCTAAATCGGATAAGAAATGGTCATCCAAATCGGCATTGGAATATCTCCTTAAAAACCCTAGTGGCAGAAAAAACCCTAGCCGCAAATCACATCTTTTTCTTAATATCGTAGCTGACATTTATGTTTATCCTTGCCAAAGAAGGATTAGTGGGTGTCAACTTGCATTAATTGCAAGTATCTTTCCTTAAAGCTAATCCTAGTCAAAGTAGGAGAATTAAATCAGCCAAGACTTTCCTTCCAAACACTTACTTTGCCTGCAAGTTTGTAATCTCTCTTCATTAAAGAGTGCTTTGACAAAAACTTTCCTACTATTGCTTAAAACATAAAAGTCTGACATAAAAGTTGGCTGCCAAGGCTTATATCTTTCCTTAAAACATAAAAGTCTGACACTTTTCCTTAACTTTAGCCACAAGTCAGCTTTTATTGAAGGGAGAGAGCTAAAATTCACTTGTTTGATGCCCTAGCTATTGCTTATAAATAGAGATCAATGGGGCAAACGAAATTTACACTTCTCCAACCATCAAAGTTCTGATTTCTACTTTGTTTCTTTGTTTTTAAGAGAACAAGAGGTTGGATAATTAATATTGATAACTCGTATAATTATATAGTTTTTAGTTATGTTTTATTATTGTTTTGTGTCAAATACGAGTTATTATTGCTTAGTCTAATTGTGTTTATGATCTTTTATATTTTTATGTAATTTGGTTTTTTTTTTCACGAGTTTCTTTGAGTGATTTCAGATTACTAGGTTAAATCAAGAATTAAGGGCAAAGCCAGTTCAGTTCCAGTTCCGACACCTTTTGCCATATCAGCTATATCTGGAGTTTCACTGAAGCATTAAGGCTGAAATTTTTACAGTGCAAAGTTAAGAGGCATATCTATCTTTTTCATGCTTTACACTTCTTGAAACGAAGTCGTTTTCCCTAGCGAAATCAACCATCAAGTTGGCTGATGTGCAATGACGTCTGTGCTGACAAGTTTTGGTATTTTGACCATATCTTCTGATCCACATCAGCAAATGAGCTGATTCCAACGGGTATGGATCACCGACTGATAGGGGAACATTTTTCTAGAAGACCATTTGATCAGATCAAGCCTCCAATATTGACAAAATCGACCATCAAGATGGCTGATCAAAATTGTCATACAATATGACGAAAATTGTTAGAAAAATGCACCCACCTATTATACATACCTTTGAAATTTATAAAGCTTGTCTCTTGTCATTTAGCTCTCCAAAATGTGTATAAATAGAGGGCCTTGGATGATTGTAAGAGATATGGTAGATTGGTAGGATATTAGCCATTATAATAAAATTCTCTAATTTTTCTTCTACTTTCCTTTCTCTAGTTTTCTTTTTCTTTATTTTCTTCTTCTTCTTTCTTTCTTTTATTTCCTTCTTAGATTCTCTTTAATTTTATGTTTATGTTTACAATACCTATGCTAGGTTAAACTTCTATTTGGTTAAGGGTGATTTCAAAGCCCTAGACATGTTTTGTGATTGATTTTCAGATTCTATCTATCATTAATTTTCTATCAAAGTTGCTTATGTTCTTCTACAAGAATTGTTCATGATGTTGTCTTGATTTATTTAGGTGTACAACTAGATAGATCTTGATAATTATCTATTGCTAGTCTAGGAGTCTTGATCCGTGTAATTGTCTTGATTTCCTATTCATAAGTGGCAATTTGTGATTAATGATTATGGTCAAGTTTTCAATAATTGCAAAGTGGAACATAACCTAAGTTGAACAATCCGAGCTTATGTGTTTGTTGCTTAGATCAACCTATCTTTCTGATGCACCCAAAAGAGTGTATCTTATTTAACCTTGCACTAAAAAGATAAATTGTAAGTATAGTAGTTAGCAAGGGTCGAGTCCTCAGGGATTGGGTTTTAGTTTATAAGTTAATAGTTTAAAACTTAAATTCAAGAACAATAAAAGAAAAGGGGTTTTTGAAGCCAGATTTAAACTAAGTAAATAATAAGAATAAGATGCAAGGCGGTATAACCAGCCAATAAAAATATATATACTAAATTAGGCGGTATAACCAGCCAATAAAAATAAAACAAAGTTAATATACAAATTAGGCGGTATAACCAGCCAATAAAAATAAATATACTTTTAAAAATAAGCAAACTAAAAGTAAGAAAACAAGTAAGTAAGAAGAATCAAATATGAAAAATATGGTTAAGGTTTCATTCTCCACCACTAGACATCATTAAGAATCAATTTCAGATCTATCAATATCAACCAACTATCAAAGTTAACAACCGTAGATAACAACAAGCTCTGTTACCCCAATCTTTCCTTAGTTTGTCGTTAAATAGAACAAGCTCTCTATTTAATCTCTAACCATTAAACAACCTAGAATAAGCTCTCTAAATTCAATTTAATGGCAGCTTTATGATGAGAAAGATAGGTTGATCTAAGCAACAAACACATAAGCTCGGATTGTTCAACTTAGGTTATGTTCCACTTTGCAATTATTGAAAACTTGATCATAATCATTAATCACAAATTGCCACTTATGAATAGGAAATCAAGACAATTACACGGATCAAGACTCCTAAACTAGCAATAGATAATTATCAAGATCTATCTAGTTGTACACCTAAATAAATCAAGACAACATCATGAACAATTCTTGTAGAAGAACATAAGCAACTTTGATAGAAAATTAATGATAGATAGAATCTGAAAATCAATCACAAAACATGTCTAGGGCTTTGAAATCACCCTTAACCAAATAGAAGTTTAGCCTAGCATAGGCATTATAAACATAAAATTAAATAGAATCTAAGAAGAAAATAAAAGAAAGAAAGAAGAAGAAGAAGAATATTAATTATCCAACCTCTTGCTCTTTCTAAAGAAAAAGAAAACTAGAGAAAAGAAAGAAGAAGAAAACTTAGAGAATTTTATTACAATGGCTAATATCCTACCTATGTACAATATCATCCTCTACAATCATCCAAGGCCCTCTATTTATACACATTTTGGAGGGCTAAATGACAAGAGACAAGCTTTACAAATTTCAAAGGTAGGTATAATAGGTGGGTGCATTTTTCTAACAATTTTCGTCATATTGTATGACCATTTTGATCAGCCAACTTGATGGTCGATTTTGTCAATCTTGGATTCCTGATCTGATCACATGATCTTCTAGAAAAATGTTCCCCTATGAGTTACTGATTCATAGCCGTTGGAATCAGCTCATTTGCTGATGTGGAGAAGAAGATATGGGCAACATACGAAAAACAGGTCAGCATAGACGTCATTGCACATCAGCCAACTTGATGGTCGATTTCTTCAATATTGGAGGCTTTATCTGATCACATGGTCTTCTAGACAAATGTTCCCCTATCAGTTAGTGATCCATAGCCGTTTGAATCAGCTCATTTGCGGATGTGTATCGGACGATATGGTCAAAATGCGAAAACTGCTCAGGACAGACGTCATTGCACATCAGCCAACTTGATGGTTGATTTCGCTAGGGAAAACGACTCCGTTTCAAGAAGTGTAAAACATGAAAAAGATAGATATGCCTCTTAGCTTTGCACGGCTACAAATTTCAGCCTTATTGCTTCAGTGAAACTCCAGATATAGATGATATGACAAAAGGTGTCGGAACTGGAACTGAACTGGATTTGCCCTTAATTCTAGTAATCTGAAATCACTCAAAGAAACTTGTGAAAAACACCAAATTACCTAAAAATATAAAAGATCATAAACACAATTAGACTAAACAATAATAACTCGTATTTGACACAAAACAATAATAAAACATAACTAAAAACTATATAATTATACGAGTTATCACACCCCCACACTTAGCTTTTTGCTAGTCCTCGAGCAAAATCAAATAAAAATAAAATAAGAAAATCTAATCTAATCCACTTTCGTAGGAAATCACGGTGGCACTTAGCATGTGACACAAGCCTTTAAACCCCTAGGTGTCCCTAGTGGACGAGTTTAGTCTCGTGAGGGTTTACTAGAACGATACCCACAAACATTGAAAAACTAAAATATAAATAAACTACATATACTAAAAATATTTATTCCTAATCCTTTCAATACAAATTAGAGACAATCTTTGAACAAGTCTTATAAACTAATCAATAGCTTAAAGAATTTCACAAAAAATCATGCTTGAATGTAAATTGTTTGAGTTAAGCCAATATTAACATAACATATCTCAATCAAAATAGTGCATGTTCAAATTTAATCTCAACTTCTCACATGGGATACCCTCATGATTTTCACTCTTTAAAGTAGTGGTGAAGTGTTTACACTTAATCAATCTCATGAAAACAGTTCTACCATATTCTTGCTTGTCCACATATTCTCCACTATTTAGATCATACAACTTCATGAATCAAGAGGTCTTTAATCAAGGTTGTAATGGGGCCAAGGGGTTTGTAATGTGGTTGAAGAACAAAAGGATAAAGATATCACAAAGGTTCCAAAGAGTTCATAAAGTTTAGAGACATAAAAAGATCATACAAATAAAACTTCTCAAAACTCTTATAAAGCACATAATAACATAGGCTAAATATTCATGTTGAGCCTTTGCATCATTCTAACCAACTTTGTATTTGACAATGATCCCTTTCTTTTTCTCTTGACTTTTTTCTTTCTTTTCCCCCCACACTTATTTCTTGTTTCTAACCAAAAAATATCCCTTGTCTTTGCAACTTGTCTCAAATCATGCTAATTCATCTTTGGAACAAAGGTAAAGATATAAGTATATTTAGGTTAGGGACAAGTTATGGTTACCAAAGAGATAGCTTATTCAATGTAGGCTCAAATTGGTTCACTAAGGGTGTGTTCTCTTGGAACATCAATAAGGGATGGCTGTTTGGCTCTGGTTATAATCCTAATGCCTCTATCATATTCATGTTGTCACATGTATCAATATAGTCTCAAACGGTTTAAAGCAAGTTCTAGAGAATCATGTAATCATAAGAGCACTCAAGAAAGAAATTAGATTGATTTGTATAATGCATCAATCATTTTAGGCTCAAAAACTCACAATGATGATTATACAAGTCAGTTTTAAGTCTAAACATGCTTCTTTCTCAATCAACATATCATATTAACATTGGCTCATAAAAATTAGTATCAAGCTTAATTCTCATGAAAATCTTCTCACTAGTAACCAGTTTAGACCTATGCAATTCATATCTCATCATTGTATTAAAAAGGAACTAAAACACACTAAAAATAATAATAATAAAGACTCATAAAAAAAAATAGTAGACGAAAATAAAAGAAATCCTAAATCATTCCCCCCACACTTAATTCTTACATTGTCCTCAATGTAAGTCTATTAACCCAAATGAAAGAATCATGTGTAAGAGAAAAGAACTAATAACATACGAATAGGAACAACTAGACTCAAAACAAAACAAAACAAAACAAACTCATGCAACCTAAATAATCCTAAAATACTAAAGAAAAATTAACAAGTAAACATAAAAAGATTAAAATCAAACTGACAAGGTATGTCTCAAGTCTCCCTTACTCAGACCTTGTTTAGAATGAATACTTCTAAATTGCTTAAAACACAACAAACTTTTTTTTTTTTTTTTAAAAGAAGAAATCAAACTGACAAGGTATGTCTCAAGTCTCCCTTACTCAGACCTTGTTCAGAATGAATACTTCTAAATGGCTTAAAACACAACAATTTTATTTTTTATTTTTTAATTAGCAAAATATGTCCCTTACCCCATACTAAAATATGACATTGTCCCCAATGTCAAATTTTAAAGGTAGGATTTAGGAGATATTACCTGCAGAGGTTGCTAACCATTTATTATAACTGAGACACAACAAACAAAATGTTAGATAATGTCACAAAGACAAAGTGCAATCCACTCCTTGCTCGTCCATATCTCTTTTTCTTTTTCCGAGCGTTTGCGAAACAACCGTAGCAGATAAATACTCATAAGCTTGGAGCTTTTTGAGTAAATCTTCAATGGTTGTAGCAGAAATTATGGTTCTCCTTGCCTCTGAAAACATGAATCCATTATCCACAGCATTATCTAAATATGAAAGCAAATTACTAAAATAACCATTAATATTAAGCAAACCAATGGGTTTCTTATTTGTGACCAAAGATGACCAAGAAGCCACGCAAGCTATTTCTTCCAATGTACCCAGACCTCCTGGTAAAGCAATGAATGCATCGGCGGAATGGTACATGATTGTTATCCGTTCAGGGATACTCCAGAGTTGTATTTCCTTACCCACGGTAGGTCCACAAAAACTTGTGAATAGTTTTGGCACGATTCCTAGAACTGGACTTCCTCCGGCGTGTGCTGCTGTAGCGACTGCTCCCATTAAACCCGTACTACCGCCTCCATAAATCAACTCGATCTTTTGTTGGGCAAGTATTACTCCAACTCTTATGGCTTCATCAGCAAATATGTTATTTTTCCCTGGATAAGCACCTCCAAAGACACAAATTTTCTTAATGCGTTGGGACGAAGTACTTTCCATTTTTTTTCTTTTTCGAGTGCCTGAAAGAGAATGAGTACATGGTGTAATATATAGAGGACTGAGTAGTGAATCAGACAAGAGTAATAATGTCGCCGAAAGTGTATCTGACCTGTCAGAAGAAAATGTTAACCTAACAAAAGTTTTTTGCGTGATTTCAGGAAGAAAATCAAAAAGAGAAGAAAAAAATCAACCGTAAAAGACAAAAAAAAAAAAAAACGAGAATAATTACACAAATCGAACAACACGTAAATTAAACCAAAATGAAGTTATTGCAAATCAAACCAAAAGCTGAGAAGTCATTTATTGTAGTTGTGATTGTGGCTCACATCTTCCTCTGGTTTTACGTCCAGAAACGGCTTAAACGCCTTCTATGAGTCGAGGATATGCTTCCCATCCAGTTTTCTTACAAGCTGGCAAACAGGGTCTTTTAACATCAGATTCCCAAGATGTTGCCAGTCCCTTTGGAATTGCGGCCATAAATCAAGAATTTCTCTTTGTACGTCTCCACTAGGATGCGTCTCAAGAGAAAGTTGGATATTACCCAAATTCTCCTTACTCAGTCCATCCTTAATGAATTCAATTTTATCATCTCGATTAGAGGACGGAATCCCAATAGAACGACATTTACCGTTACACGTCCATCGTGCACATTTGTGGCAATTTGAACTCATGCGCTTTGCTCGTCGCTTCTTTGCAAAAGTGCTTCTACCTGTACCTGGTAAATGCAAAACAATAAGATATTCATCTTCACGTACCTTGGCTTCAATTATCCAACGTATGTCGTCAGGAATCCCTTTGTGCATAAGCATTCTTAATCTTTCAAATCGAACTTGGTAAAGCTTCAGTAAAATATTTCGAGGAAAAGGAGGAAATCGTTTCTGCAATCTTGTGAGAATATCATCCATCCTGAAAAAAAAATGAAAAAAAAAATGAAAGAGAAATTGGAAGAGAAATTTATATACAATATCAGTTTTGTGGGTAGCTGATGGAACCGATTTAAATAATCACGGAGTACCGTTATCCACCATTTAACCGGGGTAAAAAATTAAAAATTATATTTACATCTAGTTATTTTCAAAGCCAGGATCAGAAAGAAAAACAACATAAAAAGACTCAAAAACAAAACACTCTAAATAAAATCCTAAATTCTTCCCCCCACACATAACTCTTACATTGTCATTAATGTAATGCTATTATCCCCCAATGCAAGAATTATATGTAAGAGAAAAGAACTATTAAACAAAAGAAACTTATGCAGCCTAAATGAACTTAAAAACAGTAAACACAATTAGCAAAGAAACATAAGAAATAAAAATAAAAACAATAAAAATAATAAAAGAAAAAGGAAAAGAAAGAGAAAGCAAATCTGAATATGAATATGAAAGGTTGGCAATTTCATCTTTAATTGGGCTGCCTTCCCAATTAACACTTGAGTTAGTGTTTTGAATCTAACCAACACCCCTTCTTGGCTTCTTAGACTTGTTAGGCTCATACATGAAATTTCCCAAATTTATGCGTTTGAGAGGAAGCTTTCTTTGCACAACAGTGGATGCATTCTCCATTACAAGTATTATTCCATCATCCTTGGTGGTGCATATCTCATCGAGGAATGGTGCATCTTTTGGTACTTGTTGAATGACATCCACAAACAAACTGTTTAAGGTTTCCAGCGTGTCTTGTTCATGTTCATCCTCCTTGAACTTTGCGAATCTACTAGGAAAAGGTGGAGAAGAAACATTAGTAAAAATTGGAATCTCAAACGTTACCTCAGGTGCCGAAATACTCTTATTTGTATTTGTGGCTTCATTATCCTCAAGAATAGAATCCATCTCTAATTCTGTCTCATCCTCATCTTGTTCCTCATTCCTCAAGGTCACAATAGTAGTATTCTCCTTTGGGTTAATCATTGTTTGGGCAGAGAGTTTTTCAGATCTTTGTGCCACCCATACCACCATACTACTAGCCAATAGGCTCATTTTCCTTTCCAAACTCCGGATGCTTGCCCTTGTTTCCTGTTGAAATTGCAAAGTATTAGTAACAAGAGAATCGACAAGATCTTCTAAAGAAGTACCTGAGTTTTGAGTCATATGTGGTGGTTGAAGAAGATCTGGTTCTTGAGACCATGATTGATTGAAGCTAGATGGATGAGTGTAATTGGCATAAGGATCTACTTCTTGGTAATTTTCTGAGTAGCCATAATTAGTATGATCCCACTGATAACTCGTATAATTATATAGCTTTTAGTTATGTTTTATTAATGTTTTGTGTCAAATACGAGTTATTATTGTTTAGTCTAATTGTGTTTATGATCTTTTATATTTTTATGTATTTTGGTGTTTTTCACAAGTTTCTTTGAGTGATTTCAGATTACTAGAATTAAGGGCAAATCCAGTTCAGTTTCAGTTCCGACACCTTTTTCCATATCAGCTATATCTCGAGATTCACTGAAGCAATAAGGCTGAAATTTGTAGCCATGCAAAGCTAAGAGGCATATCTATCTTTTTCATGTTTTACACTTCTTAAAACGGAGTCGTTTTCCCTAGCGAAATCGACCATCAAGTTGGCTGATGTGCAATGACGTCTGTGCTGACATGTTTTCGTATTATGCCCATATCTTCTTATCCACACCAGCAAAAGAGCTGATTCCAACGGCTATGGTTCCGTAACGGATAGGGGAACCTTTGTCTAGAAGACCATGTGATCAGATCAGGCCTCCAATATTGAAGAAATCGACCATCAAGGTGGCTGATGTGCAATGACGTCTGTGCTGACATGTTTTCGTATTTTGCCCATATCTGCTTAACCACATCAGAAAATGAGCTGATTCCAACGGCTATGGTTCCGTAACTGATAGGGGAACCTTTTTCTAGAAGACCATGTGATCAGATCAGGCCTCCAATATTGACGAAATCGACCATCAAGTTGGCTGATCAAAATCGTCATATACCTACCTTTGAAATTTGTAAAGCTTGTCTCTTGTCATTTAGCCCTCCAAAATGTGTATAAATAGAGGGCCTTGGATGATTTTAAGGGATCATATTGTACATAGTAGGATATTAGCCATTTTAATAAAATTCTCTAAGTTTTCTTCTTCTTTCTTTTCTCTAGTTTTCTTTCTTTTCTCTAGTTTTCTTTTTCTTTAGAGAGAGCAAGAGGTTGGATAATTAATATTCTTCCTCTTCTTCTTTCTTTCTTTTATTTTCTTCTTAGATTTTCTTTAATTTTATGTTTATGTTTATAATGCCTAAGCTAGGCTAAACTTCTATTTGGTTAAGGGTGATTTCAAAGCCCTAGACATGTTTTGTGATTGATTTTCAGATTCTATCTATCATTAATTTTCTATCAAAGTTGCTTATGTTCTTCTACAAGAATTGTTCATGATGTTGTCTAGATTTATTTAGGTGTACAACTAGATAGATCTTGATAATTATCTATTGCTAGTTTAGGAGTCTTGATCCGTGTAATTGTCTTGATTTCCTATTCATAAGTGGCAATTTGTGATTAATGATTATGGTCAAGTTTTCAATAATTGCAAAGTGGAACATAACCTAAGTTGAACAATCCGAGCTTATGTGTTTGTTGCTTAGATCAACCTATCTTTCTCATCATAAAGCTGCCATTAAATTGAATTTAGAGAGCTTATTCTAGGTTGTTTAATGGTTAGAGATTAAATAGAGAGCTTGTTCTATTTAACGACAAACTAAGGAAAGATTGGGGTAACAGAGCTTGTTGTTATCTACGGTTGTTAACTTTGATAGTTGGTTGATATTGATAGATCTGAAATTGATTCTTAATGATGTCTAGTGGTGGAGAATGAAACCTTAACCATATTTTTCATATTTGATTCTTCTTACTTATTTGTTTTCTTACTTTTAGTTTGCTTATTTTTTATATTTATTTTTATTGGCTGGTTATACCGCCTAATTTGTATATTAACTTTGTTTTATTTTTATTGGCTGGTTATACCGCCTAATTTAGTATATATATTTTTATTGGCTGGTTATACCGCCTAATTTAGTATATATATTTTTATTGGCTGGTTATACCGCCTTGCATCTTATTCTTAGTATTTACTTTAGTTTAAATCTGGCTTCAAAAACCCCTTTTCTTTTATTGTTCTCGAATTTAAGTTTTAAACTATCAACTTATAAACTAAAACCCAATCCCTGAGGACTCGACCCTTGCTAACTACTATACTTACAATTGATCTTTTTAGTGCAAGGTTAAATAAGATACACTCTTTTGGGTGCATCAAATTTTTGGCGCCGTTGCCGGGGATTGTTTTTTTTAGTTTATTTGTTACTTGGTTTATTCTTATTTTCAGTTCTAATGATATTTATTTTCTTGTACATACGGGTTTTTCTTATCAAATTTTGAAAAAAAAAAAAAAAAAAAACGATGGAATTGAGCAATCTAACACTTGAAGAGTTGGTGGCATACATGAACATAGAAAATCAACAAGCCAAGCTCACCTCCCCAGTTCAACAATTGGCCATGGGAGGATGTCAAGGCCATCAAGTGTTCCAATACCAACAGTATGATCATTACTCAAACACTTACCATGAGGGATGGTGGGATCATACTAATTATGGCTACTCGAAAAATTACCAAGAAGTAGATCCTTACGCCAATTACACTCATCCATCTAGCTTCAATCAATCATGGTCTCAAGAACCAGATCTTTTTCAACCACCACATATGATTCAAAACTCAGGTACTTATTTAGAAGATCTTGTACATTCTCTTGTTACTGATACTTTGCAATTTCAACAGGAAACAAGGGCAAGCATCCAGAGTTTGGAAAGGCAAATGAGCCTATTGGCTAGTAGTATGGTGGAATTAGTAGCAGAAAGATCTCTAGCACTCCCTTCCCAAACGGTGATTAACCCAAAGGAGAATGCTACTATTGTGACCTTGAGAAATGAGGAACAAGATGAGGATGAGACAAAACCAAAGATGGATTCACTTCTTGAGGATAATGAAGCCACCATTCAAAAGGAGAGTACTTTGACACCTCAGGTAGCTTTTAAGGTTCTTATTTCTACTAATGTTCCTTCTCCATTTTTTCCTAGCAGATTTGCAAAGTCCAAGAAGGAGGAACATGAACAACAATTTTTGGAAACCTTAAACAGCTTGCTTGTGGATTCCATTAGACAAGTACCAAGATATGCACAATTCCTCAAAGAGCTATACCCCACCAAGAATGATGAAATAATACGTGTGGGGGACAAGGCATTGGCTGTTTTGCAAAGAAAACTTCCTCCAAAACGCAAAAATCCGAGAAGTTTCATGTCTAAGCCAAAAGATCCTAAAAAGCCAAGAAGGGGAATTGGCTAGGTTGAAAACAATCAATCAAGTGCTAATTGGGGGAGGCAGCCTAATTAGTGAAAGCATTGCCAAACTGCCATCCTCAGATTTGCTCTCTTTTTCTTTATCTTTTTCTTATGTTTCTTTGCTAATTGTGTTTAGTGTTTCTAAGTTCATTTAGGCTGCATAAGTTTATTTTGTTTATTAGTTCTTTTCACTTACACATGATTCTTTCATTTGGGATTAATAGCATTACATTAATGACAATGTAAGAATTATGTGTGGGGGGAAGAATTTAGGATTTTATTTAGAGTGTTTTGTTTTTGAGTCTTTTTATGTTGTTTTTCTTTCTGATCCTTGTTTTGAAAATAACTAGATGTAAATATAATTTTTTTAACCCCGGTTAAATGGCGGATAACGGTACTCCGTGATTATTTAAGTCGGTTCCATCAGCTACCCATAAAACTGATATTGTATATAAATTTATCTTCCAATTTCTCTTTCATTTTTTTTTCATTTTTTTTTCAGGATGGATGATATTCTCACAAGATTGCAGAAACGATTTCCTCCTTTTCCTCGAAATATTTTACTGAAGCTTTACCAAGTTCGATTTGAAAGATTAAGAATGCTTATGCACAAAGGGATTCCTGGAGACATACGTTGGATAATTGAAGCCAAGGTACGTGAAGATGAATATCTTCCTGTTTTGCATTTACCAGGTACAGGTAGAAGCACTTTTGCAAAGAAGCGACGAGCAAAGCGCATGAGTTCAAATTGCCACAAATGTGCACGATGGACGTGTAACGGTAAATGTCGTTCTATTGGGATTCCGTCCTCTAATCGATATGATAAAATTGAATTCATTAAGGATGGACTGAGTAAGGAGAATTTGGGTAATATCCAACTTTCTCTTGAGACGCATCCTAGTGGAGACGTACAAAGAGAAATTCTTGATTTATGGCCGCAATTCCAAAGGGAATGGCAACATCTTGGGAATCTGATGTTAAAAGACCCTGTTTGCCAGCTTGTAAGAAAACTGGATGGGAAGCATATCCTCGACTCATAGAAGGCGTTTAAGCCGTTTCTGGACGTAAAACCAGAGGAAGATGTGAGTCACAATCACAACTACAATAAATGACTTCTCAGCTTTTGGTTTGATTTGCAATAACTTTATTTTGGTTTAATTTACGTGTTGTTCGATTTGTGTAATTATTCTCGTTTTTTTTTTTTTATTTGTCTTTTACGTTTGATTTTTTCTTCTCTTTTTGATTTTCTTCTTGAAATCACGCAAAAATCTTTTGTTAGGTTAACATTTTCTTCTGACAGGTCAGATACACTTTCGGCGACATTATTACTCTTGTTTGATTCACTACTCAGTCCTCTATATATTACACCATGTACTCATTCTCTTTCAGGCACTCGAAAAAGAAAAAAAAATGGAAAGTACTTCGTCCCAACGCATTAAAAAAATTTGTGTCTTTGGAGGTGCTTATCCAGGGAAAAATAACATATTCGCTGATGAAGCCATAAGAGTTGGAGTAATACTTGCCCAACAAAAGATCCAGTTGATTTATGGAGGCGGTAGTACGGGTTTAATGGGAGCAGTCGCTACAGCAGCACACGCCGGAGGAAGTCCAGTTCTAGGAGTCGTGCCAAAACTATTCACAGATTTTTGTGGACCTACCGTGGGTAAGGAAATACAAGTCTGGAGTATCCCTGAACGGATAACAATCATGTACCATTCTGCCGATGCATTCATTGCTTTACCAGGAGGTATGGGTACATTGGAAGAAATAGCTTGCGTGGCTTCTTGGTCATCTTTGGTCACAAATAAGAAACCCATTGGTTTGCTTAATATTAATGGTTATTTTAGTAATTTGCTTTCATATTTAGATAATGCTGTGGATAATGGATTCATGTTTTCAGAGGCAAGGAGAACCATAATTTCTGCTACAACCATTGAAGATTTACTCAAAAAGCTCCAAGCTTATGAGTATTTATCTGCTACGGTTGTTTCGCAAACGCTCGGAAAAAGAAAAAGAGATATGGACGAGCAAGGAGTGGATTGCACTTTGTCTTTGTGACATTATCTAACATTTTGTTTGTTGTGTCTCAGTTAAAATAAGTGGTTAGCAACCTCTGCAGGTAATATCTCCTAAATTCTACCTTTAAAATTTGACATTGGGGACAATGTCATATTTTAGTAGGGGGTAAGGGACATATTTTGCTAATTAAAAAAAAAAAAAAAATTTGTGTTTTAAACCATTTAGAAGTATTCATTCTGAACAAGGTCTGAGTAAGGGAGACTTGAGACATACCTTGTCAGTTTGATTTCTTCTTTTCAAAAAAAAAAAAAAAAAAAAAGTTTGTTGTGTTTTAAGCAATCTAGAAGTATTCATTCTGAACAAGGTCTGAGTAAGGGAGACTTGAGACATACCTTGTCAGTTTGATTTTAATCTTTTTATGTTTACTTGTTAATTTTTGTTTAGTATTTTAGGATTATTTAGGTTGCATGAGTTTGTTTTGTTTTGAGTCTTAGTTGTTCCTATTCTTATGTTATTAGTTCTTTTCTCTTACACATGATTCTTTCATTTGGGTTAATAGACTTACATTGAGGACAATGTAAGAATGAAGTGTGGGGGGGAATGATTTAGGATTTCTTTTATTTTTGTCTACTATTTTTTTTTTTTTATGAGTCTTTATTATTATTATTATTATTTTAGTGTGTTTTAGTTCCTTTTTAATACAATGATGAGATATGAATTGCATAAGTCTAAAACAGATTTATTAGTGAGAAGATTTTCATGAGAATTGAGCTTGATATCATTTTTTTATGAGCCAATGTTAATATGATATGTTGATTGAGAAAGAAGCATGTTTAGACTTAATCTGACTTGTATAATCATCCTTGTGAGTTTTTGAGCCTATAATGATTGATGCATTATACAAATCAATCTAATTTCTTTCTTGAGTGCTCTTATGATTACATGATTCTCTAGAACTTGCTTTAAACCGTTTGAGACTATATTGATACATGTGACAACATGAATATGATAGAGGCATTAGGATTATAACCAGAGCCAAACAGCCATCCATTATTAATGTTCTAAGAGAACATCCCCACTAGTGAGCCAATTTGAGCCTACATTAAATATGCTGTTTTATTGGTAACCACAACTTACACCTAGCCTAAATATACTTATATCCTTACCCTTGTTCTAAAGATGGATTATATATTTTGAGACATATTGCAAAAAACAAGGGATATTTTTAGTTGAAAATTTGGGTTAGAAACAAGAAATAAGTGTGGGGGGAAAAGAAAAGAAAAGTCAAGAGAAAAAGAAATGGAATACTGGAAAATACATTCCTAAGTAAAAAATATGAATCATCTCTTCAATTTGTGGAAAAAGAAAAAGATGTTACAAAGTTGTTTAGAATGAAGAAAAGGCCCAACATGAATATTCGGCCTAGGTGACTATGTACTTGTAAAGAGTTTTGAGAAGTTTCTTTGTATGATCTTATTATGTCTCTAAACTTTATGAACTCTTTGGAACCTTTGTGATATCTTTATCCTTTTGTTCTTCAACCACATTACAAACCCCTTGGCCCCATTACAACCTTGATTAAAGACCTCTTGATTCATGAAGTTGTATGATCTAAATAGTGGAGAATAGGTGGACAAGCAAGAATATGGTAGAACTGTTTTCATGAGATTGATTGAGTGTAAACACTTCACCACTACTTTAAAGAGTGAAAATCATGAGGGTATCCCATGTGAGAAGTTGAGATTAAATTTGAACATGCAATATTTTGATTGAGATATGTTATGCTAATATTGGCTTAACTCAAACAATTTACATTCAAGCATGATTTTTTTGTGAAATTCTTTAAGCTATTGATTAGTTTATAAGACTTGTTCAAATATTGTCTCTAATTTGTATTGAAAGGATTAGGAGTAAATATTTTTAGTATATGCAGTTTATTTATATTTTAGTTTTTCAATGTTTGTGGGTATCGTTCTAGTAAACCCTCACGAGACTAAACTCGTCCACTAGGGACACCTAGGGGTTTAAAGGCTTGTGTCACATGCTAAGTGCCACCGTGATTTCCTACGAAAATGGATTAGATTAGATTTTCTTATTTTATTTTTATTGAGTCGTTGCTAGGGACTAGCAACAACCTAAGTGTGGGGGTGTGATAACTCGTATAATTATATAGCTTTTAGTTATGTTTTATTAATGTTTTGTGTCAAATACGAGTTATTATTGTTTAGTCTAATTGTGTTTATGATCTTTTATATTTTTATGTATTTTGGTGTTTTTCACAAGTTTCTTTGAGTGATTTCAGATTACTAGAATTAAGGGCAAATCCAGTTCAGTTTCAGTTCCGACACCTTTTTCCATATCAGCTATATCTCGAGATTCACTGAAGCAATAAGGCTGCAATTTGTAGCCATGCAAAGCTAAGAGGCATATCTATCTTTTTCATGTTTTACACTTCTTAAAACGGAGTCGTTTTCCCTAGCGAAATCGACCATCAAGTTGGCTGATGTGCAATGACGTCTGTGCTGACATGTTTTCGTATTATGCCCATATCTTCTTATCCACACCAGCAAAAGAGCTGATTCCAACGGCTATGGTTCCGTAACGGATAGGGGAACCTTTGTCTAGAAGACCATGTGATCAGATCAGGCCTCCAATATTGAAGAAATCGACCATCAAGGTGGCTGATGTGCAATGACGTCTGTGCTGACATGTTTTCGTATTTTGCCCATATCTGCTTAACCACATCAGCAAATGAGCTGATTCCAACGGCTATGGTTCCGTAACTGATAGGGGAACCGTTTTCTAGAAGACCATGTGATCAGATCAGGCCTCCAATATTGACGAAATCGACCATCAAGTTGGCTGATCAAAATCGTCATATACCTACCTTTGAAATTTGTAAAGCTTGTCTCTTGTCATTTAGCCCTCCAAAATGTGTATAAATAGAGGGCCTTGGATGATTTTAAGGGATCATATTGTACATAGTAGGATATTAGCCATTTTAATAAAATTCTCTAAGTTTTCTTCTTCTTTCTTTTCTCTAGTTTTCTTTCTTTTCTCTAGTTTTCTTTTTCTTTAGAGAGAGCAAGAGGTTGGATAATTAATATTCTTCCTCTTCTTCTTTCTTTCTTTTATTTTCTTCTTAGATTTTCTTTAATTTTATGTTTATGTTTATAATGCCTAAGCTAGGCTAAACTTCTATTTGGTTAAGGGTGATTTCAAAGCCCTAGACATGTTTTGTGATTGATTTTCAGATTCTATCTATCATTAATTTTCTATCAAAGTTGCTTATGTTCTTCTACAAGAATTGTTCATGATGTTGTCTAGATTTATTTAGGTGTACAACTAGATAGATCTTGATAATTATCTATTGCTAGTTTAGGAGTCTTGATCCGTGTAATTGTCTTGATTTCCTATTCATAAGTGGCAATTTGTGATTAATGATTATGGTCAAGTTTTCAATAATTGCAAAGTGGAACATAACCTAAGTTGAACAATCCGAGCTTATGTGTTTGTTTCTTAGATCAACCTATCTTTCTCATCATAAAGCTGCCATTAAATTGAATTTAGAGAGCTTATTCTAGGTTGTTTAATGGTTAGAGATTAAATAGAGAGCTTGTTCTATTTAACGACAAACTAAGGAAAGATTGGGGTAACAGAGCTTGTTGTTATCTACGGTTGTTAACTTTGATAGTTGGTTGATATTGATAGATCTGAAATTGATTCTTAATGATGTCTAGTGGTGGAGAATGAAACCTTAACCATATTTTTCATATTTGATTCTTCTTACTTATTTGTTTTCTTACTTTTAGTTTGCTTATTTTTTATATTTATTTTTATTGGCTGGTTATACCGCCTAATTTGTATATTAACTTTGTTTTATTTTTATTGGCTGGTTATACCGCCTAATTTAGTATATATATTTTTATTGGCTGGTTATACCGCCTAATTTAGTATATATATTTTTATTGGCTGGTTATACCGCCTTGCATCTTATTCTTAGTATTTACTTTAGTTTAAATCTGGCTTCAAAAACCCCTTTTCTTTTATTGTTCTTGAATTTAAGTTTTAAACTATCAACTTATAAACTAAAACCCAATCCCTGAGGACTCGACCCTTGCTAACTACTATACTTACAATTGATCTTTTTAGTGCAAGGTTAAATAAGATACACTCTTTTGGGTGCATCACCCACCGTCCCTCATGGTAAGTGTTTGAGTAATGATCATACAGTTGGTCTTGGAACACTTGATGGCCTTGACATCCTCCCATGGCCAATTGTTGAACTGGGTAGGTGAGATTGGCTTGTTGATTCTCCATGTTCATGTATGCCACCAACTCTTCAAGTGTTAGATTGCTCAATTCCATCGTTGTTTTTTTTTTTTTTTTTCAAAATTTGATAAGAAAAACCCGTATGTACAAGAAAATAAAACTCATTAGAACTGAAAATAAGAATAAACCAAGTAACAAATAAACTAAAGAAAGCAATCCCCGGCAACGGCGCCAAAAACTTGATGCACCCAAAAGAGTGTATCTTATTTAACCTTGCACTAAAAAGATAAATTGTAAGTATAGTAGTTAGCAAGGGTCGAGTCCTCAGGGATTGGGTTTTAGTTTATAAGTTAATAGTTTAAAACTTAAATTCAAGAACAATAAAAGAAAAGGGGTTTTTGAAGCCAGATTTAAACTAAGTAAATAATAAGAATAAGATGCAAGGCGGTATAACCAGCCAATAAAAATATATATACTAAATTAGGCGGTATAACCAGCCAATAAAAATATATATACTAAATTAGGCGGTATAACCAGCCAATAAAAATAAAACAAAGTTAATATAGAAATTAGGCGGTATAACCAGCCAATAAAAATAAATATACTTTTAAAAATAAGCAAACTAAAAGTAAGAAAACAAGTAAGTAAGAAGAATCAAATATGAAAAATATGGTTAAGGTTTCATTCTCCACCACTAGACATCATTAAGAATCAATTTCAGATCTATCAATATCAACCAACTATCAAAGTTAACAACCGTAGATAACAACAAGCTCTGTTACCCCAATCTTTCCTTAGTTTGTCGTTAAATAGAACAAGCTCTCTATTTAATCTCTAACCATTAAACAACCTAGAATAAGCTCTCTAAATTCAATTTAATGGCAGCTTTATGATGAGAAAGATAGGTTGATCTAAGCAACAAACACATAAGCTCGGATTGTTCAACTTAGGTTATGTTCCACTTTGCAATTATTGAAAACTTGATCATAATCATTAATCACAAATTGCCACTTATGAATAGGAAATCAAGACAATTACACGGATCAAGACTCCTAAACTAGCAATAGATAATTATCAAGATCTATCTAGTTGTACACCTAAATAAATCAAGACAACATCATGAACAATTCTTGTAGAAGAACATAAGCAACTTTGATAGAAAATTAATGATAGATAGAATCTGAAAATCAATCACAAAACATGTCTAGGGCTTTGAAATCACCCTTAACCAAATAGAAGTTTAGCCTAGCATAGGCATTATAAACATAAAATTAAATAGAATCTAAGAAGAAAATAAAAGAAAGAAAGAAGAAGAAGAAGAATATTAATTATCCAACCTCTTGCTCTTTCTAAAGAAAAAGAAAACTAGAGAAAAGAAAGAAGAAGAAAACTTAGAGAATTTTATTACAATGGCTAATATCCTACCTATGTACAATATCATCCTCTACAATCATCCAAGGCCCTCTATTTATACACATTTTGGAGGGCTAAATGACAAGAGACAAGCTTTACAAATTTCAAAGGTAGGTATAATAGGTGGGTGCATTTTCTAACAATTTTCGTCATATATGACGATTTTGATCAGCCAAATTGATGGTCGATTTTGTCAATTTTGGAGGCCTTATCTGATCACATGGTCTTCTAGAAAAATGTTACACTATCAGTTACTGATCCATAGCCGTTAGAATCAGCTCATTTGCTGATGTGGATAAGAAGATATGGGCATAATACGAAAACAGGTCAGCACAGACGTCATTGCACATCAGCCAACTTGATGGTCGATTTCGCTAGGGAAAACGACTCCGTTTCAAGAAGTGTAAAACATGAAAAAGATAGATATGCCTCCTAGCTTTGCACGGCTACAAATTTCAGCCTTATTGCTTCAGTGAAACTCCAGATATAGCTGATATGGCAAAAGGTGTCGGAACTAGAACTGAACTGGATTTGCCCTTAATTCTAGTAATCTGAAATCACTCAAAGAAACTTGTGAAAAACACCAAATTACATAAAAATATAAAAGATCATAAACACAATTAGACTAAGCAATAATAACTCGTATTTGACACAAAACAATAATAAAACATAACTAAAAACTATATAATTATACGAGTTATCACTTTCTCATCATAAAGCTGCCATTAAATTGAATTTAGAGAGCTTATTCTAGGTTGTTTAATGGTTAAAGATTAAATAGAGAGCTTGTTCTATTTAGCGATGATGCACCCAAAAGAGTGTATCTTATTTAACCTTGCACTAAAAAGATCAATTGTAAGTATAATGATTAGCAAGGGTCGAGTCCTCAGGGATTGGGTTTTAATCTATGAGTTATTAGTTTATAACTTACGTTCAAAGAAAACAATAAAAGAAAAGGGGTTTTTGAAGCCAGATTTAAACTAAAGTAAATAATACGAATAAGATGCAAGGCGGTATAACCAGCCAATAAAAATAGATATACTAAATTAGGCGGTATAACCAGCCAATAAAAATATATATACTAAATTAGGCGGTATAACCAGCCAATAAAAATAAAACAAAGTTAATATACAAATTAGGCGGTATAACCAGCCAATAAAAATAAATATATTTTTAAAAATAAGCAAACTAGAAAAGTAAGAAAACAAGTAAGTAAGAAGAATCAAATATGAAAAATATGGTTAAGGTTTCATTCTCCACCACTAGACATCATTAAGAATCAATTTCAGATCTATCAATATCAACCAACTATCAAAGTTAACAACCGTAGATAACAACAAGCTCTGTTATCCCAATCTTTCCTTAGTTTGTCGTTAAATAGAACAAGCTCTCTATTTAATCTCTAACCATTAAACAACCTAGAATAAGCTCTCTAAATTCAATTTAATGGCAGCTTTATGATGAGAAAGATAGGTTGGTCTAAGCAACAAACACATAAGCTCGGATTGTTCAACTTAGGTTATGTTCCACTTTGCAATTATTGAAAACTTGACCATAATCATTAATCACAAATTGCCACTTATGAATAGGAAATCAAGACAATTACACGGATCAAGACTCCTAGACTATCAATAGATAATTATCAAGATCTATCTAGTTGTACACCTAAATAAATCAAGACAACATCATGAACAATTCTTGTAGAAGAACATAAGCAACTTTGATAGAAAATTAATGATAGATAGAATCTGAAAATCAATCACAAAACATGTTTAGGGCTTTGAAATCACCCTTAACCAAATAGAAGTTTAGCCTAGCATAGGCATTATAAACATAAAATTAAATAGAATCTAAGAAGGAAATAAAAGAAAGAAAGAAGAAGAAGAAAATAAAGAAAAAGAAAACTAGAGAAAGGAAAGAAGAAGAAAACTTAGAGAATTTATTTATTATGGCTAATATCCTACCAATGTACAATATGATCCCTTACAATCATCCAAGGCCCTCTATTTATACACATTTTGGAGGGCTAAATGACAAGAGACAAGCTTTACAAATTTCAAAGGTAGGTATAATAGGTGGGTGCATTTTCTAACAATTTTCGTCATACATGACGATTTTGATCAGCCAACTTGATGGTCTATTTTGTCAATTTTGCAGGCCTTATCTGATCACATGGTCTTCTAGAAAAATGTTACCCTATCAGTTACTGATCCATAGCCGTTGGAATCAGCTCATTTGCTGATGTGGATAAGAAGATATGGGCAAAATACGAAAACAGGTCAGCACAGACGTCATTGCACATCAGCCAACTTCATGGTCGATTTCGCTAGGGAAAACGACTCCGTTTCAAGAAGTGTAAAACATGAAAAAGATAAATATGCCTCTTAGCTTTGCACGGCTACAAATTGCAGCCTTATTGCTTCAGTGAAACTCGAGATATAGCTGATATGGAAAAAGGTGTCGGAACTGGAACTGAACTGGATTTACCCTTAATTCTAGTAATCTGAAATCACTCAAAGAAACTTGTGAAAAACACCAAAATACATAAAGATCATAAACACAATTAGACTAAACAATAATAACTCGTATTTGACACAAAACAATAATAAAACATAACTAAAAACTATATAATTATACGAGTTATCACACCCCCACACTTAGATTGTTGCTAGTCCCTAGCAACGACTCAATAAAAATAAAATAAGAAAATCTAATCTAATCCACTTTCGTAGGAAATCACGGTGGCACTTAGCATGTGACACAAGCCTTTAAACCCCTAGGTGTCCCTAGTGGACGAGTTTAGTCTCGTGAGGGTTTACTAGAACGATACCCACAAACATTGAAAAACTAAAATATAAATAAACTACATATACTAAAAATATTTACTCCTAATCCTTTCAATACAAATTAGAGACAATCTTTGAACAAGTCTTATAAACTAATCAATAGCTTAAAGAATTTCACAAAAAATCATGCTTGAATGTAAATTGTTTGAGTTAAGCCAATATTAACATAACATATTTCAATCAAAATACTGCATATTCAAACTTAATATCAACTACTCACATGGGATACCCTCATGATTTTCACTCTTTAAAGTAATGGTGAAGAGTTTACACTCAATCAATCTCATGAAAACAGTTCTACCATATTCTTGCTTGTCCACCTATTCTCCACTATTTAGATCATACAACTTCATGAATCAAGAGGTCTTTAATCAAGGTTGTAATGGGGCCAAGGGGTTTGTAATGTGGTTGAAGAACAAAAGGATAAAGATATCACAAAGGTTCCAAAGAGTTCATAAAGTTTAGAGACATAAAAAAGATCATACAAATAAAACTTCTCAAAACTCTTATAAAGCACATAATAACATAGGCTAAATATTCATGTTGAGCCTTTGCATCATTCTAACCAACTTTGTAACATCTTTTTTTTTTTTTACTTTAACTAGAAGTTCAAGAGAAGTTTTTTTTTTTTTTATATGGGAATGTATTTGACAATGATCCCTTTCTTTTTCTCTTGACTTTTTTCTTTCTTTTCCCCCCACACTTATTTCTTGTTTCTAACCCAAATTTTCAATAAATCTTCCTTGTCTTTGCAACTTGTCTCAAAACATGCTAATTCATCTTTGGAATAAAGGTAAAGATATAAGTATATTTAGGTTAGAGACAAGTTATGGTTACCAAAGAGATAGCTTATTCAATGTAGGCTCAAATTGGTTCACTAAGGGTGTGTTCTCTTGGAACATTAATAATGGATGGCTGTTTGGCTCTGGTTATAATCCTAATGCCTCTATCATATTCATGTTGTCACATGTATCAATATAGTCTCAAACGGTTTAAAGCAAGTTCTAGAGAATCATGTAATCATAAGAGCACTCAAGAAAGAAATTAGATTGATTTGTATAATGCATCAATCATTATAGGCTCAAAAACTCACAAGGATGATTATACAAGTCAGATTAAGTCTAAACATGCTTCTTTCTCAATCAACATATCATATTAACATTGGCTCATAAAAAGGTTGACATCAAGCTCAATTCTCATGAAAATCTTCTCACTAATAAATCTGTTTTAGACTTATGCAATTCATATCTCATCATTGTATTAAAAAGGAACTAAAACTCAAAAAAAATAAAAATAATAATAATAATAATAAAGACTCATAAAAAATAAAAAAAAATAGTAGACAAAATAAAAGAAATCCTAAATCATTCCCCCCACACTTAATTCTTACATTGTCCTCAATGTAAGTCTATTAACTCAAATGAAAGAATCATGTGTAAGAGAAAAGAACTAATAACATAAGAATAGGAAAAGCTAAGACTCAAAATAAAACAAACTCATGCAACCTGAATAATCTTAAAATACTAAACAAAAATTAACAAGTAAACATAAAAAGATTAAAATCAAACTGACAAGGTGTGTCTCAAGTCTCCCTTACTCAGACCTTGTTCAGAATGAATACTTCTAAATTGCTTAAAACACAACAAACTATTTTTTTTTTTTGAAAAGAAGAAATCAAACTGACAAGATATGTCTCAAGTCTCCCTTACTCAGACCTTGTTCAGAATGAATACTTCTAAATGGCTTAAAACACAACAATTTTTTTTTTTAAATTAGCAAAATATGTCCCTTACCCCCTACTAAAATATGACATTGTCCCCAATGTCAAAATTTAAAGGTAGAATTTAGGAGATATTACCTGCAGAGGTTGCTAACCACTTATTATAACTGAGACACAACAAGCAAAATGTTAGATAATGTCACAAAGACAAAGTGCAATCCACTCCTTGCTCGTCCATATCTCTTTTTCTTTTTCCGAGCGTTTGCGAAACAACCGTAGCAGATAAACACTCATAAGCTTGGAGCTTTTTGAGTAAATCTTCAATGGTTGTAGCAGAAATTATGGTTCTCCTTGCCTCTGAAAACATGAATCCATTATGCACAGCATTATCTAAATATGAAAGCAAATTACTAAAATAACCATTAATATTAAGCAAACCAATGGGTTTCTTATTTGTGACCAAAGATGACCAAGAAGCCACGCAAGCTATTTCTTCCAATGTACCCAGACCTCCTGGTAAAGCAATGAATGCATCGGCAGAATGGTACATGATTGTTATCCGTTCAGGGATACTCCAGACTTGTATTTCCTTACCCACGGTAGGTCCACAAAAACTTGTGAATAGTTTTGGCACGATTCCTAGAACTGGACTTCCTCCGGCGTGTGCTGCTGTAGCGACTGCTCCCATTAAACCCGTACTACCGCCTCCATAAATCAAGTGGATCTTTTGTTGGGCAAGTATTACTCCAACTCTTATGGCTTCATCAGCGAATATGTTATTTTTCCCTGGATAAGCACCTCCAAAGACACAAATTTTTTTAATGCGCTGGGATGAAGTACTTTCCATTTTTTTTTTCTTCGAGTGCCTGAAAGAGAATGAGTACATGGTGTAATATATAGAGGACTGAGTAGTGAATCAGACAAGAGTAATAATGTCGCCGAAAGTGTATCTGACCTGTCAGAAGAAAATGTTAACCTAACAAAAGATTTTTGCGTGATTTCAGGAAGAAAATCAAAAAGAGAAGAAAAAATCAACCGTAAAAGACAAATAAAAAAAAAACGAGAATAATTACACAAATCGAACTACACGTAAATTAAACCAAAATAAAGTTATTGCAAATCAAACCAAAAGCTGAGAAGTCATTTATTGTAGTTGTGATTGTGGCTCACATCTTCCTCTGGTTTTACGTCCAGAAACGGCTTAAACGCCTTCTATGAGTCGAGGATATGCTTCCCATCCAGTTTTCTTACAAGCTGGCAAACAGGGTCTTTTAACATCAGATTCCCAAGATGTTGCCATTCCCTTTGGAATTGCGGCCATAAATCAAGAATTTCTCTTTGTACGTCTCCACTAGGATGCGTCTCAAGAAAAAGTTGGATATTACCCAAATTCTCCTTACTCAGTCCATTCTTAATGAATTCAATTTTATCATCTCGATTAGAGGACGGAATCCCAATAGAACGACATTTACCGTTACACGTCCATCGTGCACATTTGTGGCAATTTGAACTCATGCGCTTTGCTCGTCGCTTCTTTGCAAAAGTGCTTCTACCTGTACCTGGTAAATGCAAAACAGGAAGATATTCATCTTCACGTACCTTGGCTTCAATTATCCAACGTATGTCGTCAGGAATCCCTTTGTGCATAAGCATTCTTAATCTTTCAAGTCGAACTTGGTAAAGCTTCAGTAAAATATTTCGAGGAAAAGGAGGAAATCGTTTCTGCAATCTTGTGAGAATATCATCCATCCTGAAAAAAAAAATGAAAAAAAATTGAAAGAGAAATTGGAAGAGAAATTTATATACAATATCAGTTTTGTGGGTAGCTGATGGAACCGATTTAAATAATCACGGAGTACCGTTATCCGCCATTTAACCGGGGTTAAAAAAAATTATATTTACATCTAGTTATTTTCAAAACAAGGATCAGAAAGAAAAACAACATAAAAAGACTCAAAAACAAAACACTCTAAATAAAATCCTAAATTCTTCCCCCCACACATAATTTTTACATTGTCCTCAATGTAATGCTATTATCCCCCAATGCAAGAATTATATGTAAGAGAAAAGAACTATTAAACAAAAGAAAAGAAAAACAATAAAAGATAGAATGATGGAGAGTAAGGAATATGCAAATCTGATATAATAGATGCTCTCCATCCTTTTGGGTTGCCTCTCCAAGAAGCGCTTGGTTTATTGTCCTCAGCCTGACTTAGACCCATGCCATTATTATTCAACATACTTTGGCTCAAAAAGTGGAAACTCCTCCACATCTTGTATTGGAAAGTTCTCATAGTAAGGCTTCAATCTATGACCATTCACTTTGAATGCCTTATCTGTTTTCGGGCTTTGGATTTCAACTGCACCATGAGTAAATACATTAGTAATAACAAAAGGTCCAACCCAACGAGAACGTAATTTACCTGGATATAACTTAAGGCGTGAATGGAAGAGAAGAACTTTTTGTCCAACAACAAATTCTTTTCTTGATATCATCTTGTCATGGAATGCCTTAGTCTTTTCCTTGTAAATCCTAGAATTCTGATAGGCATCATTCCTTATCTCCTCTAATTCTTGTAGGTCAAGTTTTCTTTTCTTTCCTATCTCATCCATCTCCATGTTGCATTGTTTGATAGCCCAATATGATTTATGTTCCAATTCAACCGGAAGATGACAAGGCTTACCATAAACAAGTCGATAAGGAGACATACCAATGGGTGTCTTATATGCTGTCCTATAAGCCCAAAGTGCATCATCAAGTCGTGAACTCCAATCCTTCCTATTTGGATTAACTGTCTTTTCAAGGATGGACTTAACTTCTCGGTTTGACACTTCAGCTTGCCCACTAGTTTGAGGATGATATGAGGTGGAGACCTTGTGTGTGATGTTATACTTCCTCAAAAGTGCTTCCATAGTCCTATTGCAAAAGTGAGTACCTCTATCGCTGATTATGGCCTTTGGCGTTCCAAACCTAGCAAAGATGTTAGTCTTGACAAAATCTGAAACAACTTTAGAGTCATTAGTCCTAGTGGATTTTGCTTCCACCCACTTTGAAACATAATCAACGGCAAGTAAAATATAAAGATTACCAAAAGAAGGAGGAAAAGGTCCCATGAAATCCATGCCCCATACATCAAAAATTTCAACAATAAGTATTGGAGTTTGAGGCATTTGATTTCTAGCACCTAAGTTACCTGTTCTTTCGCAACGATCACATGACTTGCAAAAGAGGTATGCATCTTTGAATATGGTAGGCCAATAAAATCCAGAATCAAGAACTTTCATGGCTGTTCTTTTGGATCCAAAGTGTCCTCCACATGCATAAGAGTGACAAAAGGTGAGAATAGATTGAAATTCAGTTTCGAGTACACACATTCTTATAATCTGATCGGAGCAATGCTTCCAAAGGTAAGGATCATCCCATATGTAGTATTTGGCATCACTCTTGATCTTATTTCTTTGAGCTTGTGTCAACTCTTGTGGCAACTTCTTGGTAACTAAGTAATTAACAATATCAGCATACCAAGGAGTTGTTGTACTTATAAAAAGAAGTTGCTCATCCGGAAAGTTCTCATTCAAGGGTAGTGCATCATCTTCATGAACTAAACGGCTAAGATGGTCCGCAACCAGGTTGTCACTACCTCTCTTATCTTTTATCTCCAAATCAAACTCTTGTAAGAGAAGTATCCGTCTAATCAACCTTGGTTTGGCCTCCTTTTTAGTGAGTAAGTACTTAAGGGCTGCATGGTCAGAATATACAATTACTTTAGTACCAATTAAATAAGATCGAAATTTTTCTAAAGCAAATACAACAGCCAAAAGTTCTTTTTCAGTAGTGGAATAGTTCAATTGAGCATCATTAAGAGTTCGTGAGGCATAATAAATGGCATGTGAGGCTTTGCTAACCCGTTGGCCCAAAACAGCTCCAATAGCATAGTCACTAGCGTCACACATGATTTCAAAAGGTACATTCCAATCTGGTGGTTGGATGATAGGAGCTGATGTCAAGAGTCCCTTCAATGTTTCAAACGCCTCTTTGCATTTATCATCAAAGTGGAAAACCACATCTTTTTGTAGTAGCTTGCAAAGAGGTAATGTGATCTTTGAGAAGTCTTTGATAAATCTCCTATAGAAACCTGCATGTCCAAGAAAAGAACGAACCTCTCTCACATTTGTGGGAGGTGGTAAAGAATGCATAATATCTATTTTAGACTTATCAACCTCTATCCCTCTAGAAGAAATAACATGGCCCAAAACTATTCCTTGTTCTACCATAAAGTGACATTTTTCCCAATTCAAAACAAGGTTAGTTTCCATGCATCTTTCAAGTACAAGTGTAAGGTTCTCTAGACATCTATCAAAAGAATCACCATAGACACTAAAATCATCCATAAACACTTCTATGATATTCTCTACATAATCTGAAAATATGCTAACCATACACCTTTGGAATGTAGTTGGTGCATTACAAAGACCAAATGGCATACGCCGGTATGCAAAAGTACCAAATGGACATGTGAATGTTGTTTTCTCTTGGTCCTCCGGAGCAATGGCTATCTGATTATAACCTGAAAAACCATCAAGAAAACAATAATGAGAATGGCCAGCTAACCTTTCAAGCATTTGATCAATAAAAGGTAAAGGAAAGTGGTCTTTGCGAGTTGTGGAATTAAGTTTACGATAATCAATACAAACTCGCCATCCTGTTTGAATCCTAGTAGGAACAAGTTCATTCTCATTATTTGTTACCACCGTTACACCTGATTTCTTTGGAACCACTTGGACCGGGCTCACCCATTTGCTATCCGAGATAGGATAGATCACTCCAACATCTAGGAGCTTCAGTATCTCCTTTTTCACAACCTCCATCATAGGAGGGTTCAATCTTCTTTGTGCTTCTCTTGTTGGTTTGGACCCTTCCTCTAACAAAATCCGGTGCATGCACATGGATGGGCTTATTCCCTTGATATCGGCAATTGTCCAACCAATTGCTGTTTTATGCTCTCTAAGCACCCGGATAAGTCGCTCTTCTTGCAAAAGTGTGAGCTCTTTGGCAATGATGATCGGTAGTGTGTCCTTTTTACCTAGGAACACATATTTCAAGTGGTTCGGTAGTGGTTTCAAATCTAAAGTTGGTGCCTGCAAAATGGAAGGTAGAAGTTTCTCATTAGATAAAGGCAAATCAATAAATGAAACATCAAACCTTGCATCTTTAGGTGGCAGCGAGTGTAAAGATTCTAGTGCCCCTTCCACATGGTCACTCAAGGCTAGTTTAGCATTCCCCATTCCGAGATGGTTGCTAAGGACTATTTCCACACTATCTTCACCATCTAGCTCATAAGCTTGCTGCACTAGTGAGTCAATTATATCAATATTAAAAACAGAATGCACATCACTAGGATATCTCATGGCCTCAAAAATGTTAAAGCGAATTATTTCACCATCAAATTCCATAGTTAAAGTGCCATCATGTACATCTATTTTAGTTCTTGCTGTTTTCAAGAATGGTCTCCCTAATAGAATAGGTGTGGGATTAGAAGACATCTCATCTTCCATCTCAATAACATAAAAGTCAGCGAGAAAAACCAATTCATTAACCTGTACAAGAACGTCTTCTACAACTCCTCTTGGATAAGTGTTAGAACGGTCAGCAAGTTGTATTATAACACCGGTTTCCTCTAATGGTCCTAGATTCAATGAAGCATAAATTGAATATGGCATGACATTAATAGATGCCCCTAGATCTAGCATAGCACGCTCAAACCTGGTGTTGCCTATCTTACAAGGAATGGTAAACATACCTGGATCCTTGCATTTAGGTGGGAGTTTCTTTTGAAGAACAGCTGACACATTCTCCCCCACACTTACCTTTTCATTCCATTTCAACTTCCGTTTAGATGTGCACAACTCTTTTAGGAACTTGGCATATCTTGGCACTTGCTTGATAGCATCTAGTAAAGGAATGTTCACCTCTACTTTCCGGAAAGTTTCCAAAATTTCCTTCTCTTGCTCCTCCTTCTTGGACTTTGCTAACCTGCCAGGAAAAGGTGGAGGAGTTATATAAGAAGGAAATGATGGTTTAGGAATTACCTTTTTTAGTGGCTCGTTGGGATGTGAAGAGGATGCCATGGTATTGTTCTCCCCTTGAGCACTATCATTTTGTGGTGTCTCTAGCTGTTTCCCACTTCTTAAAGTTATAGCATTGGCATTCTCTCTTGGATTCACTATGGTTTGGGAAGGTAATTTCCCAGAATCCCTTGCTTGCATTTGACTCATGGTTGTTGCCAATTGCCCTATTTGAGTCTCCAAATTTCGAATACTTGTCTTTGTTTCCTGTTGAAATTGAATTGTATTAGTAGAAAGAGCTTTAACAAGATCTTCAAGAGAAGTACCTGAATTTTGGGTGGGTGGTAGTTGTTGTCGGGTTTGGTATGGTTGTTGCACTTTTTGCTGAAAACCCGGTGGCCTGTGGTCAAATGGTGGAGGAATAGTTTGTGATTGGTTCCCTCCATAATTGAAGTTTGGATGATCCCTCCATCCTGGATTGTAAGTGTTTGAGTAGGGATCATATTTCCTTGATTGGTTCTGAAATCCACCCATGGCATTCACATGTTCATTGGTATCCTCTTGAAGTGTTGGACACATATCAGTTTGGTGCCCTATGTTTGAACATATGCCACAAGCCTTTATTTGTTGTATTTTACCTACAGCCAATTGTTGAACAAGAGAAGTCAGTTTATCAAATTTTTGTTCAAGGGATGATATACTTACCTCATTAACTCTCTTGGGTTGTGGTGGTGGATCTTGTCTCATTGAGAACTGTTGAGAATTGGCTGCCATGTTGGAGATTAATGTTCTAGCAGCCCTGGGAGTCTTATCAACTAGAGCTCCCCCACTAGCGGCATCTATCATACTTCTCTCCATGGGCATGAGACCTTCATAGAAGTATTGGATGAGAAGTTGTTCACTTATTTGATGGTGTGGACATGATGCACAAAGTTTCTTGAACCTCTCCCAATATTCATATAAGGACTCTCCGTTGTATTGCCGAATCCCACATATCTCTTTCCTAATGTTGGCAGCCTTAGATGCTGGGAAATACCTTTCCAAGAATGCTTTCTTCAAATCATTCCATGTAGTGATGGTCCCGGATGGTAGATAGTAGAGCCATTCCTTTGCTGAATCAGCTAGAGAGAATGGGAAGGCTCTCAACTTAACTTGCTCTTCCGTGACCCCTGTTGGTCTCATGCTTGAGCAAACTACATGGAATTCCTTGAGGTGCTTATTTGGATCCTCTCCTGCAAAACCATGAAAAGTTGGGAGAAGATGAATCAAACCAGATTTTAATTCAAAAGCTACCTCAAGATTAGCATATTCAATGCATAATGGTTGTTGACCCAAGTCCGGAGCGGCTACCTCCTTGAGAGTTCGGTTGTCAGCTGCTTCCATCTCTCCTTGCTTCTCTTGGATGTTTTGGATCAACTCCTCGATTGGTTGTTGGTGAGAAGTTATAAATTCCCGAATTTTCCTAAGTCGTAAGTCTTCTTCGGGAGCTTGGAACATTCACTAACAAAAAAATAAGAAAGTAAATAATTAGAACAGAAAATAAGAATAAACCAATAAACTAATAAACTAAAGAAAGCAATCCCCGGCAACGGCGCCAAAAATTTGATGCACCCAAAAGAGTGTATCTTATTTAACCTTGCATTAAAAAGATCAATTGTAAGTATAATGATTAGCAATGGTCGAGTCCTCAGGGATTGGGTTTTAATCTATGAGTTATTAGTTTATAACTTACGTTCAAAGAAAACAATAAAAGAAAAGGGGTTTTTGAAGCCAGATTTAAACTAAAGTAAATAATAAGAATAAGATGCAAGGCGGTATAACCAGCCAATAAAAATAGATATACTAAATTAGGCGGTATAACCAGCCAATAAAAATATATATACTAAATTAGGCGGTATAACCAGCCAATAAAAATAAAACAAAGTTAATATACAAATTAGGCGGTATAACCAGCCAATAAAAATAAATATATTTTTAAAAATAAGCAAACTAGAAAAGTAAGAAAACAAGTAAGTAAGAAGAATCAAATATGAAAAATATGGTTAAGGTTTCATTCTCCACAACTAGACATCATTAAGAATCAATTTCAGATCTATCAATATCAACCAACTATCAAAGTTAACAACCGTAGATAACAACAAGCTCTGTTATCCCAATCTTTCCTTAGTTTGTCGTTAAATAGAACAAGCTCTCTATTTAATCTCTAACCATTAAACAACCTAGAATAAGCTCTCTAAATTCAATTTAATGGCAGCTTTATGATGAGAAAGATAGGTTGGTCTAAGCAACAAACACATAAGCTCGGATTGTTCAACTTAGGTTATGTTCCACTTTGCAATTATTGAAAACTTGACCATAATCATTAATCACAAATTGCCACTTATGAATAGGAAATCAAGACAATTACACGGATCAAGACTCCTAGACTAGCAATAGATAATTATCAAGATCTATCTAGTTGTACACCTAAATAAATCAAGACAACATCATGAACAATTCTTGTAGAAGAACATAAGCAACTTTGATAGAAAATTAATGATAGATAGAATCTGAAAATCAATCACAAAACATGTTTAGGGCTTTGAAATCACCCTTAACCAAATAGAAGTTTAGCCTAGCATAGGCATTATAAACATAAAATTAAATAGAATCTAAGAAGGAAATAAAAGAAAGAAAGAAGAAGAAGAAAATAAAGAAAAAGAAAACTAGAGAAAGGAAAGAAGAAGAAAACTTAGAGAATTTATTTATTATGGCTAATATCCTACCAATGTACAATATGATCCCTTACAATCATCCAAGGCCCTCTATTTATACACATTTTGGAGGGCTAAATGACAAGAGACAAGCTTTATAAATTTCAAAGGTAGGTATAATAGGTGGGTGCATTTTCTAACAATTTTCGTCATACATGACGATTTTGATCAGCCAACTTGATGGTCGATTTTGTCAATTTTGCAGGCCTTATCTGATAACATGGTCTTCTAGAAAAATGTTACCCTATCAGTTACTGATCCATAGCCGTTGGAATCCGCTCATTTGCTGATGTGGATAAGAAGATATGGGCAAAATACGAAAACAGGTCAGCACAGACGTCATTGCACATCAGCCAACTTCATGGTCGATTTCGCTAGGGAAAACGACTCCGTTTCAAGAAGTGTAAAACATGAAAAAGATAAATATGCCTCTTAGCTTTGCACGGCTACAAATTGCAGCCTTATTTCTTCAGTGAAACTCGAGATATAGCTGATATGGCAAAAGGTGTCGGAACTGGAACTGAACTGGATTTACCCTTAATTCTAGTAATCTGAAATCACTCAAAGAAACTTGTGAAAAACACCAAAATACATAAAGATCATAAACACAATTAGACTAAACAATAATAACTCGTATTTGACACAAAACAATAATAAAACATAACTAAAAACTATATAATTACACAAAACTAAGGAAAGATTGGGATAACAGAGCTTGTTGTTATCTACGGTTGTTAACTTTGATAGTTGGTTGATATTGATAGATCTGAAATTGATTCTTAATGATGTCTAGTGGTGGAGAATGAAACCTTAACCATATTTTTCATATTTGATTCTTCTTACTTGTTTTCTTACTTTTCTAGTTTGCTTATTTTTAAAAGTATATTTATTTTTATTGGCTGGTTATACCGCCTAATTTGTATATTAACTTTGTTTTATTTTTATTGGCTGGTTATACCGCCTAATTTAGTATATATATTTTTATTGGCTGGTTATACCGCCTAATTTAGTATGTATATTTTTATTGGCTGGTTATACCGCCTTGCATCTTATTCTTATTATTTACTTTAGTTTAAATCTGGCTTCAAAAACCCCTTTTCTTTTATTGTTTTCTTTGAACGTAAGTTATAAACTAATAACTCATAGATTAAAACCCAATCCCTGAGGACTCGACCCTTGCTAATCATTATACTTACAATTGATCTTTTTAGTGCAAGGTTAAATAAGATACACTCTTTTGGGTGCATCAAATTTTTGGCGCCGTTGCCGGGGATTGCTTTCTTTAGTTTATTTGTTACTTGGTTTATTCTTATTTTCAGTTCTAATTAGTTTTATTTTCTTGTACATACAAGTTTTTCTTTTCAAATTTAAAAAAAAAAAAAAACAATGGAATTGAGCAATCTAACACTTGAAGAGTTGGTGGCATACATGAACATGGAGAATCAACAAGCCAATCTCACCTCCCCAGTTCAACAATTGGCCATGGGAGGATGTCAAGGCCATCAAGTGTTCCAAGACCAACAGTATGATCATTACTCAAACACTTACCATGAGGGATGGTGGGATCATACTAATTATGGCTACTCGAAAAATTACCAAGAAGTAGATCCTTATGCCAATTACACTCATCCATCTAGCTTCAATCAATCATGGTCTCAAGAACCAGATCTTTTTCAACCACCACATATGACTCAAAACTCAGGTACTTCTTTAGAAGATCATGTCTATTCTCTTGTTACTGATACTTTGCAATTTCAACAGGAAACAAGGGCAAGCATCCAGAGTTTGGAAAAGCAAATGAGCCAATTGGCTAGTAGTATGGTGGGATGGGTAGCACAAAGATCTGAAGAACTCCCAGCCCAAACGATGGTTAACCCAAAGGAGAATGCTACTATTGTGACCTTGAAGAATGAGGAACAAGATGAGGATGAAACAAAATTAGAGATGGATTCTATTCTTGAGGATAATGAAGCCAAAGATCCAAATAAGAGTATTTCGGCACCTGAGGTAACGTTTAAGGTTTCACTTTTTACTAATGTTTCTTCTCCACCTTTTCCTAGTAGATTTGCAAAGTTCAAGGAGGAAGAACATGAACAACACATGCCGGAAACCTTAAACAACTTGTTTGTGGAGGTCATTCAACAAGTATCAAAATATGCTCCATTCCTCGATGACATATGCACCACAAAGGATGATGGAATAATACTTGTAATGGAGAATGCATCCACTGTTGTGCAAAGAAAGCTTCCTCTCAAACGCATAAATTTGGGAAATTTCATGTATGAGCCTGACAAGCCTAAAATGCCAAGAAGGGGTGTTGGTTAGGTTCAAAACACTAAATCAAGTGCTAATTGGGGGAGGCAGCCTAATTAGTGAAAGCATTGCCAAACTGCCATCCTCAGATTTGCTCTCTTTTTCTTTATCTTTTTCTTATGTTTCTTTGCTAATTGTGTTTAGTGTTTCTAAGTTCATTTAGGCTGCATAAGTTTATTTTGTTTATTAGTTCTTTTCACTTACACATGATTATTTCATTTGGGATTAATAGCATTACATTAATGACAATGTAAGAATTATGTGTGGGGGGAAGAATTTAGGATTTTATTTAGAGTGTTTTGTTTTTTAGTCTTTTTATGTTGTTTTTCTTTCTGATCCTTGTTTTGAAAATAACTAGATGTAAATATAATTTTTTTAACCCCGATTAAATGGCGGATAACGGTACTCCGTGATTATTTAAGTCGGTTCCATCAGCTACCCGTAAAACTGATATTGTATATAAATTTCTCTTTCAATTTTTTTTCATTTTTTTTTTCAGGATGGATGATATTCTCACAAGATTGCAGAAACGATTTCCTCGTTTTCCTCGAAATATTTTACTGAAACTTTACCAAGTTCGATTTGAAAGATTAAGAATGCTTATGCACAAAGGGATTCCTGAAGACATACGTTGGATAATTGAAGCCAAGGTACGTGAAGATGAATATCTTCATGTTTTGCATTTACCAGGAACAGGTAGAAGCACTTTTGCAAAGAACCGACGAGCAAAGCGCATCAGTTCAAATTGCCACAAATGTGCACGATGGACGTGTAATGGTAAATGTCGTTCTATTGGGATTCCGTCCTCTAATCGAGATGATAAAATTGAATTCATTAAGGATGGACTGAGTAAGGAGAATTTGGGTAATATCCAACTTTCTCTTGAGACGCATCATAGTGGAGACGTACAAAGAGAAATTCTTGATTTATGGCCGCAATTCCAAAGGGAATGGCAACATCTTGGGAATCTGATGTTAAAAGACCCTGTTTGCCAGCTTGTAAGAAAACTGGATGGGAAGCATATCCTCGACTCATGGAAGGCGTTTAAGCCGTTTCTGGACGTAAAACCAGAGGAAGATGCCAAATACACTTTCGGCGACACTATTACTCTTGACTTTTACGGTTGATTTTTCTTCTCTTTTTGATTTTCTTCCTGAAATCACGCAAAAATCTTTTGTTAGGTTAACATTTTCTTCTGACAGGTCAGATACACTTTCGGCGACATTATTACTCTTGTCTGATTCACTACTCAGTCCTCTATATATTACACCATGTACTCATTCTCTTTCAGGCACTCGAAAAAAAAATGGAAAGTACTTCGTCCCAGCGCATTAAAAAAATTTGTGTCTTTGGAGGTGCTTATCCAGGGAAAAATAACATATTTGCGGATGAAGCCATAAGAGTTGGAGTAATACTTGCCCAACAAAAGATCCAGTTGATTTATGGAGGCGGTAGTACGGGTTTAATGGGAGCAGTCGCTACAGCAGCACACGCCGGAGGAAGTCCAGTTCTAGGAGTCGTGCCAAAACTATTCACAGATTTTTGTGGACCTACCTTGGGTAAGGAAATACAGGTCTGGAGTATCCCTGAACGGATGACAATCATGTACCATTCTGTCGATGCATTCATTGCTTTACCAGGAGGTCTGGGTACATTGGAAGAAATAGCTTGCGTGGCTTCTTGGTCATCTTTGGTCACAAATAAGAAACCCATTGGTTTGCTTAATATTAATGGTTATTTTAGTAATTTGCTTTCATATTTAGATAATGCTATGGAAAATGGATTCATGTTTTCAGAGGCAAGGAGAACCATAATTTCTGCTACAACCATTGAAGATTTACTTAAAAAGCTCCAAGCTTATGAGTGTTTACCTGCTACGGTTGTTTCGCAAACGCTCGGAAAAAGAAAAAAGAGATATGGACGAGCAAGGAGTGGATTGCACTTTGTCTTTGTGACATTATCTAACATTTTGCTTGTTGTGTCTCAGTTATAATAAGTGGTTAGCAACCTCTGCAGGTAATATCTCCTAAATTCTACCTTTAAAATTTGACATTGGGGACAATGTCATATTTTAGTAGGGGGTAAGGGACATATTTTGTTAATTTAAAAAAAAAGTTTGTTGTGTTTTAAGCAATTTAGACGTATTCATTCTGAACAAGGTCTGAGTAAGGGAGACTTGAGACATACCTTGTCAGTTTGATTTTAATCTTTTTATGTTTACTTGTTAATTTTTGTTTAGTATTTTAGGATTACTTAGGTTGCATGAGTTTGTTTTGTTTTGAGTCTTAGTTGTTCCTATTCTTATGTTATTAGTTCTTTTCTCTTACACATGATTCTTTCATTTGGGTTAATAGACTTACATTGAGGACAATGTAAGAATTAAGTGTGGGGGGAAGGATTTAGGATTTCTTTTATTTTTGTCTACTATTTTTTTTATGAGTCTTTATTATTATTTTTAGTGTGTTTTAGTTCCTTTTCAATACTATGATGAGATATGAATTGCATAAGTCTAAAACAGATTTATTAGTGAGAAAATGTTCATGAGAATTAAGCTTGATACTAATTTTTAGGAGCCAATGTTAATATGATATGTTGATTGAGAAAGAAGCATGTTTAGACTTAAAATTGACTTGTATAAACATCCTTGTGAGTTTTGAGCCTATATGATTGATGCATTATACAAATCAATCTAATTTCTTTCTTGAGTGCTCTTATGATTACATGATTCTCTAGAACTTGCTTTAGACCTTGTTGAGACTATATTGATGCATGTGACAACATGAATATGATAGAGGCATTAGGATTTTTAGCCAGGGCCAAACAGCCATCCCTTATTGATGTTCCAAGAGAACACACCCTTAGTGAACCAATTTGAGCCTACATTGAATAAGCTATCTCTTTGGTAACCATAACTTGTCCCTAACCTAAATATACTTATATCTTTACCTTTGTTCCAAAGATGAATTAGCATGTTTTGAGACATGTTGCAAAGACAAGGAAGATCTATTGAAAATTTGGGTTAGAAACAAGAAATAAGTGTGGGGGAAAAGAAAAGAAAAGTCAAGAGAAAAAGAAAAGGAATATTATGAAATATATATATATATATATAATGAATCATCTCTTGAACTTCTAGTTAAAAGAAAGAAAAAGAATGTTACAAGGTTCGTTAGAATGAAGTAAAGGCTCAACATGAAATATTCAGCCTAGGTGACTATGTACTTGTAAAGTGTTTTGAGAAGTTTCTTTGTATGATCTTATTATGTCTCTAAACTTTATGAACTCTTTGGAACCTTTGTGATATCTTTATTCTTTTGTTCTTCAACCACAGTACAAACCCCTTGGCCCCATTATAACCTGGCATAAAGACCTCTTGATTCATGAAGTTGCATGATCTAAGTAGTGAAGAATAGGTGGACAAGCAAGCATATGGTAGAAACTGTTTTCATAAGATTGATTGAGTGTAAACACTTCACCACTACTTTAAAGAGTGAAAATCATGAGAGTATCCCATGTGAGAAGTTGAGATTAAGTTTGAATATGCACTATTTTGATTGAAATATGTTATGTTAATATTGGCTTAAATCAAACAATTTACATTCAAGCATGATTTTTTGTGAAATTCTTTAAGCTATTGATTAGTTTATAAGACTTGTTCAAAGATTGTCTCTAATGTGTATTGAAAGGATTAGGAATAAATATTTTTAGTATATGTAGTTTATTTATATTTTAGTTTTTCAATGTTTGTGGGTATCGTTCTAGTAAACCCTCACGAGACTAAACTCGTCCACTAGGGACACCTAGGGGTTTAAAGGCTTGTGTCACATGCTAAGTGCCACCGTGATTTCCTACGAAGGTGGATTAGATTAGATTTTCTTATTTTATTTTTATTGAGTCGTTGCTAGGGACTAGCAACAATCTAAGTGTGGGGGTGTGATAACTCGTATAATTATATAGTTTTTAGTTCTGTTTTATTATCATTTTGTGTCAAATACGAGTTATTATTGCTTAGTCTAATTGTGTTTATGATCTTTTATATTTTTATGTAATTTGGTGTTTTTTTTACGAGTTTCTTTGAGTGATTCAGATTACTAGGTTAAATCAACAATTAAGGGCAAATTCAGTTCAGTTCCAGTTCCGACACCTTTTGCCATATCAGCTATATCTGGAGTTTCACTGAAGCAATAAGGCTGAAATTTTAACCGTGCAAATTTAAGAGGCATATCTAACTTTTTCATGTTTTACACTTCTTGAAACGGAGTCGTTTTCCCTAGTGAAATCGACCATCAAGTTGGCTGATGAGCAATGACGTCTGTGCTGACCTGTTTTGGTATTTTGCCCATATCTTCTGATCCACATCAGCAAATGAGCTGATTTCAACGGCTATGGATCACCGACTGATAGGGGAACATTTTTCTAGAAGACCATTTGATCAGATCAAGCCTCCAATATTGACAAAATCGATCATCAAGCTGGCTGATCAGAATTGTCATACAATATGACGAAAATTGTTAGAAAAATGCACCCACCTATTATACCTACCTTTGAAATTTATAAAGCTTGTCTCTTGTCATTTAGCTCTCCAAAATGTGTATAAATAGAGGGCCTTGGATGATTGTAAGGGGCATGGTAGATTGGTAGGAAATTAGCCATTGTAATAAAATTCTCTAAGTTTTCTTCTTCTTTCTTTTCTCTAGTTTTCTTTTTCTTTATTTTCTTCTTCTTCTTTCTTTCTTTTATTTCCTTCTTAGATTCTCTTTAATTTTATGTTTATGTTTACAATGCCTATGCTAGGCTAAACTTCTATTTGGTTAAGGGTGATTTCAAAGCCCTAGACATGTTTTGTGATTGATTTTCAGATTCTATCTATCATTAATTTTCTATCAAAGTTGCTTATGTTCTTCTGCAAGAATTGTTCATGATGTTGTCTTGATTTATTTAGGTGTACAACTAGATAGATCTTGATAATTATCTATTGCTAGTCTAGGAGTCTTGATCCGTGTAATTGTCTTGATTTCCTATTCATAAGTGGCAATTTGTGATTAATGATTATGGTCAAGTTTTCAATAATTGCAAAGTGGAACATAACCTAAGTTGAACAATCCGAGCATATGTGTTTGTTGCTTAGATCAACCTATCTTTCTCATCATAAAGCTGCCATTAAATTGAATTTAGAGAGCTTATTCTAGGTTGTTTAATGGTTAGAGATTAAATAGAGAGCTTGTTCTATTTAACGACAAACTAAGGAAAGATTGGGATAACAGAGCTTGTTGTTATCTACGGTTGTTAACTTTGATAGTTGGTTGATATTGATAGATCTGAAATTGATTCTTAATGATGTTTAGTGGTGGAGAATGAAACCTTAACCATATTTTTCATATTTGATTCTTCTTACTTACATGTTTTCTTACTTTTCTAGTTTGCTTATTTTTAAAAGTATATTTATTTTTATTGGCTGGTTATACCGCCTAATTTGTATATTAACTTTGTTTTATTTTTATTGGCTGGTTATACCGCCTAATTTAGTATATATATTTTTATTGGCTGGTTATACCGCCTAATTTAGTATGTGTATTTTTATTGGCTGGTTATACCGGCTTGCATCTTATTCTTATTATTTACTTTAGTTTAAATCTGGCTTCAAAAACCCCTTTTCTTTTATTGTTTTCTTTGAACGTAAGTTATAAACTAATAACTCATAGATTAAAACCCAATCCCTGAGGACTCGACCCTTGCTAATCATTATACTTACAATTGATCTTTTTAGTGCAAGGTTAAATAAGATACACTCTTTTGGGTGCATCACATATGCACCACAAAGGATGATGGAATAATACTTGTAATGGAGAATGCATCCACTGTTGTGCAAAGAAAGCTTCCTCTCAAACGCATAAATTTGGGAAATTTCATGTATGAGCCTGACAAGCCTAAAATGCCAAGAAGGGGTGTTGGTTAGGTTCAAAACACTAAATCAAGTGCTAATTGGGGGAGGCAGCCTAATTAGTGAAAGCATTGCCAAACTGCCATCCTCAGATTTGCTCTATTTTTCTTTATCTTTTTCTTATGTTTCTTTGCTAATTGTGTTTAGTGTTTCTAAGTTCATTTAGGCTGCATAAGTTTATTTTGTTTATTAGTTCTTTTCACTTACACATGATTCTTTCATTTGGGATTAATAGCATTACATTAATGACAATGTAAGAATTATGTGTTGGGGGAAGAATTTAGGATTTTATTTAGAGTGCTTTGTTTTTGAGTCTTTTTATGTTGTTTTTCTTTCTGATCCTTGTTTTCAAAATAACTAGATGTAAATATAATTTTTTAACCCCGGTTAAACGGCGGATAACGGTACTCCGTGATTATTTAAGTCGGTTCCATTAGCTACCCACAAAACTGATATTGTATATAAATTTCTCTTTCAATTTCTCTTTCATTTTTTTTTTCAGGATGGATGATATTCTCACACGATTGCAGAAACGATTTCCTCCTTTTCCTCGAAATATTTTACTGAAGCTTTACCAAGTTCGATTTGAAAGATTAAGAATGCTTATGCACAAAGGGATTCCTGAAGACATACATTGGATAATTGAAGCCAAGGTACGTGAAGATGAATATCTTCCTGTTTTGCATTTACCAGGTACAGGTAGAAGCACTTTTGCAAAGAAGCGACGAGCAAAGCGCATGAGTTCAAACTGCCACAAATGTGCACGATGGACGTGTAACGGTAAATGTCGTTCTATTGGGATTCTGTCCTCTAATCGAGATGATAAAATTGAATTCATTAAGGATGGACTGAGTAAGGAGAATTTGGGTAATATCCAACTTTCTCTTGAGACGCATCCTAGTGGAGACGTACAAAGAGAAATTCTTGATTTATGGCCGCAATTCCAAAGTAAATGGCAACATCTTGGGAATCTGATGTTAAAAGACCCTGTTTGCCAGCTTGTAAGAAAACTGGATGGGAAGCATATCCTCGACTCATAGAAGGCATTTAAGCCGTTTCTGGACGTAAAACCAGAGGAAGATGTGAGCCACAATCACAACTACAATAAATGACTTCTCAGCTTTTGGTTTAATTTGCAATAACTTCATTTCGGTATAATTTACGTGTTGTTCGATTTGTGTAATTATTCTCATTTTTTTTTATTGGTCTTTTACGGTTGATTTTTCTTCTCTTTTTGATTTTCTTCCTGAAATCACGCAAAAATCTTTTGTTAGGTAGGTTAACATTTTCTTTTGACAGGTCAAATACACTTTCGGCGACATTATTACTCTTGTCTGATTCACTACTCAGTCCTCTATATATTACACCATGTACTCATTCTCTTTCAGGCACTCGAAAAAAAAAATGGAAAGTACTTCATCCCAGCGCATTGAAAAAATTTGTGTCTTTGGAGGTGCTTATCCAGGGAAAAATAAAATATTAGCTGATGAAGCCATAAGAGTTGGAGTAATACTTGCCCAACAAAAGATTTAGTTGATTTATGGAGGCGGTAGTACGGGTTTAATGGGAGCAGTCGCTACAGCAGCACACGCCGGAGGAAGTCCAGTTCTAGGAATCGTTCCAAAACTATTCATAGGTTTTTGTGGACCTATCGTGGGTAAGGAAATACAAGTCTGGAGTATCCCTGAACGGATGACAATCATGTACCATTGTGCCGATGCATTCATTGCTTTACCAGGAGGTATGGGTACATTGGAAGAAATAGCTTGCGTGGCTTCTTGGTCATCTTTGGTCACAAAAAAGAAACCCATTGGTTTGCTTAATATTAATGGTTATTTTAGTAATTTGCTTTCATATTTAGATAATGCTGTGAAAAATGGATTCATGTTTTCAGAGGCAAGGAGAACCATAATTTCTGCTACAACCATTGAAGATTTACTCAAAAAGCTCCAAGCTTATGAGTATTTATCTGCTACGGTCGTTTCGCAAACGCTCGGAAAAAGAAAAAGAGATATGGACGAGCAAGGAGTGGATTGCACTTTGTCTTTGTGACATTATCTAACATTTTGTTTGTTGTGTCTCAGTTATAATAAGTGGTTAGCAACCTCTGCAGGTAATATCTCCTAAATTCTACCTTTAAAATTTGACATTGGGGACAATGTCATATTTTAGTAGGGGGTAAGGGACATATTTTGCTAATTTTAAAAAAAGAATTGTTGTGTTTTAAGCCATTTAGAAGTATTCATTCTGAACAAGGTCTGAGTAAGGGAGACTTGAGACATACCTTGTCAGTTTGATTTAATCTTTTCAAAAAAAAAATATATATATATATATATATATAATTGTTGTGTTTTAAGCTATTTAGAAGCATTCATTCTGAACAAGGTCTGAGTAAGGGAGACTTGAGACATACCTTGTCAGTTTGATTTAATCTTTTCAAAAAAAAAAAAAAAACTATCTGGTCCGTTTATTATCTGCATGTGTTTTTCTTTTCTTTTCTTTTATTATTTTTATTTTTATGCTTATTTATTAATTATTTGTTTAGTATTTTAGGAATATTTAGGTTGCATGAATTTGTTTTGTTCTGAGTCTTAGTTATTTCTATTCTTATGTTATTAGTTCTTTCCTCTTACACATGATTCTTTCATTTGGGTTAATAGCATTACATTGAGGACAATGTAAGAATTAAGTGTGGGGGGAAGGATTTAGGATTTCTTTTATTTTTGCCTATTATTTTTTTTATGAGTCTTTATTATTATTATTAAAAATTTTAGTGTGTTTTAGTTCTGTTCTATACTATGATGAGATATGAATTGCATAGGTCTAAAACTAGTCTAGTAGTGAGAAGATTTTTCATGAGAATTAAGCTTGATATCATTTTTCATGGAGCCAATGTTAATATGATATGTTGATTGAGAAAGAAGCATGTTTAGACTTAAAATTGACTTGTATAAACATCCTTGTGAGTTTTGAGCCTATATGATTAATGCATTATACAAATCAATCTAATTTCTTTCTTGAGTGCTCTTATGATTACATAATTCTCTAGAACTTGCTTTAGACCTTGTTGAGACTATATTGATGCATGTGACAACATGAATATGATAGAGGCATTAGGATTTTTAGCCAAGGCCAAACAGCCATCCCTTATTGATGTTCCAAGAGAACACACCCTTAGTGAACCAATTTGAGCCTACATTGAATAAGCTATCTCTTTGGTAACCATAACTTGTCCCTAACCTAAATATACTTATCTCTTTACCTTTGTTCCAAAGATGAATTAGCATGTTTTGAGACATGTTGCAAAGACAAGGAAGATCTATTGAAAATTTGGGTTAGAAACAAGAAATAAGTGTGGGGGAAAAGAAAAGAAAAGTCAAGAGAAAAAGAAAGGGAATATTATGAAATATATATATATAATGAATCATCTCTTGAACTTCTAGTTAAAGAAAAGAAAAAGAATGTTACAAGGTTCGTTAGAATGAAGTAAAGGCTCAACATGAAATATTAAGCCTATGTGATTATGTACTTCTAAAGAATATTGAGAATTTACTTGTATGATCTTATTATGTCTCTAAACTTTATGAACTCTTTGGAACCTTTGTGATATCTTTATCCTTTTGTTCTTTAACCACATTATAACCATTTGGCCCCATTACAGCCTTGAATAAAGACCTCTTGATTTATGAAGTTGTATGATCTAAATAGTGGAGAATAGGTGGACAAGCAAGCATATGGTAGAACTGTTTTCATGAGATTGATTGAGTGTAAACACTTTACCACTACTTTAAAGAATGAAAATCATGAGAGTATCCCATGTGAGTAGTTGAGAATAAGTTTGAATGTGCACTATTTTGATTGAAATATGTTATGTTAATAATTGGCTTAACTCCAACAATTTACATTCAAGCATGATTTTTTGTGAAATTCTTTAAGCTATTGATTAGTTTATAAGACTTGTTCAAAGATTGTCTCTAATTTGTATTGAAAGGATTAGGAGTAAATATTTTTAGTATATGTAGTTTATTTATATTTTAGTTTTTCAATGTTTGTGGGTATCGTTCTAGTAAACCCTCACGAGACTAAACTCGTCCACTAGGGACACCTAGGGGTGAAAAGGCTTGTGTCACATGCTAAGTGCCACCGTGATTTCCTACGAAAATGGATTGGATTAGATTTTCTTATTTTATTTTTATTGAGTCGTTGCTAGGGACTAGCAACAATCTAAGTGTGGGGGTGTGATAACTCGTATAATTATATAGTTTTTAGTTATGTTTTATTATTATTTTGTGTCAAATACGAGTTATTATTGCTTAGTCTAATTGTGTTTATGATCTTTTATATTTTTATGTAATTTGGTTTTTTTTTCACGAGTTTCTTTGAGTGATTTCAGATTACTAGGTTAAATCTAGAATTAAGGGCAAAGCCAGTTCAGTTCCAGTTCCGACACCTTTTGCCATATCAGCTATATCTGGAGTTTCACTGAAGCATTAGGGCTGAAATTTTTACAGTACAAAGTTAAGAGGCATATCTATCTTTTTTCATGTACACTTCTTGAAACGAAGTCGTTTTCCCTAGCGAAATCAACCATCAAGTTGGCTGATGTGCAATGACGTCTGTGCTGACAAGTTTTGGTATTTTGACCATATCTTCTGATCCACATCAGCAAATGAGCTGATTCTAACGGCTATGGATCACCGACTGATAGGGGAACATTTTTCTAGAAGACCATTTGATCAGATCAAGCCTCTAATATTGACAAAATCGACCATCAAGCTGGCTGATCAAAATTGTCATACAATATGACGAAAATTGTTAGAAAAATGCACCCACCTATTATACATACCTTTGAAATTTATAAAGCTTGTCTCTTGTCATTTAGCTCTCCAAAATGTGTATAAATAGAGGGCCTTGGATGATTGTAAGAGATATGGTAGATTGGTAGGATATTAGCCATTATAATAAAATTCTCTAATTTTTCTTCTACTTTCCTTTCTCTAGTTTTCTTTTTCTTTATTTTCCTCTTCTTCTTTCTTTCTTTTATTTCCTTCTTAGATTCTCTTTAATTTTATGTTTATGTTTACAATACCTATGCTAGGTTAAACTTCTATTTGGTTAAGGGTGATTTCAAAGCCCTAGACATGTTTTGTGATTGATTTTCAGATTCTATCTATCATTAATTTTCTATCAAAGTTGCTTATGTTCTTCTACAAGAATTGTTCATGATGTTGTCTTGATTTATTTAGGTGTACAACTAGATAGATCTTGATAATTATCTATTGCTAGTCTAGGAGTCTTGATCCGTGTAATTGTCTTGATTTCCTATTCATAAGTGGCAATTTGTGATTAATGATTATGGTCAAGTTTTCAATAATTGCAAAGTGGAACATAACCTAAGTTGAACAATCCGACCTTTTCCTTCTTCTTTTTGTAATATTTATATTTTACTTGCCGTTATTTATGTTTCAAAGTGGGTGGAAGCAAAAGCCACTAGGACTACTGACTCTAAAGTTGTTTCAGATTTTGTCAAGACTAACATCTTTGCTAGGTTTGGAACAACAAAGGCCATAATCAGCGATAGAGGTACTGATAACTCGTATAATTATATAGTTTTTAGTTATGTTTTATTAATATTTTGTGTCAAATACGAGTTATTATTGTTTAGTCTAATTGTGTTTATGATCTTTTATATTTTTATGTATTTTGGTGTTTTTCACAAGTTTCTTTGAGTGATTTCAGATTACTAGAATTAAGGGCAAATCCAGTTCAGTTTCAGTTCCGACACCTTTTTCCATATCAGCTAAATCTCGAGTTTCACTGAAGCAATAAGGCTGAAATTTGTAGCCATGCAAAGCTAAGAGGCATATCTATCTTTTTCATGTTTTACACTTCTTAAAACGGAGTCGTTTTCCCTAGTGAAATCGACCATCAAGGTGGCTGATGTGTAATGACGTCTGTGCTGACATGTTTTCGTATTATGCCCATATCTTCTTATCCACATCAGCAAATGAGCTGATTCCAACGGCTATGGTTCCGTAACTGATAGGGGAACCTTTGTCTAGAAGACCATGTGATCAGATCAGGCTTCCAATATTGAATAAATCGACCATCAAGGTGGCTGATGTGTAATGACGTCTATGCTGACATGTTTTCGTATTTTTCCCATATCTGCTTAACCACATCAGCAAATGAGCTGATTCCAACGGCTATGGTTCCGTAACTGATAGGGGAACCTTTGTCTAGAAGACAATGTGATCAGATTAGGCATTCAATATTGACGAAATCGACCATCAAGTTGGCTGATCAAAATCGTCATATACCTACCTTTGAAATTTGTAAAGCTTGTCTCTTGTCATTTAGCCCTCCAAAATGTGTATAAATAGAGGGCCTTGGATGATTGTAAGGGATCATATTGTACATAGGTAGGATATTAGCCATTTTAATAAAATTCTCTAAGTTTTCTTCTTCTTTCTTTTCTCTAGTTTTCTTTTTCTTTAGAGAGAGCAAGAGGTTGGATAATTAATATTCTTCCTCTTCTTCTTTCTTTCTTTTATTTTCTTCTTAGATGTTCTTTAATTTTATGTTTATGTTTATAATGCCTATGCTAGGCTAAACTTCTATTTGGTTAAGGGTGATTTCAAAGCCCTAGACATGTTTTGTGATTGATTTTCAGATTCTATCTATCATTAATTTTCTATCAAAGTTGCTTATGTTCTTCTACAAGAATTGTTCATGATGTTGTCTAGATTTATTTAGGTGTACAACTAGATAGATCTTGATAATTATCTATTGCTAGTTTAGGAGTCTTGATCCGTGTAATTGTCTTGATTTCCTATTCATAAGTGGCAATTTGTGATTAATGATTATGGTCAAGTTTTCAATAATTGCAAAGTGGAACATAACCTAAGTTGAACAATCCGAGCTTATGTGTTTGTTGCTTAGATCAACCTATCTTTCTCATCATAAAGCTGCCATTAAATTGAATTTAGAGAGCTTATTCTAGGTTGTTTAATGGTTAGAGATTAAATAGAGAGCTTGTTCTATTTAACGACAAACTAAGGAAAGATTGGGGTAACAGAGCTTGTTGTTATCTACGGTTGTTAACTTTGATAGTTGGTTGATATTGATAGATCTGAAATTGATTCTTAATGATGTCTAGTGGTGGAGAATGAAACCTTAACCATATTTTTCATATTTGATTCTTCTTACTTATTTGTTTTCTTACTTTTAGTTTGCTTATTTTTTATATTTATTTTTATTGGCTGGTTTTACCGCCTAATTTGTATATTAACTTTGTTTTATTTTTATTGGCTGGTTATACCGCCTAATTTAGTATATATATTTTTATTGGCTGGTTATACCGCCTAATTTAGTATATATATTTTTATTGGCTGGTTATACCGCCTTGCATCTTATTCTTATTATTTACTTTAGTTTAAATCTGGCTTCAAAAACCCCTTTTCTTTTATTGTTTTCTTTGAACGTAAGTTATAAACTATTAACTTATAAACTAAAACCCAATCCCTGAGGACTCGACCCTTGCTAACTACTATACTTACAATTGGTCTTTTTAGTGCAAGGTTAAATAAGATACACTCTTTTGGGTGTATCAAGTTTTTGGCGCCGTTGCCGGGGATTGTTTTCTTTAGTTTATTTGTTACTTGGTTTATTCTTATTTTCAGTTCTAATGAGTTTTATTTTCTTGTACATACGGGTTTTTTTGATCAAATTTTGAAAAAAAAATAAAATAATAAAAAAAAAACGATGGAATTGAGCAATCTAACACTTGAAGAGTTGGTGGCATACATGAACATGGAGAATCAACAAGCCAATCTCACCTTCCCAGTTCAACAATTGGCCATGGGAGGATGTCAAGGCCATCAAGTGTTCCAAGACCAACAGTATGATCATTACTCAAACACTTACCATGAGGGATGGTGGGATCATACTAATTATGGCTACTCGAAAAATTACCAAGAAGTAGATCCTTATGCCAATTACACTCATCCATCTAGCTTCAATCAATCATGGTCCCAAGAACCAGATCTTTTTCAACCACCACATATGACTCAAAACTCAGGTACTTCTTTAGAAGATCTTGTCTATTCTCTTGTTACTGATACATTGCAATTTCAACAGGAAACAAGGGCAAGCATCCAGAGTTTGGAAAAGCAAATGATCCAATTGACTAGTAGTATGGTGGGATGGGTAGCACAAAGATCTGAAGAACTCCCTGCCCAAACGATGATTAACCCAAAGGAGAATGCTACGATTGTGACCTTGAGGAATGAGGAACAAGATGAGGATGAGACAAAATTAGAGATGGATTCTATTCTTGAGGATAATGAAGCCACAAATCCAAATAAGAGTATTTCGGCACCTGAGGTAACGTTTAAGGTTCCACTTTTTACTAATGTTTCTTCTCCACCTTTTCCTAGTAGATTTGCAAAGTTCATGGAGGAAGAACATGAACAACACATGCCAGAAACCTTAAACAACTTGTTTGTGGATGCCATTCAACAAGTATCAAAATATGCTCCATTCCTCGATGAGATATGCACCACAAAGGATGATGGAATAATACTTGTAATGGAGAATGCATCCACTGTTGTGCAAAGAAAGCTTCCTCTCAAACGCATTAATTTGGAAAATTTCATGTATGAGCCTGACAAGCCTAAAAAGCCAAGAAGGGGTGTTGGTTAGGTTCAAAACATTAACTCAAGTGTTAATTGGGAAGGCAACCCAATTAAAGAAGAAATTGCCAACCTTCCATATTCAGATTTGCTTTCTCTTTCTTTTCCTTTTCCTTTTCCTTTTTCTTTTCTTTTATTATTTTTATTTTTATTTTTATTGTTTTTATTTTTATTTTTTATGTTTACTTGTTAATTTTTGTTTAGTATTTTAGGATTATTTAGGTTGCATGAGTTTGTTTTGTTTTGAGTCTTAGTTGTTCCTATTCTTATGTTATTAGTTCTTTTCTCTTACACATGATTCTTTCATTTGGGTTAATAGACTTACATTGAGGACAATGTAAGAATTAAGTGTGGGGGGAATGATTTAGGATTTCTTTTATTTTGTCTACTATTTTTTTTTATGAGTCTTTATTCTTATTATTTTTAGTGTGTTTTAGTTCCTTTTTAATACAATGATGAGATATGAATTGCATAAGTCTAAAACAGATTTATTAGTGAGAAGATTTTCATGAGAATTGAGCTTGATATCATTTTTTTTTATTTTTTTATGAGCCAATGTTAATATGATATGTTGATTGAGAAAGAAGCATGTTTAGACTTAATCTGACTTGTATAATCATCCTTGTGAGTTTTTGAGCCTATAATGATTGATGCATTATACAAATCAATCTAATTTCTTTCTTGAGTGCTCTTATGATTACAGGATTCTCTAGAACTTGCTTTAAACCGTTTGAGACTATATTGATACATGTGACAACATGAATATGATAGAGGCATTAGGATTTTTAGCCAGAGCCAAACAGCCATCCCTTATTGATGTTCCAAGAGAACACACCCTTAGTGAACCAATTTGAGCCTACATTGAATAAGCTATCTCTTTGGTAACCATAACTTGTCCCTAACCTAAATATACTTATATCTTTACCTTTGTTCCAAAGATGAATTAGCATGTTTTGAGACAAGTTGCAAAGACAAGGGATATTTTTAGTTAAAAATTTGGATTAGAAACAAGAAATAAGTGTGGGGGGGAAAGAAAAGAAAAGTCAAAAAAAAAAAAAAAAAAAAAAAAAAAGAAATGGAATACTGGCAAATACATTCAAAAAAAAAATATGAATCATCTCTTGAATTTTGGGAAAAAGAAAAAGATGTTACAAAGTTGTTCAGAATGAAGAAAAGGCCCAACATAAATATCCGGCCTAGGTGACTATGTACTTGTAAAGAGTTTTGAGAAGTTTCTTTGTATGATCTTTTTATGTCTCTAAACTTTATGAACTCTTTGGAACCTTTGTGATATCTTTATCCTTTTGTTCTTCAACCACATTACAAACCCCTTGGCCCCATTACAACCTTGATTAAAGACCTCTTGATTCATGAAGTTGTATGATCTAAATAGTGGAGAATAGGTGGACAAGCAAGAATATGGTAGAACTGTTTTCATGAGATTGATTGAGTGTAAACACTTCACCACTACTTTAAAGAGTGAAAATCATGAGGGTATCCCATGTGAGAAGTTGAGATTAAATTTGAACATGCAATATTTTGATTGAGATATGTTATGCTAATATTGGCTTAACTCAAACAATTTACATTCAAGCATGATTTTTTGTGAAATTCTTTAAGCTATTGATTAGTTTATAAGACTTGTTCAAATATTGTATCTAATTTGTATTGAAAGGATTAGGAGTAAATATTTTTAGTATATGCAGTTTATTTATATTTTAGTTTTTCAATGTTTGTGGGTATCGTTCTAGTAAACCCTCACGAGACTAAACTCGTCCACTAGGGACACCTAGGGGTTTAAAGGCTTGTGTCACATGCTAAGTGCCACCGTGATTTTCTACGAAAATGGATTAGATTAGATTTTCTTATTTTATTTTTATTGAGTCGTTGCTAGGGACTAGCAACAATCTAAGTGTGGGGGTGTGATAACTCGTATAATTATATAGTTTTTAGTTATGTTTTATTAATGTTTTGTGTCAAATACGAGTTATTATTGTTTAGTCTAATTGTGTTTATGATCTTTTATATTTTTATGTATTTTGGTGTTTTTCACAAGTTTCTTTGAGTGATTTCAGATTACTAGAATTAAGGGCAAATCCAGTTCAGTTTCAGTTCCGACACCTTTTGCCATATCAGCTATATCTCGAGTTTCACTGAAGCAATAAGGCTGAAATTTGTAGCCATGCACAGCTAAGAGGCATATCTATCTTTTTCATCTTTTACACTTCTTAAAACGGAGTCGTTTTCCCTAGTGAAATCGACCATCAAGGTGGCTGATGTGTAATGACGTCTGTGCTGACATGTTTTCGTATTATGCCCATATCTTCTTATCCACATCAGCAAATGAGCTGATTCCAACGGCTATGGTTCCGTAACTGATAGGGGAACCTTTGTCTAGAAGACCATGTGATCAGATCAGGCCTCCAATATTGAAGAAATCGACCATCAAGGTGGCTGATGTGTAATGACGTCTGTGCTGACATGTTTTCGTATTTTGCCCATATCTTCTTAACCACATCAGAAAATGAGCTGATTCCAACGGCTATGGTTCCGTAACTGATAGGGGAACCTTTGTCTAGAAGACCATGTGATCAGATTAGGCCTTCAATATTGACGAAATCGACCATCAAGTTGGCTGATCAAAATCGTCATATACCTACCTTTGAAATTTGTAAAGCTTGTCTCTTGTCATTTAGCCCTCCAAAATGTGTATAAATAGAGGGCCTTGGATGATTGTAAGGGATCATATTGTACATAGGTAGGATATTAGCCATTTTAATAAAATTCTCTAAGTTTTCTTCTTCTTTCTTTTCTCTAGTTTTCTTTTTCTTTAGAGAGAGCAAGAGGTTGGATAATTAATATTTCTTCCTCTTCTTCTTTCTTTCTTTTATTTTCTTCTTAGATTTTCTTTAATTTTATGTTTATGTTTATAATGCCTATGCTAGGCTAAACTTCTATTTGGTTAAGGGTGATTTCAAAGCCCTAGACATGTTTTGTGATTGATTTTCAGATTCTATCTATCATTAATTTTCTATCAAAGTTGCTTATGTTCTTCTACAAGAATTGTTCATGATGTTGTCTAGATTTATTTAGGTGTACAACTAGATAGATCTTGATAATTATCTATTGCTAGTTTAGGAGTCTTGATCCGTGTAATTGTCTTGATTTCCTATTCATAAGTGGCAATTTGTGATTAATGATTATGGTCAAGTTTTCAATAATTGCAAAGTGGAACATAACCTAAGTTGAACAATCCGAGCTTATGTGTTTGTTGCTTAGATCAACCTATCTTTCTCATCATAAAGCTGCCATTAAATTGAATTTAGAGAGCTTATTCTAGGTTGTTTAATGGTTAGAGATTAAATAGAGAGCTTGTTCTATTTAACGACAAACTAAGGAAAGATTGGGGTAACAGAGCTTGTTGTTATCTACGGTTGTTAACTTTGATAGTTGGTTGATATTGATAGATCTGAAATTGATTCTTAATGATGTCTAGTGGTGGAGAATGAAACCTTAACCATATTTTTCATATTTGATTCTTCTTACTTATTTGTTTTCTTACTTTTAGTTTGCTTATTTTTTATATTTATTTTTATTGGCTGGTTTTACCGCCTAATTTGTATATTAACTTTGTTTTATTTTTATTGGCTGGTTATACCGCCTAATTTAGTATATATATTTTTATTGGCTGGTTATACCGCCTAATTTAGTATATATATTTTTATTGGCTGGTTATACCGCCTTGCATCTTATTCTTATTATTTACTTTAGTTTAAATCTGGCTTCAAAAACCCCTTTTCTTTTATTGTTTTCTTTGAACGTAAGTTATAAACTATTAACTTATAAACTAAAACCCAATCCCTGAGGACTCGACCCTTGCTAACTACTATACTTACAATTGGTCTTTTTAGTGCAAGGTTAAATAAGATACACTCTTTTGGGTGTATCAGGTACTCACTTTTGCAATAGGACTATGGAAGCACTTTTGAGGAAGTATAACATCACACACAAGGTCTCCACCTCATACCATCCTCAAACTAGTGGACAAGCTGAAGTGTCAAATCGAGAAGTAAAGTTCATCCTTGAAAAGACAGTTAACCCAAATAGGAAGGATTGGAGTTCACGACTTGATGATGCACTTTGGGCTTATAGGACAGCATATAAGACACCCATTGGTATGTCTCCTTATCGACTTGTTTATGGTAAGCCTTGTCATCTTCCGGTTGAATTGGAACATAAATCATATTGGGCTATCAAACAATGCAACATGGAGATGGATGAGACAGGTAAGAAAAGAAAACTTGACCTACAAGAATTAGAGGAGATAAGGAATGATGCCTATGAGAATTCTAGGATTTACAAGGAAAAGACAAAGGTATTCCATGACAAGATGATATCAAGAAAGGACTTTGTTGTTGGACAAAAAGTTCTTCTCTTCCATTCACGCCTTAAGTTATTTCCAAGTAAGTTACATTCTCGTTGGGTTGGTGATGTGAACCCTAGGGGTGAAACCCTTTGAACCCACTAACAAATTGAAATACCTAACCCAGAAAAGCCAAGATTCAGGCAAAGAAAACTTAAACCCTTAAAAGCCTGTTTCAAAGAACCTAGATTAAGCATGTAATCTAAACCCTAAGAACTCTCGTTTCAAGAACCTAAGTTTGATAGGTTGAACGCCACAAAGAAGGAATTCTTTGATAAGTTCCTAAGTTCTTTCAAGAACTAAAAAGAGAAAACTCTCACTGAATAAAATCAGACTTAATTGATCAAAAGATAATTGAAGTAGGCGACTAAGACATATATTTATAGCCTCCCTACAAAAACCCTAATCTACTAAGTAATAATATATAAAATACGGGCTGAACATGCTCAAGCCCAAAACTAAATAATTAAAAGGATGTCCAACAAGTTTAATGAAGATAGACCCCACAAGCTTAATGGACATAATACATAAAGCAGGCCCAAAAGCCTAAGTAATTAAAAGACCCAAATAAAGCTTCTAATTTAGGCGCCACAACATTAATGAATTGGTCCCCACTTCATATTAGATAATGAACTAAAAACAGGCCCACTAATTCATTAAGATTGCCGCCCCTTGAATTCCTCTATGGCCCATCATGTGAAGCTTGGATCACATGGACCAATTCTTGGTCTTTCTCATTCAAGCAGCCCAACTTGAATGGATTGACATTGCTTAAAAGACTTGTAGATTCTTCCCAAGTCCTTTTTACCAATCCTTGCATAGCTTCCTTGAGCTTCTTGGATCTTGAACTTGTAATAGGCCCAATAGGAACATGCAATGGATCTTGAAGTCCAATACCAGCTTGGTTCTCATCAGTTGGACCTTTTGTTATTACTAATGTATTTACTCATGGTGTAGTTGAAATCCAAATCCCAAAAACAGATAAGGCATTCAAAGTGAATGGTCATAGATTGAAGCCTTACTATGAGAACTTTCCAATACAAGATGTGGAGGAGTTACCACTTTTTGAGCCAAATTATGTTGAATAATAATGGCATGGGTCTAAGTCAGGCTGAGGACAATAAACCAAGCGCTTCTTGGGAGGCAACCCAAAAGGATGGAGAGCATCCATTATAATGAGATTTGCATATTCCATACTCTCCATCATTCTATCTTTTATTGTTTTTCTTTAGTTTGTTTTGTTTAGTAGTTTTGTTCTCTTACATATAATTCTTGCATTGGGGATAATAGCATTACATTGAGGACAATGTAAAAATTAAGTGTGGGGGGAAGAATTTAGGATTTTCTTTAGTGTGTTTTGTTTTTTATTCTTTTTATGTTGTTTTTAGTGTGCTATAGGTACTTTCAATACTATGATGAGATATGAATTGCATAAGTATAAAATAGATTTATTAGTGAGAAGATTTTCATGAGAATTGAGCTTGATGTCATTTTTTTTGTTAGCCAATGTTAATATGATATGTTAATTGACAATGAAGCATGTTTAGACTTAAATCTGACTTGTATAATCATCCTTGTGAATTTTTGAGCCTATATGATTTGATGCATTATACATATCAATCTAATTTCTTTCTTGAGTGCTCTTATGATTACATGATTCTCTAGAACTTGCTTTAAACCTTGTTGAGACTATATTGATGCATGTGACAACATGAATATGATAGAGGCATTAGGATTTTTAACCAAGGCCATACAGCCATCCCTTATTGATGTTCCAAGAGAACATCCCCTTAGTGAACCAATGATAACTCGTATAATTATATAGTTTTTAGTTATGTTTTATTATTGTTTTGTGTCAAATACGAGTTATTATTGCTTAGTCTAATTGTGTTTATGATCTTTTATATTTTTATGTAATTTGGTGTTTTTCACGAGTTTCTTTGAGTGATTTCAGATTACTAGGTTAAATCAAGAATTAAGGGCAAATCGAGTTCAGTTCCAGTTCCGACACCTTTTGCCATATCAGCTATATCTGGAGTTTCACTGAAGCATTAAGGCTGAAAATTTTACAGTACAAAGTTAAGAGGCATATCTATCTTTTTCATGCTTTACACTTCTTGAAACGGAGTCGTTTTCCCTAGCGAAATGTGGTATCAAGTTGGCTGATGTGCAATGACGTCTGTTCTGACCAGTTTTGGTATTTTGACCATATCTTCTGATCCAGATGAGAAAATGAGCTGATTCCAACGGCTATGGATCACAAACAGATAGGGGAATATTTTTCTAGAAGACCATTTGATCAAATCAAGTCTCCAACATTGACAAAATCAACCATCAAGCTGGCTGATCAGAATTGTCATACAATATGACGAAAATTGTTAGAAAAATGCACCCATCTATTATACCTACCTTTGAAATTTATAAAGCTTGTCTCTTGTCATATAGCTCTCCAAAATGTGTATAAATAGAGGGCCTTGGATGATTGTAAGAGACATGGTAGATTGGTAGGATATTAGCCATTATAATAAAATTCTCTAAGTTTTCTTCTACTTTCCTTTCTCTAGTTTTCTTTTTCTTTATTTTCTTCTTCTTCTTTCTTTCTTTTATTTCCTTCTTAGATTCTCTTTAATTTTATGTTTATGTTTACAATGCCTATGCTAGGTTAAACTTTTATTTGGTTAAGGGTGATTTCAAAGCCCTAGACATGTTTTGTAATTGATTTTCAGATTCTATCTATCATTAATTTTCTATCAAAGTTGCTTATGTTCTTCTACCAGAACTGTTTATGATGTTGTCTTGATTTATTTAGGTGTACAACTAGATAGATCTTGATAATTATCTATTGCTAGTTTAGGAGTCTTGATCCGTGTAATTGTCTTGATTTCCTATTCATAAGTGGCAATTTGTGATTAATGATTATGGTCAAGTTTTCGATAATTGCAAAGTGGAACATAACCTAAGTTGAACAATCCGAGCTTATGTGTTTGTTGCTTAGATCAACCTATCTTTCTCATCATAAAGTTGCCATTAAATTGAATTTAGAGAGCTTATTCTAGGTTGTTTGATGGTTAGAGATTAAATAGAGAGCTTGTTCTATTTAACGACAAACTAAGGAAAGATTGGGATAACAGAGCTTGTTGTTATCTACGGTTGTTAACTTTGATAGTTGGTTGATATTGATAGATCTGAAATTGATTCTTAATGATGTCTAGTGGTGGAGAATGAAACCTTAACCATATTTCTCTCATATTTGATTTCTTATTTCTTACTTGCATCTTACTTTTATTGTTTGCTTATTTTTAAAACTATTTTAAAACCCCCTTTTCTTTTGTTTTCCTTGAATTTAAGTTTTAAACTATTAACTTATAAACTAAAACCCAATCCCTGAGGACTCGACCCTTGCTAACTACTATACTTACAATTGATCTTTTTAGTGCAAGGTTAAATAAGATACACTCTTTTGGGTGCATCAAATTTTTGGCGCCGTTGCCGGGGATTGCTTTCTTTAGTTTATTAGTTTATTGGTTTATTCTTATTTTCTGTTCTAATTATTTACTTTCTTATTTTTTTATATTAGTGAATGTTCCAAGCTCCTGAAGAAGACTAAAGACTTAGGAGAATTCGGGAATTTATAACTTCTCACCAACAACCAATCGAGGAGTTGATCCAAAACATCCAAGAGGAGCAAGGAGAGATGGCAGCAGCTGACAACCGAACTCTCAAGGAGCTTGCCGCTCCGGACTTGGGTCAACAACCATTATGCATTGAATATGCTAATCTTGAGGTAGCTTTTGAATTAAAATCTGGTTTGATTCATCTCCTCCCAACTTTTCATGGTTTTGCAGGAGAGGATCCAAATAAGCACCTCAAGGAATTCCATGTAGTTTGCTCAAGCATGAGACCAACAGGGGTCACGGAAGAGCAAGTTAAGTTGAGAGTCTTCCCATTCTCTCTAGCTGATTCAGCAAAGGAATGGCTCTACTATCTACCATCCGGGACCATCACTACATGGAATGATTTGAAGAAAGCATTCTTGGAAAGGTATTTCCCAGCATCTAAGGCTGCCAACATTAGGAAAGAGATATGTGGGATTCGGCAATACAACGGAGAGTCCTTATATGAATATTGGGAGAGGTTCAAGAAACTTTGTGCATCATGTCCACACCATCAGATAAGTGAACAACTTCTCATCCAATACTTCTATGAAGGTCTCATGCCCATGGAGAGAAGTATGATAGATGCCGCTAGTGGGGGAGCTCTAGTTGATAAGACTCCCGGGGCTGCTAGAACATTAATCTCCAACATGGCAGCCAATTCTCAACAGTTCTCAATGAGACAAGATCCACCACCACAACCCAAAAGAGTTAATGAGGTAAGTATATCATCCCTTGAACAAAAATTTGATAAACTGACTTCTATTGTTCAACAATTGGATGTAGGTAATATACAACAAATAAAGGCTTGTGGCATATGTTCAAACATAGGGCACCAAATTGATATGTGTCCAACACTTCAAGAGGACATCAATGAACATGTGAATGCCATAGGTGGATTTCAGAACCAATCAAGGAAATATGATCCCTACTCAAACACTTACAATCCAGGATGGAGGGATCATCCAAACTTCAATTATGGAGGGAACCAATCACAAACTATTCATCCACCATTTGACAACAGGCCACCGGGTTTTCAGCAAAGAGTGCAACAACCATACCAAACCCGACAACAACTGCCACCCACCCAAAACTCAGGTACTTCTCTTGAAGATCTTGTTAAAGCTCTTTCTACTAATACAATTCAATTTCAACAGGAAACAAAGACAAGTATTCGAAATTTGGAGACTCAAATAGGGCAATTAGCAACAACCATGAGTCAAATGCAAGCAAGGGATTCTGGGAAATTACCTTCCCAAACCATAGTGAATCCAAGAGAGAATGCCAATGCTATAACTTTAAGAAGTGGGAAACAGCTAGAGACACCACAAAATGATAGTGCTCAAGGGGAGAACAATACCATGGCATCCTCTTCACATCCCAATGAGCCACTAAAAAAGGTAATTCCTAAACCATCATTTCCTTCTTATATAACTCCTCCACCTTTTCCTAGCAGGTTAGCAAAGTCCAAGAAGGAGGAGCAAGAGAAGGAAATTTTGGAAACCTTCCGGAAAGTAGAGGTGAACATTCCTTTACTAGATGCTATCAAGCAAGTGCCAAGATATGCCAAGTTCCTAAAAGGGTTGTGCACGTCTAAACGGAAGTTGAAATGGAATGAAAAGGTAAGTGTGGGGGAGAATGTGTCAGCTGTTCTTCAAAAGAAACTCCCACCTAAATGCAAGGATCCAGGTATGTTTACCATTCCTTGTAAGATAGGCAACACCAGGTTTGAGCATGCTATGCTAGATCTAGGGGCATCTATTAATGTCATGCCATATTCAATTTATGCTTCATTGAATCTAGGACCATTAGAGAAAACCGGTGTTGTAATACAACTTGCTGACCGTTCTAACACTTATCCAAGAGGAGTTGTAGAAGACGTTCTTGTACAGGTTAATGAATTGGTTTTTCCCGCTGACTTTTATGTTATTGAGATGGAAGATGAAATGTCTTCTAATCCCACACCTATTCTATTAGGGAGGCCATTCTTGAAAACAGCAAGAACTAAAATAGATGTACATGATGACACTTTAACTATGGAATTTGATGGTGAAATAATTCGCTTTAACATTTTTGAGGCCATGAGATATCCTAGTGATGTGCATTCTGTTTTTAATATTGATATAATTGACTCACTAGTGCAGCAAGCTTATGAGCTAGATGGTGAAGATAGTGTGGAGATAGTCCTTAGCAAACATCTCGGAATGTGGAATGCTAAAGAGGAACTAGTCTTGAGTGACCATGTGGAAGGGGCACTAGAATCTTTACACTCACTGCCACCTAAAGATGCAAGGTTTGATGTTTCATTTATTGATTTGCAATTATCTAATGAGAAACTTCTACCTTCCATTTTGCAGGCACCAACTTTAGAGTTGAAACCACTACCGGACCACTTGAAATATGTGTTCTTAAGTGAAAAGGACACACTACCTGTCATCATTGCCAAAGAGCTCACACCTTTGCAAGAAGAGCGACTTATCCGGGTGCTTAGAGAGCATAAAACAGCAATTGGTTGGACAATTGCCGATATCAAGGGAATAAGCCCATCCATGTGCATGCACCAAATTTTGTTAGAGGAGGGGTCCAAACCAACAAGAGAAGCACAAAGAAGATTGAACCCTCCTATGATGGAGGTTGTGAAAAAGGAGATACTGAAGCTCCTAGATGTTGGAGTGATCTATCCTATCTCGGATAGCAAATGGGTGAGCCCAGTCCAAGTGGTTCCAAAGAAATCAGGTGTAACGGTGGTAACAAATAATGAGAATGAACTTGTTCCTACTAGGATTCAAACAGGATGGCGAGTTTGTATTGATTATCGTAAACTTAATTCCACAACTCGCAAAGACCACTTTCCTTTATCTTTTATTGATCAAATGCTTGAAAGGTTAGCTGGCCATTCTCATTATTGTTTTCTTGATGGTTTTTCAGGTTATAATCAGATAGCCATTGCTCCGGAGGACCAAGAGAAAACAACATTCACATGTCCATTTGGTACTTTTGCATACCGGCGTATGCCATTTGGTCTTTGTAATGCACCAGCTACATTCCAAAGGTGTATGGTTAGCATATTTTTAGATTATGTAGAGAACATCATAGAAGTGTTTATGGATGATTTTAGTGTCTATGGTGATTCTTTTGATAGATGTCTAGAGAACCTTACACTTGCACTTGAAAGATGCATGGAAACTAACCTTGTTTTGAATTGGGAAAAATGTCACTTTATGGTAGAACAAGGAATAGTTTTGGGCCATGTTATTTCATCTAGAGGGATAGAGGTTGATAAGTCTAAAATAGATATTATGCATTCTTTACCACCTCCCACAAATGTGAGAGAGGTTCGTTCTTTTCTTGGACATGCAGGTTTCTATAGGAGATTTATCAAAGACTTCTCAAAGATCACATTACCTCTTTGCAAGCTACTACAAAAAGATGTGGATTTCCACTTTGATGACAAATGCAAAGAGGCGTTTGAAACATTGAAGGGACTCTTGACATCAGCTCCTATCATCCAACCACCAGACTGGAATGTACCTTTTGAAATCATGTGTGATGCTAGTGACTATGCCATTGGAGCTGTTTTGGGCCAACGGGTTGGCAAAGCCTCACATGCCATTTATTATGCCTCCCGAACTCTTAATGATGCTCAATTGAACTATTCCACTACTGAAAAAGAACTTTTGGCTGTTGTATTTGCTTTAGAAAAATTTCGATCTTATTTAATTGGTACTAAAGTAATTGTATATTCTGACCATGCAGCTCTTAAGTACTTACTCACTAAGAAGGAGGCCAAACCAAGGTTGATTAGATGGATACTTCTTTTACAAGAGTTTAATTTGGAGATAAAAGATAAGAGAGGTAGTGACAACCTGGTTGCAGACCATCTTAGCCGTTTAGTTCATGAAGAGGATGCACTACCCTTGAATGAGAACTTTCCGGATGAGCAACTTCTTTTTATAAGTACAACAACTCCTTGGTATGCCGATATTGTTAATTACTTGGTTACCAAGAAGTTGCCACAAGAGTTGACACAAGCTCAAAGAAATAAGATCAAGAGTGATGCCAAATATTACATATGTGATGATCCTTACCTTTGGAAGCATTGCTCCGATCAGATTATAAGGTGTGTACTCGAATCTGAATTTCAATCTATTCTCACCTTTTGTCACTCTTATGCATGTGGAGGACACTTTGGATCCAAAAGAACAGCCATGAAAGTTCTTGATTCTGGATTTTATTGGCCTACTATATTCAAAGATGCATACCTCTTTTGCAAGTCATGTGTTCGTTGCCAAAGAACAGGTAGCTTAGGTGCTAGAAATCAAATGCCTCAAACTCCAATACTTATTGTTGAAATTTTTGATGTATGGGGCATGGATTTCATGGTACCTTTTCCTTCTTCTTTTGGTAATCTTTATATTTTACTTGCCGTTGATTATGTTTCAAAGTGGGTGGAAGCAAAATCCACTAGGACTAATGACTCTAAAGTGGTTTCAGATTTTGTCAAGACTAACATCTTTGCTAGGTTTGGAATGCCAAAGGCCATAATCAGCGATAGAGGTACTCACTTTTGCAATAGGACTATGGAAACACTTTTGAGGAAGTATAACATGACACACAAGGTCTCCACCTCATATCATCCTCAAACTAGTGGGCAAGCTGAAGTGTCAAACCGAGAAGTTAAGTCCATCCTTGAAAAGACAATTAATCCAAATAGGAAGGATTGGAGTTCACGACTTGATGATGCACTTTGGGCTTATAGGACAGCATATAAGACACCCATTGGTATGTCTCCTTATCGACTTGTTTATGGTAAGCCTTGTCATCTTCAGGTTGAATTGGAACATAAATCATATTGGGCTATCAAACAATGCAACATGAAGATGGATGAGACAGGAAAGAAAAGAAAACTTGACCTACAAGAATTAGAGGAGATAAGGAATGATGCCTATCAGAATTCTAGGATTTACAAGGAAAAGACTAAGGCATTCCATGACAAGATAATATCAAGAAAGGAATTTGTTGTTGGACAAAAAGTTCTTCTCTTCCATTCACGCCTTAAGTTATTTCAAGGTAAGTTACGTTCTAGTTGGGTTGGACCTTTTGTTATTACTAATGTATTTACTCATGGTGCAGTTGAAATCCAAAGCCCAAAAACAGATAAGGTGATGCACCCAAAAGAGTGTATCTTATTTAACCTTGCACTAAAAAGATCAATTGTAAGTATAATGATTAGCAAGGGTCGAGTCCTCAGGGATTGGGTTTTAATCTATGAGTTATTAGTTTATAACTTACGTTCAAAGAAAACAATAAAATAAAAGGAGTTTTTGAAGCCAGATTTAAACTAAAGTAAATAATAAGAATAAGATGCAAGGCGGTATAACCAGCCAATAGAAATATATATACTAAATTAGGCGGTATAACCAGCCAATAAAAATATATATACTAAATTAGGCGGTATAACCAGCCAATAAAAATAAAACAAAGTTAATATACAAATTAGGCGGTATAACCAGCCAATAAAAATAAATATACTTTTAAAAATAAGCAAACTAGAAAAGTAAGAAAACAAGTAAGTAAGAAGAATCAAATATGACAAATATGGTTAAGGTTTCATTCTCCACCACTAGACATCATTAAGAATCAATTTCAGATCTATCAATATCAACCAACTATCAAAGTTAACAACCGTAGATAACAACAAGCTCTGTTATCCCAATCTTTCCTTAGTTTGTCGTTAAATAGAACAAGCTCTCTATTTAATCTCTAACCATTAAACAACCTAGAATAAGCTCTCTAAATTCAATTTAATGGCAGCTTTATGATGAGAAAGATAGGTTGATCTAAGCAACAAACACATAAGCTCGGATTGTTCAACTTAGGTTATGTTCCACTTTGCAATTATTGAAAACTTGACCATAATCATTAATCACAAATTGCCACTTATGAATAGGAAATCAAGACAATTACACGGATCAAGACTCCTAAACTAGCAATAGATAATTATCAAGATCTATCTAGTTGTACACCTAAATAAATCAAGACAACATCATGAACAATTCTTGTAGAAGAACATAAGCAACTTTGATAGAAAATTAATGATAGATAGAATCTGAAAATCAATCACAAAACATGTCTAGGGCTTTGAAATCACCCTTAACCAAATAGAAGTTTAGCCTAGCATAGGCATTGTAAACATAAACATATAATTAAAGAGAATCTAAGAAGGAAATAAAAGAAAGAAAGAAGAAGAAGAAAATAAAGAAAAAGAAAACTAGAGAAAAGAAAGAAGAAGAAAACTTAGAGAATTTTATTACAATGGCTAATATCCTCCCAATGTACAATGCCTCATACAATCATCCAAGGCCCTCTATTTATTCACATTTTGGAGGACTAAATGACAAGAGACAAGCTTTACAAATTTCAAAGGTAGGTATAATAGGTGGGTGCATTTTTCTAACAATTTTCGTCATATTGTATGACAATTTTGATCAGCCAACTTGATGGTCGATTTTGTCAATATTGGAAGCTTGATCTGATCACATGGTCTTCTAGAAAAATGTTCCCCTATCAGTTAGTGATCCATAGCCGTTGGAATCAGCTCATTTGCTGATGTGGATCAGAAGATATGGGCAAAATACCAAAACAGGTCAGCACAGACGTCATTGCACATCAGCCAACTTGATGGTCGATTTCGCTAGGGAAAACGACTCCGTTTCAAGAAGTGTAAAACATGAAAAAGTTAGATATGCCTCTTAACTTTGCACGGCTAAAATTTCAGCCTTATTGCTTTAGTGAAACTCCAGATATAGTTGATATGGTAAAAGGTGTCGGAACTGGAACTGAACTGAATTTAATTGTTGATTTAACCTAGTAATCTGAAATCACTCAAAGAAACTCGTAAAAAAACACCAAATTAAATAAAAATATAAAAGATCATAAACACAATTAGACTAAGCAATAATAACTCGTATTTGACACAAAACAATAATAAAACATAACTAAATACTATATAATTATACGAGTTATCACACCCCCGCACTTAGATTGTTGCTAGTCCTCGAGCAAAAACAAATAAAAATAAAATAAGAAAATCTAATCTAATCCACTTTCGTAGGAAATCAAGGTGGCTCTTAGCATGTGACACAAGCCTTTAAACCCCTAGGTGTCCCTACTGGACGAGTTTGGTTTCGTGAGGGTTTACTAGAACGATACCCACAAACATTGAAAAACTAAAATATAAATAAACTACATATACTAAAAATATTTACTCCTAATCCTTTCAATACACATTAGAGACAATCTTTGAACAAGTCTTATAAACTAATCAATAGCTTAAAGAATTTCACAAAAAATCATGCTTGAATGTAAATTGTTTGAGTTAAGCCAATATTAACATAACATATTTCAAACAAAATAGTGCATATTCAAACTTAATCTCAACTATTCACATGGGATACTCTCATGATTTTCATTCTTTAAAGTAGTGGTAAAGTGTTTACACTCAATCAATCTCATGAAAACAGTTCTACCATATGCTTGCTTGTCCACCTATTCTCCACTATTTAGATCATACAACTTCATAAATCAAGAGGTCTTTATTCAAGGCTGTAATGGGGCCAAATGGTTATAATGTGGTAAAAGAACAAAAGGATAAAGATATCACAAAGGTTCCAAAGAGTTCATAAAGTTTAGAGACATAATAAGATCATACAAGTAAAACTTCTCAATATTCTTTAGAAGTACATAATCACATAGGCTGAATATTTCATGTTGGGCCTTTTCTTCATTCTAAACAACTTTGTAACATCTTTTTCTTTTTCCCCAAATTCAAGAGATGATTCATATTTTTTTTTTACATAGGAATGTATTTGCCAGTATTCCATTTCTTTTTTTTTTTAACTTTTCTTTTCTTTCCCCCCCCCACACTTATTTCTTGTTTCTAACCCAAATTTTCAATAGATCTTCCTTGTCTTTGCAACTTGTCTCAAAACATGCTAATTCATCTTTGGAACAAAGGTAAGGATATAAGTATCTTTAGGTTAGGGACAAGTTATGGTTACCAAAGAGATAGCTTATTCAATGTAGGCTCAAATTGGTTCACTAAGGGTGTGTTTTCTTGGAACATCAATAAGGGATGGCTGTTTGGCCCTGGCTAAAAATCCTAATGCCTCTATCATATTCATGTTGTCACATGCATCAATATAGTCTCAACAAGGTCTAAAGCAAGTTCTAGAGAATCATGTAATCATAAGAGCACTCAAGAAAGAAATTAGATTGATTTGTATAATGCATCAATCATATAGGCTCAAAACTCACAAGGATGTTTATACAAGTCAATTTTAAGTCTAAACATGCTTATTTCTCAATCAACATATCATATTAACATTGGCTCCATGAAAAATGATATCAAGCTTAATTCTCATGAAAAATCTTCTCACTACTAGACTAGTTTTAGACTTATGCAATTCATATCTCATCATAGTATAGAAAAGAACTAAAACACACTAAAATTTTTAATAATAATAATAATATTAAAGACTCATAAAAAAATAAATAATAGGCAAAAATAAAAGAAATCCTAAATCCTTCCCCCCACACTTAATTCTTACATTGTCCTCAATGTAATGCTATTAACCCAAATGAAAGAATCATGTGTAAGAGAAAAGAACTAATAACATAAGAATAGAAATAACTAAGACTCAGAACAAAACAAATTCATGCAACCTAAATATTCCTAAAATACTAAACAAATAATTAATAAATAAGCATAAAAATAAAAATAATAAAAGAAAAGAAAAACACATGCAGATAATAAACGGACCAGATAGTTTTTTTTTTTTTTTGAAAAGATTAAATCAAACTGACAACGTATGTCTCAAGTCTCCGTTACTCAGACCTTGTTCAGAATGAATGCTTCTAAATAGCTTAAAACACAACAATTATATATATATATATTTTTTTGAAAAGATTAAATCAAACTGACAAGGTATGTCTCAAGTCTCCCTTACTCAGACCTTGTTCAGAATGAATGCTTCTAAATAGCTTAAAACACAACAATATTTTTTTTTTTTAACAAATTAGCAAAATATGTCCCTTACCCCTACTAAAATATGACATTGTCCCCAATGTCAAATTTTAAAGGTAGAATTTAGGAGATATTACCTGCAGAGGTTGCTAACCACTTATTATAACTGAGACACAACAAACAAAATGTTAGATAATGTCACAAAGACAAAGTGCAATCCACTCCTTGCTCGTCCATATCTCTTTTTCTTTTTCCGAGCGTTTGCGCAACAACCGTAGCAGATAAATACTCATAAGCTTGGAGCTTTTTGAGTAAATCTTCAATGGTTGTAGCAGAAATTATGGTTCTCCTTGCCTCTGAAAACATGAATCCATTTTCCACAGCATTATCTAAATATGAAAGCAAATTACTAAAATAACCATTAATATTAAGCAAACCAACGGGTTTCTTTTTTGTGACCAAAGATGACCAAGAAGCCACGCAAGCTATTTCTTCCAATGTACCCAGACCTCCTGGTAAAGCAATGAATGCATCGGCACAATGGTACATGATTGTCATCCGTTCAGGGATACTCCAGACTTGTATTTCCTTACCCACGGTAGGTCCACAAAAACTTGTGAATAGTTTTGGAACGATTCCTAGAACTGGACTTCCTCCGGCGTGTGCTGCTGTAGCGACTGCTCCCATTAAACCCGTACTACCGCCTCCATAAATCAACTAGATCTTTTGTTGGGCAAGTATTACTCCAACTCTTGTGGCTTCATCAGCTAATATTTTATTTTTCCCTGGATAAGCACATCCAAAGACACAAATTTTTTCAATGCGCTGGGATGAAGTACTTTCCATTTTTTTTTTTTTCGAGTGCCTGAAAGAGAATGAGTAGATGGTGTAATATATAGAGGACTGAGTAGTGAATCAGACAAGAGTAATAATGTCGCCGAAAGTGTATTTGACCTGTCAGAAGAAAATGTTAACCTACCTAACAAAACATTTTTGCGTGATTTCAGGAAGAAAATCAGAAAGATAAGAAAAATCAACCGTAAAAGACCAATAAAAAAAATGAGAATAATTACACAAATCGAACAACACGTAAATTAAACCAAAATGAAGTTATTGCAAATCAAACCAAAAGCTGAGAAGTCATTTATTGTAGTTGTGATTGTGGCTCACATCTTGCTCTGGTTTTACGTCCAGAAACGGCTTAAACGCCTTCTATGAGTCGAGGATATGCTTCCCATCCAGTTTTCTTACAAGCTGGCAAACAGGGTCTTTTAACATCAGATTCCCAAGATGTTGCCATTCCCTTTGGAATTGCGGCCATAAATCAAGAATTTCTCTTTGTACGTCTCCACTAGGATGCGTCTCAAGAGAAAGTTGGATATTACCCAAATTCTCCTTACTCAGTCCATCCTTAATGAATTCAATTTTATCATCTCGATTAGAGGACGGAATCCCAATAGAACGACATTTACCGTTACACGTCATCGTGCACATTTGTGGCAATTTGAACTCATGCGCTTTGCTCGTCGCTTCTTTGCAAAAGTGCTTCTACACACACCTGGTAAATGCAAAACAGGAAGATATTCATCTTCACGTACCTTGGCTTCAATTATCCAACGTATGTCTTCAGGAATCCCTTTGTGCATAAGCATTCTTAATCTTTCAAATCGAACTTGGTAAAGCTTCAGTAAAATATTTCGAGGAAAAGGAGGAAATCGTTTCTGCAATCGTGTGAGAATATCATCCATCCTGAAAAAAAAAAATGAAAGAGAAATTGAAAGAGAAATTTATATACAATATCAGTTTTGTGGGTAGCTGATGGAACCGACTTAAATAATCACGGAGTACCGTTATCCGCCGTTTAACCGGGGTTAAAAAATTATATTTACATCTAGTTATTTTCAAAACAAGGATCAGAAAGAAAAACAACATAAAAAGACTCAAAAACAAAACACTCTAAATAAAATCCTAAATTCTTCCCCCCACACATAATTCTTACATTGTCATTAATGTAATGCTATTAATCCCAAATGAAAGAATCATGTGTAAGTGAAAAGAACTAATAAACAAAATAAACTTATGCAGCCTAAATGAACTTAGAAACACTAAACACAATTAGCAAAGAAACATAAGAAAAAGATAAAGAAAAAGAGAGCAAATCTGAGGATGGCAGTTTGGCAATGCTTTCACTAATTAGGCTGCCTCCCCCAATTAGCACTTGATTTAGTGTTTTGAACCTAACCAACACCCCTTCTTGGCATTTTAGGCTTGTCAGGCTCATACATGAAATTTCCCAAATTTATGCGTTTGAGAGGAAGCTTTCTTTGCACAACAGTGGATGCATTCTCCATTACAAGTATTATTCCATCATCCTTTGTGGTGCATATGTCATCGAGGAATGGAGCATATTTTGATACTTGTTGAATGACCTCCACAAACAAGTTGTTTAAGGTTTCCGGCATATGTTGTTCATGTTCTTCCTCCTTGAACTTTGCAAATCTACTAGGAAAAGGTGGAGAAGAAACATTAGTAAAAAGTGAAACCTTAAACGTTACCTCAGGTGCCGAAATACTCTTATTTGGATCTTTGGGTTCATTATCCTCAAGAATAGAATCCATCTCTAATTTTGTTTCATCCTCATCTTGTTCCTCATTCTTCAAGGTCACAATAGTAGCATTCTCCTTTGGGTTAACCATCGTTTGGGCTGGGAGTTCTTCAGATCTTTGTGCTACCCATCCCACCATACTACTAGCCAATTGGCTCATTTGCTTTTCCAAACTCTGGATGCTTGCCCTTGTTTCCTGTTGAAATTGCAAAGAATCAGTAACAAGAGAATAGACAAGATCTTTTAAAGAAGTACCTGAGTTTTGAGTCATATGTGGTGGTTGAAAAAGATCTGGTTCTTGAGACCATGATTGATTGAAGCTAGATGGATGAGTGTAATTGGCATAAGGATCTACTTCTTGGTAATTTTTCGAGTAGCCATAATTAGTATGATCCCACCATCCCTCATGGTAAGTGTTTGAGTAATGATCATACTGTTGGTCTTGGAACACTTGATGGCCTTGACATCCTCCCATGGCCAATTGTTGAACTGGGGAGGTGAGATTGGCTTGTTGATTCTCCATGTTCATTTATGCCACCAACTCTTCAAGTGTTAGATTGCTCAATTCCATTGTTTTTTTTTTGTTTTTTTAAATTTGAAAAGAAAAACTTGTATGTACAAGAAAATAAAACTAATTAGAACTGAAAATAAGAATAAACCAAGTAACAAATAAACTAAAGAAAGCAATCCCCGGCAACGGCGCCAAAAATTTGATGCACCCAAAAGAGTGTATCTTATTTAACCTTGCACTAAAAAGATCAATTGTAAGTATAATGATTAGCATGGGTCGAGTCCTCAGGGATTGGGTTTTAATCTATGAGTTATTAGTTTATAACTTACGTTCAAAGAAAACAATAAAAGAAAAGGGGTTTTTGAAGCCAGATTTAAACTAAAGTAAATAATAAGAATAAGATGCAAGGCGGTATAACCAGCCAATAGAAATATATATACTAAATTAGGCGGTATAACCAGCCAATAAAAATAAAACAAAGTTATTGGGTTTTAATCTATGAGTTATTAGTTTATAACTTACGTTCAAAGAAAACAATAAAAGAAAAGGGGTTTTTGAAGCCAGATTTAAACTAAAGTAAATAATAAGAATAAGATGCAAGGCGGTATAACCAGCCAATAGAAATATATATACTAAATTAGGCGGTATAACCAGCCAATAAAAATAAAACAAAGTTAATATACAAATTAGGCGGTATAACCAGCCAATAAAAATAAATATACTTTTAAAAATAAGAAAACTAGAAAAGTAAGAAAACAAGTAAGTAAGAAGAATTAAATATGAAAAATATGGTTAAGGTTTCATTCTCCAGCACTAGACATCATTAAGAATCAATTTCAGATCTATCAATATCAACCAACGATCAAAGTTAACAACCGTAGATAACAACAAGCTCTGTTATCCCAATCTTTCCTTAGTTTGTCGTTAAATAGAACAAGCTCTCTATTTAATCTCTAACCATTAAACAACCTAGAATAAGCTCTCTAAATTCAATTTAATGGCAGCTTTATGATGAGAAAGATAGGTTGATCTAAGCAACAAACACATAAGCTCGGATTGTTCAACTTAGGTTATGTTCCACTTTGCAATTATTGAAAACTTGACCATAATCATTAATCACAAATTGCCACTTATGAATAGGAAATCAAGACAATTACACGGATCAAGACTCCTAGACTAGCAATAGATAATTATCAAGATCTATCTAGTTGTACACCTAAATAAATCAAGACAACATCATGAACAATTATTGTAGAAGAACATAAGCAACTTTGATAGAAAATTAATGATAGATAGAATCTGAAAATCAATGGCTAATATCCTCCCAATGGCTAGAGAAAAGAAAGAAGAAGAAGAAAATAAAGAAAAAGAAAACTAGAGAAAAGAAAGAAGAAGAAAACTTAGAGAATTTTATTACAATGGCTAATATCCTCCCAATGTACAATGCCTCATACAATCATCCAAGGCCCTCTATTTATACACATTTTGGAGGACTAAATGACAAGAGACAAGCTTTACAAATTTCAAAGGTAGGTATAATAGGTGGGTGCATTTTTCTAACAATTTTCGTCATATTGTATGACAATTTTGATCAGCCAACTTGATGGTCGATTTTGTCAATATTGGAAGCTTGATCTGATCACATGGTCTTCTAGAAAAATGTTCCCCTATCAGTTAGTGATCCATAGCCGTTGGAATCAGCTCATTTGCTGATGTGGATCAGACGATATGGGCAAAATACCAAAACAGGTCAGCACAGATGTCATTGCACATCAGCCAACTTGATGGTCGATTTCGCTAGGGAAAACGACTCCGTTTCAAGAAGTGTAAAACATAAAAAAGTTAGATATGCCTCTTAACTTTGCACGGTTAAAATGTCAGCCTTATTGCTTCAGTGAAACTCCAGATATAGCTGATATGGCAAAAGGTGTCGGAACTGGAACTGAACTGAATTTAATTGTTGATTTAACCTAGTAATCTGAAATCACTCAAAGAAACTCGTAAAAAAACACCAAATTACATAAAAATATAAAAGATCATAAACACAATTAGACTAAGCAATAATAACTCGTATTTGACACAAAACAATAATAAAACATAACTAAAAACTATATAATTATACGAGTTATCATAAGGCATTCAAAGTGAATGGTCATAGATTGAAGCCTTACTATGAGAACTTTCCAATACAAGATGTGGAGGAGTTTCCACTTTTTGAGCCAAATTATGTTGAATAATAATGGCATGGGTCTAAGTCAGGCTGAGGACAATAAACCAAGCGCTTCTTGGGAGGCAACCCAAAAGGACGGAGAGCATCTATTATATCAGATTTGCATATTCCTTACTCTCCATCATTCTATCTTTTATTGTTTTTTTTTCTTTTCTTTTGTTTAATAGTTCTTTTCTCTTACATATAATTCTTGCATTGGGGGATAATAGAATTACATTGAGGACAATGTAAAAATTATGTGTGGGGGGGAAGAATTTAGGATTTTATTTAGAGTGTTTTGTTTTTGAGTTTTTTTTTTATGTTGTTTTTAGTGTGTTTTAGTTACTTTCAATACTATGATGAGATATGAATTGCATAAGTCTAAAACAGATTTATTAGTGAGAAGATTTTCATGAGAATTGAGCTTGATATCAACCTTTTTATGAGCCAATGTTAATATGATATGTTGATTGAGAAAGAAGCATGTTTAGACTTAATCTGACTTGTATAATCATCCTTGTGAGTTTTTGAGCCTATAATGATTGATGCATTATACAAATCAATCTAATTTCTTTCTTGAGTGCTCTTATGATTACATGATTCTCTAGAACTTGCTTTAGACCTTGTTGAGACTATATTGATGCATGTGACAACATGAATATGATAGAGGCATTAGGATTTTTAGCCAGGGCCAAACAGCCATCCTTTATTGATGTTCCAAGAGAACACACCCTTAGTGAACCAATTTGAGCCTACATTGAATATGCTATCTCTTTGGTAACCATAACTTGTCCCTAACCTAAATATACTTATTTATATCTTTACCTTTGTTCCAAAGATGAATTAGCATGTTTTGAGACAAGTTGCAAAGACAAGGAAGATCTATTGAAAATTTGGGTTAGAAACAATACATAAGTGTGGGGGGGAAAGAAAAGAAAAGTCAAGAGAAAAAGAAATGGAATACTGGCAAATACATTCCTATGAAAAAAAAAATATATGAATCATCTCTTGAATTTGTGGAAAAAGAAAAAGATGTTACAAAGTTGTTTAGAATGAAGAAAAGGCCCAACATGAATATTCGGCCTATGTGACTATGTACTTGTAAAGAGTTTTGAGAAGTTTCTTTGTATGATCTTATTATGTCTCTAAACTTTATGAACTCTTTGGAACCTTTGTGATATCTTTATCCTTTTGTTCTTCAACCACATTACAAACCCGTTGGCCTCATTACAACCTTGATTAAAGACCTCTTGATTCATGAAGTTGTATGATCTAAATAGTGGAGAATAGGTGGACAAGCAAGAATATGGTAGAACTGTTTTCATGAGATTGATTGAGTGTAAACACTTCACCACTACTTTAAAGAGTGAAAATCATGAGGGTATCCCATGTGAGAAGTTGAGATTAAATTTGAAGATGCACTATTTTGATCGAGATATGTTATGTTAATTTTAGCTTAACTCAAACCATTTACTATCAAGCATGATTTTTTGTGAAACTCTTTAAGCTATTGATTAATTTATAAGACTTGTTCAATAATTGTCTCTAATTTGTATTGAAAGAGGATTAGATTAGGTGTTATTATTTTGTCGCTATTTGATTTTGCTCGAGGACTAGATGTAAATATAATTTTTATTATTTTTTTTTATTTTATTTTTTCTAACCCCAGTTAAATGGCGGATAACGGTACTCCGTGATTATTTAAGTCGGTTCCATCAGCTACCCACAAAACTGATATTGTATATAAATTTCTCTTTCAATTTCTCTTTCATTTTTATATTTTTTTTCAGGATGGATGATATTCTTACAAGATTGCAGAAACGATTTCCTCCTTTTCCTCGAAATATTTTACTGAAGCTTTACCAAGTTTGATTTGAAAGATTAAGAATGCTTACGCACAAAGGGATTCCTGAAGACATACGTTGGATAATTGAAGCCAAAGTACGTGAAGATGAATATCTTCCTGTTTTGCATTTACCAGGTACAGGTAGAAGCACTTTTGCAAAGAAGCGACGAGCAAAGCGCATGAGTTCAAATTGCCACAAATGTGCACGATGGACGTGTAACGGTAAATGTCGTTCTATTGGGATTCCGTCCTCTAATCGAGATGATAAAATTGAATTCATTAAGGATGGACTGAGTAAGGAGAATTTGGGTAATATCCAACTTTCTCTTGAGACGCATCCTAGTGGAGACGTACAAAGAGAAATTCTTGATTTATGGCCGCAATGCCAAAGGGAATGGCAACATCTTGGGAATCTGATGTTAAAAGACTCTGTTTGCCAGCTTGTAAGAAAACTGGATGGGAAGCATATCCTCGACTCATAGAAGGCGTTTAAGCCGTTTCTGGACGTAAAACCAGAGGAAGATGTGAGCCACAATCACAACTACAATAAATGACTTCTCAGCTTTTGGTTTGATTTGCAATAACTTCATTTCGGTTTAATTTACGTGTTGTTCGATTTGTGTAATTATTCTCGTTTTTTTTTTGCATTGGTCTTTTACGGTTGATTTTTCTTCTCTTTTTGATTTTCTTTCTGAAATCACGCAAAAATCTTTTGTTAGGTTAACATTTTCTTCTGACAGGTCAAATACACTTTCGGCGACATTATTACTCTTGTCTGATTCACTACTCAGTCCTCTATATATTACACCATGTACTCATTCTCTTTCAGGCACTCGAAAAAAAAAAAAAAGGAAAGTACTTCGTCCCAGCGCATTGAAAAAATTTGTGTCTTTGGAGGTGCTTATCCAGGGAAAAATAAAATATTAGCTGATGAAGCCATAAGAGTTGGAGTAATACTTGCCCAACAAAAGATCCAGTTGATTTATGGAGGCGGTAGTACGAGTTTAATGGGAGCAGTCGCTACAGCAGCACACGCCGGAGGAAGTCCAGTTCTAGGAATCGTGCCAAAACTATTCACAGGTTTTTGTGGACCTACCATGGGTAAGGAAATACAAGTCTGGTGTATCCCTGAACGGATGACAATCATGTACCATTGTGCCGATGCATTCATTGCTTTACCAGGAGGTCTGGGTACATTGGAAGAAATAGCTTGCGTGGCTTCTTGGTCATCTTTGGTCACAAAAAAGAAACCCATTGGTTTGCTTAATATTAATGGTTATTTTAGTAATTTGCTTTCATATTTAGATAATGCTGTGGAAAATGGATTCATGTTTTCAGAGGCAAGGAGAACCATAATTTCTGCTACAACCATTGAAGATTTACTCAAAAAGCTCCAAGCTTATGAGTATTTACCTGCTACGGTTGTTTCGCAAACGCTCGGAAAAAAAAGAGATATAGACAAGCAAGGAGTGGATTGCACTTTGTCTTTGTGACATTATCTAACATTTTGTTTGTTGTGTCTCAGTTATAATAAGTGGTTAGCAACCTCTGCAGGTAATATCTCCTAAATTCTACCTTTAAAATTTGACATTGGGGACAATGTCATATTTTAGTAGGGGGTAAGGGACATATTTTGCTAATTTGTAAAAAAAAAAAAAAAAAAAAAAAAAAAAATTTGTTGTGTTTTAAGCCATTTAGAGGTATTCATTCTGAACAAGGTCTGAGTAAGGGAGACTTGAGACATACCTTGTCAGTTTGATTTAATCTTTTCAAAAAAAAAAAATTATATATATATATATATATTGTTGTGTTTTAAGCCATTTAGAAGTATTCATTCTGAACAAGATCTGAGTAAGGGAGACTTGAGATATACCTTGTCAGTTTGATTTATTCTTTTCAAAAAAAAAAAAAACTATCTGGTCCGTTTATTATCTGCATGTGTTTTACTACTTTCGTGTATGTATTTTTTTTATTTGAGTATTAGTATAATCTTGGCAAGCATGTGGATAAAGCAATAGAGTTACAAAGGCTTTGATTAAGTTATCTAGGTTATTTTCAATTTGGTTTTCTGAAAATTGAATATTTTTGATGATCAAATGTCTTTGAGATTGTTTTTGGCAGATCGGTTCGATTTTTGTTGGAATGTGAATTCATGGTGAACCTTTGGAAAGCCACGGAAAACTGGGAAGACATAGTAAGTTTACTTTTTCTCTTCATTCCACATGCAGATTTAGGTCATCAATAGATGCTTGCATCTATACATGATCTGATCTTAGAACAAAGTCACTATCCAGAAAGCCCCTTATCTTTGCCCCCCTTACATTAGGAGCCCATAGGTTGTAAACCTTCGGGTTGGATCCCTAGATATGAACTCCAAAAATTATGCCAAAGTGAACGGATACGATTCCGACCCCCATTCCCTCTTTATACTTTTATGATAATATTTGTGATCATTGGGTTTGGGATTGTGTGTTTCCTTCTTGTTTATTTTGTTATCTTTTGAAATCTGAAAAAAAAAATGGGAATAATGCAAAAGAGGGTAGTTAGAATGAGTGACTGTTTTTAGAGTCGTGAACTTCGAACTTATTGATGCCAACAATGTTGTGATGAGTTGAGAAAAAAGATGCTGAAAAAAAAAGAGCTGATGAAAATCTGTCTTGTTTGATCAATTGAATGAAAAGAAAGAAAAAGAAAGTATGGAATCCAATGTGATTTCTATAAAAAAAAAAAAAAAAAAAAAAAAAACAAGAATGATGATTATGAATAGATGTGATTGTGCATAAAAGATGTCCCAATGAGGGCACAAATCAAAAGAAAATCACTTGTGCTTAAAAAAAATTCAGAATTCAAGATTCGAGGTTCTTCATTATAGAGAGGTTTTTACTTTTCTATTTTCTTTGGATCGAGTCTTTTCTTGCTTTTTGTTTTCTTTTCAAAATATTTATGTTGAACATAGGACTAAGGATGAGTGAGAATGGAAATATTTTGAGAGGATTGATCACATTATTATTATATTTCTTGAGCCTAACTTGTGATAAACCTCAGATTATGTTTGAACATTCCACCCCTCACTTGTCCATAAGCCTCAGATTCATCTCTGTACCGATCAGATTTGTCAAGTTCACTTGTGAACTGTGGTGACAAGAATCTTAGCATGTGTACTTATGAAGTTATAGTTTGCCTAGTCCTCCATGGCTAGCTAAAGTCTCGCCAAGAAGGAAGTTCCTCAATCGTACGGTAATGCCTTCAATTTTAATCTCATTGACCCTTTACTCGAACTTAATATGCCAATGATACTTAATTAGATGCCTTGCCAATTCTTACGCTTGATCTTGCTTGTTTGTTTGAGATCCCTTTAACTTGTTTCCTGTTTATTTTTTTCTAGGATTGAGTCGTTGCTAGGGACTAGCAACAATCTAAGTGTGGGGGTGTGATAACTCGTATAATTATATAGTTTTTAGTTATGTTTTATTATTGTTTTGTGTCAAATACGAGTTATTATTGCTTAGTCTAATTGTGTTTATGATCTTTTATATTTTTATGTAATTTGGTGTTTTTCACGAGTTTCTTTGAGTGATTTCAGATTACTAGGTTAAATCAAGAATTAAGGGCAAATCCAGTTCAGTTCCAGTTCCGACACCTTTTGCCATATCAGCTATATCTGGAGTTTCACTGAAGCATTAAGGCTGAAATTTTTACAGTGCAAAGTTAAGAGGCATATCTATCTTTTTCATGCTTTACACTTCTTGAAACGGAGTCGTTTTCCCTAGCGAAATGTGGTATCAAGTTGGCTGATGTGCAATGACGTCTGTTCTGACCAGTTTTGGTATTTTGACCATATCTTCTGATCCAGATGAGAAAATGAGCTGATTCCAACGGCTATGGATCACAAACAGATAGGGGAATATTTTTCTAGAAGACCATTTGATCAAATCAAGCCTCCAACATTAACAAAATCAACCATCAAGCTGGCTGATCAGAATTGTCATACAATATGACGAAAATTGTTAGAAAAATGCACCCATCTATTATACCTACCTTTGAAATTTATAAAGCTTGTCTCTTATCATATAGCTCTCCAAAATGTGTATAAATAGAGGGCCTTGGCTGATTGTAAGAGACATGGTAGATTGGTAGGATATTAGCCATTATAATAAAATTCTCTAAGTTTTCTTCTACTTTCCTTTCTCTAGTTGTCTTTTTCTTTATTTTCTTCTTCTTCTTTCTTTCTTTTATTTCCTTCTTAGATTCTCTTTAATTTTATGTTTATGTTTACAATGCCTATGCTAGGTTAAACTTTTATTTGGTTAAGGGTGATTTCAAAGCCCTAGACATGTTTTGTAATTGATTTTCAGATTCTATCTATCATTAATTTTCTATCAAAGTTGCTTATGTTCTTCTACAAGAACTGTTTATGATGTTGTCTTGATTTATTTAGGTGTACAACTAGATAGATCTTGATAATTATCTATTGCTAGTTTAGGAGTCTTGATCCGTGTAATTGTCTTGATTTCCTATTCATAAGTGGCAATTTGTGATTAATGATTATGGTCAAGTTTTCGATAATTGCAAAGTGGAACATAACCTAAGTTGAACAATCCGAGCTTATGTGTTTGTTGCTTAGATCAACCTATCTTTCTCATCATAAAGCTGCCATTAAATTGAATTTAGAGAGCTTATTCTAGGTTGTTTGATGGTTAGAGATTAAATAGAGAGCTTGTTCTATTTAACGACAAACTAAGGAAAGATTGGGATAACAGAGCTTGTTGTTATCTACGGTTGTTAACTTTGATAGTTGGTTGATATTGATAGATCTGAAATTGATTCTTAATGATGTCTATGTGGTTGAGAATGAAACTTTAACCATATTTCTCTCATATTTGATTTCTTATTTCTTACTTGCATCTTACTTTTATTGTTTGCTTATTTTTAAAACTATTTCAAAACCCCATTTTCTTTTGTTTTCCTTGGATTTAAGTTTTAAACTATTAACTTATAAACTAAAACCCAATCCCTGAGGACTCGACCCTTGCTAACTACTATACTTACAATTGATCTTTTTAGTGCAAGGTTAAATAAGATACACTCTTTTGGGTGCATCAACCAATTTGAGCCTACATTGAATAAGCTATTTCTTTGGTAACCATAACTTCTCCCTAACCTAAATATACTTATTTATATCTTTACCATTGTTCCAAAGATGAATTAGCATGTTTTGAGACATGTTGCAAAGACAAGGAAGGTCTATTGAAAATTTGGGTTAGAAACAAGAAATAAGTGTGGGGGAAAAGAAAAGAAAAGTCAAGAGAAAAAGAAAGGGAATATTGGCAAATACATTCCTATGAAAATATATAAATATATGAATCATCTCTTGAACTTGTGGAAAAAGAAAAAGATGTTACAAAATTGTTTAGAATGAAGAAAAGGCCCAACATGAATATTCGGCCTATGTATTATGTGCTTTGTAAAGAGTTTTGAGAAGTTTTCTTTGTATGAATCTTATTATGTCTCTAAACTCTATGAAATCTTACTTTGTCCTTAAAGCTAATCCTAGTCAAAGTAGGAGAATTAAATCAGCCAAGACTTCCCTTCCTTACACTTACTTTTCCTGCAAGTTTGTACTCTCTCCACATTAAAGAGTGCTTTGACTAAAACTTTCCTACTTTATTCAAACTTGGCTGCCAAGGCTTATGTCTTTCCTTAAAACATAAAAGTCAGCCACTTTTTCTTAACTTTAGCCACAAGTTAGCATTTATTGAAGGGAGAGAGTTGAAATTCACTTGTTTGATGCCCTAGCTATTGCCTATAAATAGAGATCAAGGGGGCAAACGAAATTTACACTTCTCAAGCATCAAAGTTCTGATTTCTTCTTTGTTTCTTTGTTTTTGAGAGAACAAGAGGCTGAATAATTAAAATTCTTCTTTTTCTTCTTCTTTCTTTCTTTCTTTCTTTTATTTTCTTCTTAGATTCTCTTTAATTTTATGTTTATGTTTACAATGCCTATGCTAGGCTAAACTTTTATTTGGTTAAGGGTGATTTCAAAGCCCTAGACATGTTATGTAATTAATTTTCAGAATCTATCTATTATTGTTTTCTATCAAAGTTGCTTATGTTCTTCCATTAAAATTGTTCATGATGATGTTTTGATTTGTTTAGGTGGCCAATTAGATAAATCGTTATAATTGTCTAATGCTAGTTTAGGAGTCTTGATCCTTGTAATTGTCTTGATTTCCTATTCATAAGTGGAAATTTGTGATTAATGATTTTGGTCAAGTTTTCAATAATTGCAAAGTGGAACATAACCTAAGTTGAACAATCCGAGCTTATGTGTTTGTTACTTAGATCAACCTATCTTTCTCATCATAAAGCTGCTATTAAATTGAACTTAGAGAGCTTATTCTAGGTTGTTTGATAGTTAGAGGTTAAATAGAGAGCTTGTTCTATTTAACGACAAACTAAGCAAAGATTGGGTTAACAGAGCTTGTTGTTATCTACGGTTGTTAACTTTGATAGCTAATTAATGTTGATAGATATGAAATTGATTCTTAATGATGTCTAGTGGTGGAGAATGAAACCTTAACCATATTTTTCATATTTGATTCTTCTTAATTACTTGTTTTCTCATTCTTATTGATAACTTTAGTTTAAATCTGATTTCAAAATCTCCTTTACTTTTGTTTACTTGTTTTTAAGTGATAAACTATTAACTTATAAACTAAAACCCAATCCCTGAGGACTCAACCCTTGCTAATCACTATACTTTAAATAAGATACACTTTTTTGGGTGCATCAATATAATTACTCCTAATCTCTCCAATAAAAATAAGAGATAATCATTAAACAAGTCTTATTAACTAATCAATAGCTTAAAGAATTTCACAAAAATTCATGCTTGAATGTAAATAGTTTGAGTTAAGCCAATATTAACATAACATATTTCAATCAAAATAGTGCATATTCAAACTTAATCTCAACTTTTTACATGGGATACTCTCATGATTTTCACTCTTTAAAGTAGTGGTAAAGTGTTTACACTCAATCAATCTCATGAAAACAGTTCTACCATATGCTTGCTTGTCCACCTATTCTCCACTATTTAGATCATACAACTTCATGAATCAAGAGGTCTTTAATCAAGGTTGTAATGGGGCCAATGGATAATAATGTGGTTAAAGAACAGGAAAATGATATTACAAAGGTTCCAAAGACTTCATAGAATTTAGAGACAAAATAAGATTTTTTCAAAAAAAAAAACTTTCTCAATATTCCTTAGAAGCACATAATAACATAGGCTAAATTTTCAAGTTGAGCCTTTGCTTCATTCTAACCAACCTTGTAACATTCTTTTTTTTTACAAAAGTTCAAGAGATGATTGAAATTTTTTTTTATGGGAAAGTATTTTTACAATGTTCCCTGGTCTTTTTCTCTTGACTTTTACCTTTCTTCTCCCGCACACTTATCTTTTGTTTCCAAACTAAATTTTCAATAGATATCCTTGTTTTTGCAATATGTCTCAAAACATTCAATCCATCTTTAGAACAAGGGAAAAGATATAAGTGTATTTAGGCTAGGGAAAAGATGTGGTTACCAAAGAAATAGCTTATTCAATGTAGGCTCAAATTGGCTCACTAGTGGGATGTTCTCTTGGAACATTAATAGGGAAGGCTATTTGGCCCTGGTTATAATCCTAATGCCTCAATGATATTCATATTGTTACATGCATCAATATAGTCTCAAATGGTTTGAAGCAAGTTCCAAAGAATCATGTAATCATAAGAGCACTCAAGAAAGAAATTAGACTGATATGTATAATTCATCAATCATATAGGCTCAAAACTTACAAAGATGATTATACAAGTCAGATTTAAGTCTAAACATGTTTCTTTCTCAATCAACATATCATATTAACATTGGCTCATGAAAAATAGTATTCAAGCTCAATTCTCAAGAAAAGTTTCTCACTAATAACCAGTTTTAGACCTATATAGTTCATATCTCATCATTGTATTAAAAATGATCTAAAACACACTAAAAATAATAATAATTATTATTATATTAAAGAAAAGAAATCCTAAGTCCTTTCCCCCACACTTAATTCTTACATTAGCCTCAATATAATGCTATAAACCCAAATGAAAAAATCATGTGTAAGAGAAAAGAACTAATAACATAAGAATAGAAATATCTAAGACTCAAAACAAAACAAACTCATGCAACCTAAATAATCCTAAAATACTAAACAAACAATTAACAAATAAACATAAAAAAATAATAAATAATAAATAAAAAAAGGAAAAGGAAAAGGAAAAGGAACAGGAACAGGAAAAGAAAGAAAAGGAAAAGAAAAGAAAGAAAATCTAAGTATGGCAGGTTGGTAATTTCTTCATTAATTAGGCTGCCTTCGCAATTAGTACTTGAGTTAAGTTGTCCAACCTAACCAACACCCCTTCTTGGCTTTTTAGGCTTGTCAGGCTTATACATGAAACTTTTCAAATTTGTGCGTTTGATAGGAAGCTCTCTTTGCACAACTGTGGATGCATTCTCCATTACAAGTATTATTCCATCATCTTTTGTAGTGCAATGCTCATCGAGGAATGGAGCATATTTTGGTACTTATTGAATGACATCCACAAACAAGTTGTTTAAGGTTTTCGGCATGTGTTGTTCATGTTCCTCCTCCTTGAACTTTGCAAATCTACTAGGAAAAGGTGGAAAAGAAACATTAGTAGAAATTAGAACCTTAAAAGTTACCTCAGGTGCTGAAATGCTCTCTTTTGAAATTGAAGCTTCATTATCTTCAAGAAGTAAATCCATCTCAAGTTCTTTCTCATCCTCGGGTTCCCTTGGATTTTTTTATTCATCCTCAAGTTGTGTGGCACTAACATTCTCCTTTGGATCATGTTCATGTAATTCTTCAGATCTTTGTTATACCCATCGCGCCATACCACTAGCCAATTGGCTCAATTGCGCTTCCAAATTCAGGATACTTGCTATTGTTTCCTCTTGATATGCCCTTGTTTCCTGTTGAATTGCCCTTGTTTCCTGTTGAATTTGCAATTGGTTAGTAGTAAGGGTATTGACAAGGTCTTCTAAAGAAGTACCTGAGTCTTGAGTCATATGTGGTGGCTCAAAAAGATCTTGTTGTTGTTGTGTCCATTGTTGATTGAAGCTCGATGGGTGATTGTAGTTGGCATAAGGATCTGTTTCTTGATAATTTCCATAGTAGCCATAATTAGTATGATCCCACCATTCCTCATTGTAAGTGTTCGAGTAAGGATCATACTGTTGTTCTTGGAACCCTTGATGGCTTTGGTATCCTCCCACATCATAGGCTGCTTCAACATTATCTTTTCGATAGTATGGGCACCAATTGGTTGGATGATCCATCATGAAGCACACTCCACATTGCCTTGATTGTTGAATCTTACTTATGGCCACTTGTTGAACTACGGAGATGAGATTGGATAGTTGGTTCTGAAGGTTTGATGTAGCATCTGCCATATCTTTTTGCTTAAATTCTGAAAGGAAAAACCTGTATGTACAAGAAAAATAAAATTAATTACAACTAAAAATAAGAATAAACCAAGTAACAAATAAACTAAAGAAAGCAATCCCCGGTAACGGCGCCAAAAACTTGATGCACCCAAAAGAGTGTATCTTTATTAAACCTTTCAATTAATATGATCAATTATAGCAAAGTAGCATGCAAGGGTCGAATCCACAGAGATTGGTTTTTAGTTTATAAATTACTAGTTTAAAACTTAAATTCAAGAACAATAAAAGAAAATGGGGTTTTTGAAAGAGTTAAAAGTAAAGAAAACAAGATATGTAAAGAGCAAATAAATAATAGAAAATCAAATATAAGAGAAGTATGGTTAAGGTTTCATTTTTCACCACTAGACATCATTGAAAATCAATTTCAGATCTATCAACATCAATTAGCTATCAAAGTTAACAACCGTAGATAACAACATCCCGTGTTACCCCAATCCTTCCTTAGTTCATCGTTAAGCAGGACGAATGCCACTACTTAATCTCTAACTATCAAACAACCTAGGATAAACATCTCTAAATTTAATTTGACAGCAGCTTTATGATGAGAAAGATAGGTTGATCTAAGCAACAAAAGCATGAACATGAATTGTTTAACTTAGGTTATGTTCCACTTTGCAATTAGCGAAAACTTGACCATAATCATTAATCACAAATTGCTATTCTTACACAAACAATGTTCCACTTTGCAATTAGTAGTCTCATCTCTATTCTTACACAAACAATGTCTAAACCTCAAGACAACAAATGTCTATTACTTATTCACTTGAGCAGTCTCATCTCTATTCTTACACAAAGAATAGAGGCAGATTGTTCGTGTGAGTGAACCAATTTTCTACCTATGTTTGACATATAATTTTTATTCGTTGTGAAACATATAGAATATGCATAGAATTGTATTAAACTCATAAAACACAATTCATTCATTCAATCAAAATTAATACAAGTACATGACATCAAGAAGTTCATCCAAACGAGTTATAATCTACGGAGACCCATAGCCCTAACATGTTCGACAAACAAGATTAGTGATATTGGTTTGGTTAAAGGATCCGCCACCATCTCATCCGTAGAGATGTATTCCATTTCACCACCACTTTAAGGAGTGAAAATCATGAGGGTATCCCATGTGAGAAGTTGAGATTAAGTTTGAACATGCACTATTTTGATTGAGATATGTAATGTTAATTTTAGCTTAACTCAAACCATTTACTATCAAGCATATTTTTTGTGAAACTCTTTAAGCTATTGATTAGTTTATAAGACTTATCCAATGATTGTCTCTAATTTGTATTAAAAGAGGATTAGATTAGGTTTTATTACTTTGTCTCTACTTGATTTTGCTTGAGCACTAGCAAAAGATTAAGTGTGGGGGAGTTTGGTAAGTGCTTAATTTCATGCATTTTCCTATTGAATTTCCTTATACTTTGTTTTTTGATTCTTAAGTTCCTTGACATTATACTAGGTTTTTATGCTTTGTAGGTATTTTGGAAGAGATGAAGTCAAAACATGTCAATTAGGATGTTAAAGAGCTTATAAAATCACAATCACAAGATGGAAAAAGACTTGGGAGTCAAAAAGATCAAATTCTTGGTGCAAAGCAAGAAGATAGATTTGACCTCCAGAGCTTGTTGCTAAGAAAACATGATATAGATTTTTATTCAAAGAAACTTCCTTCTTGACTTTTGAAGATCACTTGATTACCTTTCCAATGGTTGGTCATAGGCCTAAATCGGATAAGAAATGGTCATCCAATTCGGCATTGGAATATCTCCCTAAACAACCCTAGTGGTAGAAAAAACCCTAGCCGCACATCACATTTTTTTCTTAATACCCTAGCTGACCTTTATGTTTATCCTTGTCAAAGAAGGGTTAGTGGCTGTCAACTTGCATTAATTACATTAATTGCAAGTATCTTTCCTTAAAGCTAATCCTAGTCAAAGTAGGAGAATTAAATCAGCCAAGACTTTCCTTCCTTACACTTACTTTGGCTGCAAGTTTGTAATCTCTCCTCATTAAAGACTGCTTTGACTAAGACTTTTCTACTTTATTCAAACTTGGCTACCAAGGCTTATATCTTTCTTTAGATCACAAAAGTCAGCCATCATTCCTTAACTTTAGCCACAAGTCAGCATTTATTGAAGGGAGAGAGCTGAAATTCACTTGTTTGATGCCCTAGCTATTGCCTATAAATAGAGATCAAGGGGAAAAACGAAATTTACACTTCTCCAAACATTAGAGTTCTGATTTCTTCTTTGTTTCTTTGTTTTTGAGAGAGCAAGAGGCTAGATAATTGATATTCTTCTTTTTCTTCTTTCTTTCTTTTATTTTCTTCTTAGATTCTCTTTAATTTTATGTTTATGTTTACAATGCCTATGCTAGGCTAAACTTTTATTTGGTTAAGGGTGATTTCAAAGCCCTAGACATGTCATGTAATTAATTTTCAGAATCTATCTATCATTGTTCTCTATAAAAGTTGCTTATGTACTTCCATTAAAATTGTTCATGATCATCTTTTGATTTGTTTAGGTAGCCAACTAGATAAATCTTGATAATTTTCTAATGCTAGTTTAGGAGTCTTGATCCGTGTAATTGTCTTAATTTCCTATTCATAAGTAGCAATTTGTGATTAATGATTATGGTCAAGTTTTCAATAATTGCAAAGTGGAACATAACCTAAGCTGAACAATCCGAGCTTATGTGTTTGTTGCTTAGATCAACCTAATCTTTCTCATCATAAAGGTACTATTAAATTGAACTTGGGGATCCTATTGTAGGTTGTTTGATAGTTAGAGATTAAATAGAGAGTTTGTTCTATTTAACGACGAACTAAGGAAAGATTGGGGTAACAGAACTTGTTGTTATCTACGGTTGTTAACTTTGATAGTTAATTGATCTTGATAGATATGAAATTGATTCTTAATGATGTCTAGTGGTGGAGAATGAAACCTTAACCATATTTTTCATATTTGATTCTTCTTAATTACTTGTTTTCTCATTATTATTGTTAACTTTAGTTTAAATCTGATCTCAAAACCCCCTTTACTTTTGTTTACTTGATAAGCTCATAAAATATACATTTCATGCCTTTCTACCTTTAGTTTTTGTTATGTTTTCGATCTTTATCTTGTTCACTTATAATATGTTTTTAAATTTTAGGTACAATATGGAGAATGAAGTCAAAATATGTCGATAATGATTGTAAAGAGCTTACAAAATCGTAATCACAAGATGGAAGAAGACTTGGGAGTCAAAAATATCAATTTCTGGTTGAAAAGCAATCAGGCAGATTTGACCTCCAGACCTTGTTGTAAGAAAAACATGATGATAGTATCTTTATTTGAAGAAACTTCCTTCTTGACATTTGAATTTGACTTGATTATCTTTCCAACGATATATTATGGGCCCAAATCAGATAAGAAATGGGCATTCAAAATAGCACTAGAAAATCTCCCTAAAGAACCCTACGGCCAGAAAAACCCTAATCGCAAATCTGAAAAAAAAAAAGGCAAAAACGTGATTTTTGCACCTCCAGGCTTACTTGTGCGGCAAGGACTTATTCTCAGGGTTTGAGAGCTCTATAAATACTATCTTTTGAGCCACAAACTAGACATCTTTTGAGGAGACTCAAGGATCATCATTATTATTCTTCTTCTTCTCCATTCTTTTATTTTCTTTTTAGTTTTATTTATATATTATCTATGCCTATGCTAGGCTAAACTTTTTTTTGGTTAAGGGTGATTTCAAAGCCCTAGACATGTTATGCAATTAATTTTCAGAATCAATCTATCATTGTTTTCCATCAAGGTTGCTTATGTTCTTCCATTAAAATTGTTCATGATGATGTTTTGATTTGTTTAGGTGGCCAACTAGATAAATGTTTATAATTGTCTAATGCTAGTTTAGGAGTCTTGATCCGTGTAATTGTCTTGATTTCCTATTCATAAGTGGCAATTTGTGATTAATGATTATTGTCAAGTTTTCAATAATTGCAAAGTGGAACATAACCTAAGTTGAACAATCCGAGCTTATGTGTCTGTTGCTTAGATCAACCTATCTTTCTCATCATAAAGCTGCTATTAAATTGAACTTAGAGAGCTTATTCTAGGTTGTTTGATAGTTAGAGATTAAATAGAGAGCTTGTTCTATTTAACGACAAACTAAGAAAAGATTGGGGTAACAGAGCTTGTTGTTATCTACGGTTGTTAACTTTGATAGCTAATTAATGTTGATAGATATGAAATTGATTCTTAATGATGTCTAGTGGTGGAGAATGAAACCTTAACCATATTTTTCATATTTGATTCTTCTTAATTACTTGTTTTCTCATTCTTATTGTTAACTTTAGTTTAAATCTGATTTCAAAATCCCCTTTACTTTTGTTCACTTGTTTTTAAGTGATAAACTATTAACTTATAAACTAAAACCCAATCCATGAGGACTCGACCCTTGCTAATCACTATAGTCTACAATTGATTTTTTTAAGTGCAAGGTTAAATAAGATACAGTCTTTTGGGTGCATCATTACTTGTTTTTAAGTGATAAACTATTAACTTACAAACTAAAACCCAATCCCTGAGGACTTGACCCTTGCTAATCACTATACTTTACAATTGATATTTTTTAACTGCAAGGTTATAATAAGATACACTCTTTTGGGTGCATCAATATTTGATCCATAATTTAATTTAAAGAAATAATAAACATTTATTCTAATCTCATTGGGATAAATGCTTATCCAATTAGGATTATTTCCTCTAATTAAATTATCATCCAATTAAACATTTTAGTTGAATATTTATATCATGTAAATTCTCACATTGGTGATTTAATTAATTCAACAATATCACCATGGTCACCAATTCTAGTGTTGTAGTTCAACTAGGACAATACAACATTAGTAACTCAATATTGTCGAAATCCACAAGCTGTGAAAATCTGATAGAAGCAAGAAACCCTAGCAAGGGAAGGCGGAGGCTACGGCTACATGGTATAGCCGCTGCCTCCCTTTTTTCCCTGCAGCCTCTCTATCCGCTTTTCACAGCTTTGAACTTTTCAATGCCAAATCAGTTTTATGATTTTTCAGGCTTGCCAAGAACAATTCTAAGCAATTTTAAAACTTAAAAATCATCAAACCTTGCATTAAAAAAAGCCAAGAAAAATCTACAAGTTTTTCTGACTTAAAACACCAAAGTTGGCGCAAAGTTGGCAAAAATAATTCGCAATTGCTGCCAAACCTTCGCCTTTGCATTAATCAGTTTAAAACAATTTTAAACCAATGAATCAACAAGAATTCACCATGAATAATATGCTGCTTTCACCGAAACACTACAAGTGCAAATTCTCACAATTTCGATTAGTAACAATCGGATCAAAACAACGCAAAGAACAAAACAGTTTTGTTAAAGGCAACAATCAAAGCATAGATTGTATAGGAATAACATAAGCGAGGCTCTGATACCACTATTGGGATTCGGATCATGCTCAAACAGAGATAATGTATAATTTAATCAACAAGTTAAATTAACAACGCAGCGAAATAAAACAAAAACAAAGAGAAACCGAATCTCTCCATAGAGATTGTTGGATTTTGAATTCAAAACGATTATCCTATCAAGAACAGATTGTTGGATTTTGACTTATCAAAATCCGAGAACATAGAGGAAGAGTTCAAGTCACTTACTTGTCTGCCTATGCAATGCTCGCTTGTTGTGGATATGAGTAATGAACTCAACAAAATGCCTAAGGCACTCTTGTAATCAACCGGTTAAGGCAACTACAAGAACCTTTCCACAACCTATCTTGCTCCTCCAAACAAGAATGCTTTCAATGCCTCAACTCTTGATAATCAAAGCAATCAAGAAATCCTCACTCACTAAGTAATTGCACTTAGCAATCTGCCTCTCAATTCTGTCTCTTAATAGATTGTGCACTTGAGTCTTGTCTTGGCCGAATCCTCTCCTATTTATAGCCTTCAAGCTTTGCTTCATGAAAGGGTTAAAGGACACAACCCCTTCTAGAATAACACCCTTCATTTGGGACATAATGGTTCGGTCTACATAACCATTCTCTTCCAAATGATCACATCTATTCGGATATTAGGAGGGGACATCTCTTACCCGAAACACCATGTTGTTTCGGTCCATATGGCAGCACCATGATGAATGACGTCACATGTCACAATCCCATTGATGACACTTAGTGTACATGATGGTGCTGATGCGTCACACCTATGTGCCACATCATCTAGGCCACCTAGTTACCACTAGCTAGTGTCAGTCACCTAGCTACCCTTCAGCTACATGTAGCTGAGTGAGTTGGTGTCCATTTGCTTGAGCTGAGCTAGTTGGTGTCCAGCTACCTTGAGCTGAATTGAGCTGAGTAAGCTTTCACTTTGGGCTCCTTACGAGCTTCCATAAGCTTATCTCATCTCTTTGCTAGTTTACCATCATCATACATCATTCATATCAAGTTAATCTTGTGCGTACTTGGTGTATTTGTTCACTTATGTCCAAATACATCCAACAACTCCCACTCACACATTATGAACTTGATGCTATCATCCACACATATTCAAACCAAAGACATAATTAAGGCAAAGCATTCAAACATTGGAATAACATATGCAAGTAGGTCGTGTGACCCCAGGCATTCAATGGAATTCATCTCAATATGCAACTGTTAAGTTAGACATAAGAAATCTTACTCAATCCATATAACTCATCCATGACTTATCATAGATGTCAAATCAAAATAACTCTTAAGTTATTCATGTTAATGATCCATGTATCATTAACCATGCCTCATGTGCTATAAGACTTGTCGATGCATAGTTTGGCTACTTTCAATCCCTTTCATGTGAGTTGAAAAACACATTTCAAACTCATGAAACGTACCAAACACCAAGTGCACTTGTTTTTTCAAGACATTTTTATACTTGAACTCATTTATTTTACACAAAGTAATATGCGCGCGTCTTTCAAGTATAAATGCCATATGTATCTTTACAATGTCTTTCTTTTTGCTCTAACTATCTAACAATCTGAAACTATGTATTTACCCAATAAGGTTCCAACAAACCGCATTTTTCATAGTCATAGGAGATCCCATCAAAGTAAACACAATACTTTCAAATTATCAAGTATTATTCAATAGTCACTAAGAGCAACAAATCTGATCAAAACTTATTTCAATCAAAGAAACTCACACCACAAGGAGACAGGGATCACTCCTTGTTTTCTTTTTGGTCATCTTATACACACATGATATGCCCATGTGCTACAGTATTATCTCCACTTAAATGATTTACTTCACAACATGGGTTTGTCAACTCCCACTTAAATCATTTTATCGTAGACATCCCCTCAATGGACTCCCACTTGAATAAACAAGTCTATATAATTCCCATATGGAATTATCAGCCATTAGGAATATATGCCAATTCAATAATACTCAAATACCATACAGGTCTTAATTAATCAAGCACATTGATTAACCTGAATATTCACATCTTGAAAATTCACACTTGGCTATATAGGTTTAATTCATGTATGTGTGGTCATACATGATCGGCAAATCACACATTACCTCATCTTGTTTCTCTTAATCAAGGCGACCAATATGCTCAAGTTGTCACATATTTGGAAGATGTGACTCTCACTAGAACAAGTATACTCTCATTTAAAGACAACAAATGTTTATTCTTCAAGACAACAAATGTCCAAACTTATTCTCTTGAGCAGTCCCATTGATAAGCTCAAAAAATATACATTTTATGCCTTTCTACCTTTAGCTTTTGTTATGTTTTCGATCTTTATCTTGTTTACTTATATTATGTTTTTGAATTTTAGGTACAAAAGGAGAATAAAGTCAAAAGATGTCAATAATGATGGTAAAGAGCTTACAAAATCATAATCACAAGATGGAAGAAGACTTGGGAGTAAAAAATATCAATTTCTGGTTGAAAAGCAATCAGGCAGATTTGACCTCTGGAGCTTGTTGTAAGGAAAACATGATGTTAAATTCTTTATTTGAAGAAACTTCCTTCTTGACTTTTGAATTTGACTTGATTATCTTTCCAACGATATATTATTGATGCACTCAAAAGAGTATATCTTATTTAACCTTGCACTAAAAAAATCAATTGTAAATATAGTAGTTAGCAAGGGTCAAGTCCTCAGGGATTGGGTTTTAGTTTATAAGTTAATAGTTTAAAACTTAAAAACAAGTAAACAAAAGTAAAGGGGATTTTGAAATCAAATTTAAACTAAAGTTAATAATAAGAATGAGAAAACAAGTAATTAAGAAGAATCAAATATGAAAAATATGGTTAAGGTTTCATTCTCCACCACTAGACATCATTAAGAATCAATTTCATATCTATCAGCATTAATTAGCTATCAAAGTTAACAACCGTAGATAACAACAAGCTCTGTTACCCCAATCTTTCCTTAGTTCGTCGTTAAATAGAACAAGCTCTCTATTTAATCTCTAACCATCAAACAACCTAGAATAAGCTCTCTAAATTCAATTTAATGGCAGCTTTATGATGAGAAAGATAGGTTGATCTAAGCAACAAACACATAAGCTCGGATTGTTCAACTTAGGTTATGTTCCACTTTGCAATTATTGAAAACTTGACCATAATCATTAATCACAAATTGCCACTTATGAATAGGAAATCAAGACAATTACACGGATCAAGACTCCTAAACTAGCATTAGACAATTATCAAGATTTATCTAGTTGGCCACCTAAACAAATCAAAACATCATCATGAACAATTTTTATGGAAGAACATAAGCAACTTTGATAGAAAACAATGATAGATAGATTCTAAAAATTAATTACATAACATGTCTAGGGCTTTGAAGTCACCCTTAACAAAATAAAAGTTTAGCCTAGCATAGGCATAGATAATATATACATAAAACTAAAAAGAAAAATAAAAATAAAAGAATGGAGAAGAAGAAGAAGAATAATGATGATCCTTGAGTCTCCTCAAAAGATGTCTAGTTTGTGGCTCAAAAGATGGTATTTATAGAGCTTTAAAACCCTGAGAATAAGTCATTGCCGCACACGTAAGCCTGGAGGTGCAAAAATCACGTTTTTGCCTTTTTTTCAGATTTGCGATTAGGGTTTTTCTGGACGCAGGATTCTTTAGGGAGATCTTCTAGCGCTATTTAGAATCCCATTTCTTATCCGATTTTGGCCCATAATATATCGTTGGAAAGATAATCAAGTCAGCATCAAAAGTCAAGAAGGAAGTTTCCTCAAATAAAGAATCTAACATCATGTTGTCCTTACAACAAGCTCTAGAAGTCAAATCTGCCTGATTGCTTTTCAACAAGAAATTGATATTTTTGACTCCCAAGTCTTCTTCCATCCTGTGATTATCATTTTGTAAGCTCTTTACCATCATTATTGACATCTTTTTACTTCATTCTCCTTATTGTACCTAAAATTCAAAAACATATTATAAGTAAACAAGATAAAGATCGAAAACATAACAAAACCTAAAGGTAGAAAGGCATAAAATGTATATTTTATGAGCTTATCAAATACCCCCACACTTAGCTTTTTGCTTTTAAAAAAACAAAGTAGAAGCTTGATAAGCTCATACAATATACATTTTATGCCTTTTTACCTTTAGTTTTTGTTATGTTTTCGATCTTTATCTTGTTTACTTACAATATGTTTTTGAATTTTAGGTAAAATAAGAAGAATGAAGTCAAAATATGTCAATAATGATGGTAAAGAGCATACAAAATCATAATCACAAGATGGAAGAAGACTTGGGAGTCAAAAATATCAATTTCTGGTTGAAAAGCAATCAGGCAGATTTGACCTCCGGATCTTGATGTAAGGAAAACATGATGTTAGACTCTTTATATGAAGAAACTTCCTTCTTGACTTTTGAAGTTTACTTGATTATCTTTCCAACGATATATTATGGGCCCAAATCGGATAAGCAATGGGCATCGAAAATGGCGCTAGAAGATCTCCCTAAAGAACCCTGCGGCCAGAAAAACCCTAATCGCAAATCTGAAAAAAAATAAGGCAAAAACGTGATTTTTACACCTCCAGGCTTACTTGTGCGGCAAAGACTTATTCTCAGGGTCTTAAAACTCTATAAATACCATCTTTTGAGCCACAAACTAGACATCTTTTGAGGAGACTCAAGGATCATTATTATTCTTCTTCTTCTCCATTCTTTTATTTTCTTTTTAGTTTTATGTATATATTATCTATGCCTATGCTAGGCTAAACTTTTATTTGGTTAAGGGTGATTTCAAAGCCTTAGACATGTTTTGTAATTGATTTTCAGAATCTATCTATCATTGTTTTCTATCAAAGTTGCTTATGTTCTTCCATTAAAATTGTTCATGATGATGTTTTGATTTGTTTAGGTGGCCAACTAGATAAATCTTGATAATTGTCTAATGCTAGTTTAGGAGTGTTGATCCGTGTAATTGTCTTGATTTCCTATTCATAAGTAGCAATTTGTGATTAATGATTATGGTCAAGTTTTCAATAATTGCAAAGTGGAACATAACCTAAGTTGAACAATCCGAGCTTATGTGTTTGTTGCTTAGATCAACCTATCTTTCTCATCATAAAGCTGCTATTAAATTGAACTTAGAGAGCTTATTCTAGGTTGTTTGATAGTTAGAGATTAAATAGAGAGCTTGTTCTATTTAACGACGAACTAAGGAAAGATTGGGTTAACAGAGCTTGTTGTTATCTACGGTTGTTAACTTTGATAGCTAATTAATGCTGATAGATATGAAATTGATTCTTAATGATGTCTAGTGGTGGAGAATGAAACCTTAACCATATTTTTAATATGTGATTCTTCTTAATTACTTGTTTTCTCATTCTTATTATTTACTTTAGTTTAAATCTGATTTCAAAAACCCCTTTTCTTTTATTGTTCTTGAATTTAAGTTTTAAACTATTAACTTATAAACGAAAACCCAATCCCTGAGGACTCGACCCTTGCTAACTACTATACTTACAATTGATCTTTTTAGTGCAAGGTTAAATAAGATATACTCTTTTGAGTGAATCAAAGCTCCTTATAACTTATTTTAAAATAAATTTATTTCATAAAAGAGAATAAAATAACAATCAAAATAGCAAAATCATGTCTATAAAGTATGAAAGAACATAGCTACCTTACTCTAGCTTTCCAAATCAAGAAGAAGCAAGCCAAAACCTTTCTTTTCCTTCTCCTTTTTTCTCCCATCTTTTTCCTTTCTTTTTTCTCTCCTTTTCCCCTAGATACCGCCCTCTTTTGAGCCTTCTCGACTTCTGAAAAAAATGAAATCAACCCCCCTTACAATGGTTGCCCGAATGGCCTTAGAAAGGTGTAGGAGGTTTTAGAATTTTTCCTACCAATTTTCATCCAATGGTCTTTGATCAAATATGCTTTCTATGTAGAATTCTTTCCCTTAGATTGGAATAATCAGCTCCTAAATATGATGTCATGAAGATGATGTCATAAATAGGATCACAAATATGACATCATCCCTCTCCATCCATTGGTCCATGTGTTGCAATTTCAAAGGCTTGATCAAGAAAAATAACTACCTTCCTCTTCACTTTTAGCCCTTTGATCTAAAATCTCAGCAACATCACTCTCCATTGTGGGCTTGGCTAATTTCTCATTTAAAATCCAGCCCAATCTCCAATTTTTAAAGGTCTTCTTCAGTTTCTTCGGTGAAATGACCTTTTTGACCCCCAAATCAAATTAGATAGCAAACGGACTCTAAATCCAAATTTTTCTTCACCAATCTCTTCCAAATAGTTTATAAGTGAGATCTGCAAATTTTTAGGATTTTTGGAGCACATTTGCTATTTTCTCGAGATTTATCTGCTTGAATTTCTACATAGTGGGCCTGAAATTTGACATTTTGCAAACGAACTCCAAATCCAGATTTTCCATCGCCAATCTCTTCCAAATAATTTAAGAATGAGATCTGCAAATTCTCAGAATTTTTGGAACTCATTTGCTATTTTTTCGGGATTTATCCTTTTGAATTTCTACATTATGGGCTCGGGATTTGGCCATTTTGCAAACGAACTCCGAATCCAGATTTTCTTTCGCCAATCTCTCCGAAATGAGTTAAGAATGAGATCTACACATTTTGGAAAATTTTGGAGCTCATTGATAACTCTAGGAAATATAGTTATTTTGCCACCTTTTATGCTTTTGAATCGGCTAACTCTTTGAAGATTTTATTGGGATTTGATTAGTTTTAAATTTTTTAAATTTATTTTAATTATCCTTATGTTTAAAAATAGTTTTTTAGTTGTTATTTATCTGTTTTTATTGGTCCAAGGTGATCCGGAGCTTCGAGGTGCAAAACGACAAAAATTGGTGCATTCCAATGGGCAGGCAGATTCCACCTCCGGAGCTTCTTTCATGAAAAACTCAATCTTAGAGACTTCAAATCAGAAAACTCTCAGCTTGAATTTTAAATATGACTTCCATACCTTTCCAACGGTATAAGGCGCGTTAAAATCGGACACGATTTGCGCAGTCAAAACAGCTGACGAAGTTCGAGAAGCCGACAGGAACTAATTCGGACAAACGAAGGAGAAACACCAAGGAGGCAGTAGCAGTGGGGCCGCGGCGCCAAGGGGCATGAATAGTACCCACGAAAATGGAAAAAATGCAAAAATGCAAATCTTACCTATTTTGCTTGGGAAGGAAGTTTCGGACTCCAGGAGGCCTTGGACACTTTAAATAGGACTCTTTTAGGTCAGAATAAAGAGGATTAGACATCAAGAAACCTAATTCTCTCTCAAGAAGATAGTAGTCACCAACTTCTCTCAAGAAGATTGGAAGATTTGAATATTGAAGATTCAACAATTGACAACTCTTAGTTTCTTCTTTTCTCTTCATTATTTTTCTTGTGTAGTTGTTGATGGTTAAACTATTTGATTATTTGTTTTCTTTAATTATCATGAACTAATTTTATTTTACCAGGATTTCAATGGAACTCAACACATAGTTTGAATTTACTTTCTCACTCTAGCTTGATTTAATGGTTTTGAGTTGTTTATGCATTCTTGTTCTTAATGCTTCTAGTTGATTGGCCACCAATTAGATTGATTTGTTAACCTAAATACAACTTGGAAAAGGGAGTTTAGTGTTAGACATGGATTGAATGACACATGTTTCATATTCATTTATTAGGATGAATTGATATTGATAACTCGTATAATTATATAGTTTTTAGTTATGTTTTATTATTGTTTTGTGTCAAATACGAGTTATTATTGTTTAGTCTAATTGTGTTTATGATCTTTTATATTTTTATGTAATTTGGTGTTTTTCACAAGTTTCTTTGAGTGATTTCAGATTACTAGAATTAAGGGCAAATCCAGTTCAGTTCCAGTTCCGACACATTTTTCCATATCAGCTATATCTGGAGTTTCACTGAAGCAATAAGGCTGAAATTTGTAGCCGTGCAAAGCTAAGAGGCATATCTATCTTTTTCATGTTTTATACTTCTTGAAACGGAGTCGTTTTCCCTAGCGAAATCGACCATCAAGTTGGCTGATGTGCAATGACGTTTGTGCTGACCTGTTTTCGTATTTTGCCCATATCTGCTTATCCACATCAGCAAATGAGCTGATTCCAATGGCTATGGATCCGTAACTGATACGGGAACCTTTGTCTAGAAGACCATATGATCAGATCAGGCTTCTAATATTGACAAAATCGACCATCAAGTTGGTTGATCAAAATCGTCATGTATGACGAAAATTGTTAGAAAATGCACCCACCTATTATACCTACCTTTGAAATTTGTAAAGCTTGTCTCTTGTCATTTAGCCCTCCAAAATGTGTATAAATAGAGGGCCTTGGATGATTGTAAGGGATCATATTGTACATAGGTAGGATATTAGCCATTTTAATAAAATTCTCTAAGTTTTCTTCTTCTTTCTTTTCTCTAGTTTTCTTTCTTTTCTCTAGTTTTCTTTTTCTTTAGAGAGAGCAAGAGGTTGGATAATTAATATTCTTCCTCTTCTTCTTTCTTTCTTTTATTTTCTTCTTAGATTTTCTTTAATTTTATGTTTATGTTTACAATGCCTATGCTAGGCTAAACTTCTATTTCGTTAAGGGTGATTTCAAAGCCCTAGACATGTTTTGTGATTGATTTTCAGATTCTATCTATCATTAATTTTCTATCAAAGTTGCTTATGTTCTTCTACAAGAATTGTTCATGATGTTGTCTTGATTTATTTAGGTGTACAACTAGATAGATCTTGATAATTATCTATTGCTAGTTTAGGAGTCTTGATCCGTGTAATTGTCTTGATTTCCTATTCATAAGTGGCAATTTGTGATTAATGATTATGATCAAGTTTTCAATAATTGCAAAGTGGAACATAACCTAAGTTGAACAATCCGAGCTTATGTGTTTGTTGCTTAGATCAACCTATCTTTCTCATCATAAAGCTGCCATTAAATTGAATTTAGAGAGCTTATTCTAGGTTGTTTAATGGTTAGAGATTAAATAGAGAGCTTGTTCTATTTAACGACAAACTAAGGAAAGATTGGGGTAACAGAGCTTGTTGTTATCTACGGTTGTTAACTTTGATAGTTGGTTGATATTGATAGATCTGAAATTGATTCTTAATGATGTCTAGTGGTGGAGAATGAAACCTTAACCATATTTTTCATATTTGATTCTTCTTACTTACTTGTTTTCTTACTTTTAGTTTGCTTATTTTTTATATTTATTTTTATTGGCTGGTTATACCGCCTAATTTGTATATTAACTTTGTTTTATTTTTATTGGCTGGTTATACCGCCTAATTTAGTATATATATTTTTATTGGCTGGTTATACCGCCTAATTTAGTATATATATTTTTATTGGCTGGTTATACCGCCTTGCATCTTATTCTTATTATTTACTTAGTTTAAATCTGGCTTCAAAAACCCCTTTTCTTTTATTGTTCTTGAATTTAAGTTTTAAACTATTAACTTATAAACTAAAACCCAATCCCTGAGGACTCGACCCTTGCTAACTACTATACTTACAATTTATCTTTTTAGTGCAAGGTTAAATAAGATACACTCTTTTGAGTGCATCATCCACTCAATACCTTTTGAGCTAACAACATATCTAAGAAATATAACTCTATCCATGCAAAAGGTACACTTCTTAAAATTAGCATACAACTTTTCAGTTTTCAACACATTAAACACAAACCGCAAATGTACAACATGCTCATCTAAGCTTTTGCTGTACAATAAAATGTCATCAAAGTAGACTTACAAATTTACCTAGAAACTCACGCAAAACATGATTCATTAATCTAAACACTTTAGTTTAAATCTGGCTTCAAAAACCCCTTTTCTTTTATTGTTTCTTTGAACGTAAGTTATAAACTAATAACTCATAGATTAAAACCCAATCCCTGAGGACTCGACCCTTGCTAATCATTATACTTACAATTGATCTTTTTAGTGCAAGGTTAAATAAGATACACTCTTTTGGGTGCATCAAAGTTTTTGGCGCCGTTGCCGGGGATTGTTTTCTTTAGTCTATTTGTTACTTGGTTTATTCTTATTTTCAGTTCTAATTAGTTCTATTTTCTTGTACATACAAGTTTTTCTTATCAAATTTTAAAAAAAAAAAAAAAAAACGATGGAATTAAGCAATCTAACACTTGAAGAGTTGGTGGCATACATGAACATGGAAAATCAACAAGCCAATCTCACCTACCCAGTTCAACAATTGGCCATCGGAGGATGTCAAGGCCATCAAGTGTTCCAAGACCAACAGTATGATCGTTACTCAAACACTTACCATGAGGGATGGTGGGATCATACTAATTATAGCTACTCAGAAAATTACCAAGAAGTAGATCCTTATGCCAATTACACTCATCCATCTAGCTTCAATCAATCATGGTCTCAAGAACCAGATCTTCTTCAACCACCACATATGACTCAAAACTCAGGTACTTCTTTAGAAGATCTTGTCGATTCTCTTGTTACTAATACTTTGCAATTTCAACAGGAAACAAGGGCAAGTATCCAGAGTTTGGAAAGGCAAATGAGCCTATTGGCTAGTAGTATGGTGGTATGGGTAGCACAAAGATCTGAAGAACTCTCTGCCCAAACGATGATTAACCCAAAGGAGAATGCTACTATTGTGACCTTGAGGAATGAGGAACAAGATGAGGATGAGACAAAATTAGAGATGAATTCTATTCTTGAGGATAATGAAGCCAATGATCCAAATAAGAGTATTTCGGCACCTGAGGTAACGTTTGAGATTCCAATTTTTACTAATGTTTCTTCTCCACCTTTTCCTAGTAGATTCGCAAAGTTCAAGGAGGATGAACATGAACAAGACACGCTGGAAACCTTAAACAGTTTGTTTGTGGATGTCATTCAACAAGTACCAAAAGATGCACCATTCCTCGATGAGATATGCACCACCAAGGATTATGGAATAATACTTGTAATGGAGAATGCATCCACTGTTGTGCAAAGAAAGCTACCTCTCAAACGCATAAATTTGGGAAATTTCATGTATGAGCCTGACAAGCCTAAAAAGCCAAGAAGGGGTGTTGGTTAGATTCAAAACACTAACTCAAGTGTTAATTGGGAAGGCAGCCCAATTAAAGATGAAATTGCCAACCTTCCATATTCAGATTTGCTTTCTCTTTCTCTTTCTCTTTCTTCTCCTTTTTCTTTTATTATTTTTATTTCTTATGTTTCTTTGCTAATTGTGTTTAGTGTTTCTAAGTTCATTTAGGCTGCATAAGTTTATTTTGTTTATTAGTTATTTTCACTTACACATGATTCTTTCATTTGGGATTAATAGCATTACATTAATAACAATGTAAGAATTATGTGTGGGGAGGAGAATTTAGGATTTTATTTAGAGTGTTTTGTTTTTTAGTCTTTTTATGTTGTTTTTTCTTTCTGATCCTGGTTTTGAAAATAACTAGATGTAAATATAATTTTTAATTTTTTACCCCGGTTAAATGGCGGATAACGGTACTCCGTGATTATTTAAATCGGTTCCATCAGCTACCCACAAAACTGATATTGTATATAAATTTCTCTTCCAATTTCTCTTTCAATTTTTTTTCATTTTTTTTCAGGATGGATGATATTCTCACAAGATTGCAGAAACGATTTCCTCCCTTTCCTCGAAATATTTTACTGAATCTTTACCAAGTTCGATTTGAAAGATTAAGAATGCTTATGCACAAAGGGATTCCTGGAGACATACGTTGGATAATTGAAGCCAAGGTACGTGAAGATGAATATCTTCCTGTTTTGCATTTACCAGGTACAGGTAGAAGCACTTTTGCAAAGAAGCGACGAGCAAAGCGCATGAGTTCAAATTGCCACAAATGTGCACGATGGACGTGTAACGGTAAATGTCGTTCTATTGGGATTCCGTCCTCTAATCGAGATGATAAAATTGAATTCATTAAGGATGGACTGAGTAAGGAGAATTTGGGTAATATCCAACTTTCTCTTGAGACGCATCCTAGTGGAGACGTACAAAGAGAAATTCTTGATTTATGGCCGCAATTCCAAAGGGAATGGCAACATCTTGGGAATCTGATGTTAAAAGACCCTGTTTGCCAGCTTGTAAGAAAACTGGATGGGAAGCATATCCTCGACTCATAGAAGGCGTTTAAGCCGTTTCTGGACGTAAAACCAGAGGAAGATGTGAGCCACAATCACAACTACAATAAATGACTTCTCAGCTTTTGGTTTGATTTGCAATAACTTCATTTCGGTTTAATTTACGTGTTGTTCGATTTGTGTAATTATTCTCAATTTTTTTTTTGTCTTTTACGGTTGATTTTTCTTCTCTTTTTGATTTTCTTCCTGAAATCACGCAAAAATCTTTTGTTAGGTTAACATTTTCTTCTGACAGGTCAGATACACTTTCGGCGACATTATTACTCTTGTCTGATTCACTACTGAGTCCTCTATATATTACACCATGTACTCATTCTCTTTCAGGCACTCGAAAAAAAAAAATGGAAAGTACTTCATCCCAGCGCATTAAAAAAATTTGTGTCTTTGGAGGTGCTTATCCAGGAAAAAATAACATATTCACTGATGAAGCCATAAGAGTTGGAGTAATACTTGCCCAACAAAAGATCCACTTGATTTATGGAGGCGGTAGTACGGGTTTAATGGGAGCAGTCGCTACAGCAGCACACGCCGGAGGAAGTCCAGTTCTAGGAATCGTGCCAAAACTATTCACAAGTTTTTGTGGACCTACCGTGGGTAAGGAAATACAAGTCTGGAGTGTCCCTGAACGGATAACAATCATGTACCATTCTGCCGATGCATTCATTGCTTTACCAGGAGGTCTGGGTACATTGGAAGAAATAGCTTGCATGGCTTCTTGGTCATCTTTGGTCACAAATAAGAAACCCATTGGTTTGCTTAATATTAATGGTTATTTTAGTAATTTGCTTTTATATTTAGATAATGCTGTGGATAATGGATTCATGTTTTCAGAGGCAAGGAGAACCATAATTTCTGCTACAACCATTGAAGATTTACTTAAAAAGCTCCAAGCTTATGAGTGTTTATCTGCTACGGTTGTTTCGCAAACGCTCGAAAAAAGAAAAAAAGATATGGACGAGCAAGGAGTGGATTGCACTTTGTCTTTATGACATTATCTAACATTTTGCTTGTTGTGTCTCAGTTATAATAAGTGGTTAGCAACCTCTGCAGGTAATATCTCCTAAATTCTACCTTTAAAATTTGACATTGGGGACAATGTCATATTTTAGTAGGGGGTAAGGGACATATTTTGCTAATTTAAAAAAAAAAAATTAAGAAGTATTCATTCTGAACAAGGTCTGAGTAAGGGAGACTTGAGACATACCTTGTCAGTTTGATTTCTTCTTTTCAAAAAAAAAAAAAAAAAGAAAAGAGTTTGTTGTGTTTTAAGCAATTTAGAAGTATTCATTCTGAACAAGGTCTGAGTAAGGGAGACTTGAGACATACCTTGTCAGTTTGATTTTAATCTTTTTATGTTTACTTGTTAATTTTTGTTTAGTATTTTAGGATTATTTAGGTTGCATGGTTTTGTTTTGTTTTGAGTCTTAGTTGTTCCTATTCTTATGTTATTAGTTCTTTTCTCTTACACATGATTCTTTCATTTGAGTTAATAGACTTACATTGAGGACAATGTAAGAATTAAGTGTGGGGGGGAATGATTTAGGATTTCTTTTATTTTTGTCTACTATTTTTTTTTCTTTATTATTATTATTATTTTTTTTTGTGAGTTTTAGTTCCTTTTTAATACAATGATGAGATATGAATTGCATAAGTCTAAAACAGATTTATTAGTGAGAAGATTTTCATGAGAATTGAGCTTGATGTCAACCTTTTTATGAGCCAATGTTAATATAATATGTTGATTGAGAAAGAAGCATGTTTAGACTTAATCTGACTTGTATAATCATCCTTGTGAGTTTTTGAGCCTATAATGATTGATGCATTATACAAATCAATCTAATTTCTTTCTTGAGTGCTCTTATGATTACATGATTCTCTAGAACTTGCTTTAAACCGTTTGAGACTATATTGATACATGTGACAACATGAATATGATAGAGGCATTAGGATTTTTAGCCAGGGCCAAACAACCATCCCTTATTGATGTTCCAAGAGAACACACCCTTAGTGAACCAATTTGAGCCTACATTGAATAAGCTATCTCTTTGGTAACCATAACTTGTCCCTAACCTAAATATACTTATATCTTTACCTTTGTTCCAAAGATGAATTAGCATGTTTTGAGACAAGTTGCAAAGACAAGGGATATTTTTAGTTAAAAATTTGGGTTAGAAACAAGAAATAAGTGTGGGGGGAAAAGAAAAGAAAAGTCAAGAGAAAAAGAAATGGAATACTGGCAAATACATTCCTATGTAAAAAAAAATATATGAATCATCTCTTGAATTTGTGGAAAAAGAAAAAGATGTTACAAAGTCGTTTAGAATGAAGAAAAGGCCCAACATGAATATCCGGCCTAGGTGACTATGTACTTGTAAAGAGTTTTGAGAAGTTTCTTTGTATAATCTTTTTATGTCTCTAAACTTTATGAACTTTTTGGAACCTTTGTGATATCTTTATCCTTTTGTTCTTCAACCACATTACAAACCCCTTGGCCCCATTACAACCTTGATTAAAGACCTCTTGATTTATGAAGTTGCATGATCTTTTAGTGGAGAATAGGTGGACAAGCAAGCATATGGTAGAAGTGTTTTCATGAGATTGATTGAGTGTAAACACTTTACCACTACTTTAAAGAGTGAAAATCAAGAGAGTATCCCATGTGAGAAGTTGAGATTAAATTTGAACATGCACTATTTTGATTGAGATATGTTATGCTAATATTGGCTTAACTCAAACAATTTACATTCAAGCATGTTTTTTTTGTGAAATTTTTTAAGCTATTGATTAGTTTATAAGACTTGTTCAAATATTGTCTCTAATTTGTATTGAAAGGATTAGGAGTAAATATTTTTAGTATATGTAGTTTATTTATATGAAGTTTATTTATATTTTAATTTTTCAATGTTTGTGGGTATCGTTCTAGTAAACCCTCACGAGACTAAACTCGTCCACTAGGGACACCTAGGGGTTTAAAGGCTTGTGTCACATGCTAAGTGCCACCGTGATTTCCTACGAAAGTGGATTAGATTAGATTTTCTTATTTTATTTTTATTGAGTCGTTGCTAGGGACTAGCAACAATCTAAGTGTGGGGGTGTGATAACTCGTATAATTATATAGTTTTTAGTTATGTTTTATTATTGTTTTGTGTCAAATACGAGTTATTATTGTTTAGTCTAATTGTGTTTATGATCTTTTATATTTTTATGTAATTTGGTGTTTTTCACAAGTTTCTTTGAGTGATTTCAGATTACTAGAATTAAGGGCAAATCCAGTTCAGTTCCAGTTCCGACACATTTTGCCATATCAGCTATATCTGGAGTTTCACTGAAGCAATAAGGCTGAAATTTGTAGCCGTGCAAAGCTAAGAGGCATATCTATCTTTTTCATGTTTTATACTTCTTGAAACGGAGTCGTTTTCCCTAGCGAAATCGACCATCATGTTGGCTGATGTGCAATGACGTCTGTGCTGACCTGTTTTCGTATTTTGCCCATATCTGCTTATCCACATCAGCAAATGAGCTGATTCCAATGGCTATGGATCCGTAACTGACACGGGAACCTTTGTCTAGAAGACCATATGATCAGATCAGGCCTCTAATATTGACGAAATCGACCATCAAGTTGGCTGATGTGCAATGACGTCTGTGCTGACATGTTTTCGTATTTTGCCCATATCTGCTTATCCACATCAGCAAATGAGCTGATTCCAACGTCTATGGATCCGTAACTGATAGGGGAACCTTTTTCTAGAAGACCATGTGATCAGATAAGGCCTGAAAAATTGACAAAATCGACCATCAAGTTGGCTGATCAAAATCGTCATGTATGACGAAAATTGTTAGAAAATGCACCCACCTATTATACCTACCTTTGAAATTTGTAAAGCTTGTCTCTTGTCATTTAGCCCTCCAAAATGTGTATAAATAGAGGGCCTTGGATGATTGTAAGGGATCATATTGTACATAGGTAGGATATTAGCCATTTTAATAAAATTCTCTAAGTTTTCTTCTTCTTTCTTTTCTCTAGTTTTCTTTCTTTTCTCTAGTTTTCTTTTTCTTTAGAGAGAGCAAGAGGTTGGATAATTAATATTCTTCCTCTTCTTCTTTCTTTCTTTTATTTTCTTCTTAGATTTTCTTTAATTTTATGTTTATGTTTACAATGCCTATGCTAGGCTAAACTTCTATTTCGTTAAGGGTGATTTCAAAGCCCTAGACATGTTTTGTGATTGATTTTCAGATTCTATCTATCATTAATTTTCTATCAAAGTTGCTTATGTTCTTCTACAAGAATTGTTCATGATGTTGTCTTGATTTATTTAGGTGTACAACTAGATAGATCTTGATAATTATCTATTGCTAGTTTAGGAGTCTTGATCCGTGTAATTGTCTTGATTTCCTATTCATAAGTGGCAATTTGTGATTAATGATTATGATCAAGTTTTCAATAATTGCAAAGTGGAACATAACCTAAGTTGAACAATCCGAGCTTATGTGTTTGTTGCTTAGATCAACCTATCTTTCTCATCATAAAGCTGCCATTAAATTGAATTTAGAGAGCTTATTCTAGGTTGTTTAATGGTTAGAGATTAAATAGAGAGCTTGTTCTATTTAACGACAAACTAAGGAAAGATTGGGGTAACAGAGCTTGTTGTTATCTACGGTTGTTAACTTTGATAGTTGGTTGATATTGATAGATCTGAAATTGATTCTTAATGATGTCTAGTGGTGGAGAATGAAACCTTAACCATATTTTTCATATTTGATTCTTCTTACTTACTTGTTTTCTTACTTTTAGTTTGCTTATTTTTTATATTTATTTTTATTGGCTGGTTATACCGCCTAATTTAGTATATATATTTTTATTGGCTGGTTATACCGCCTAATTTAGTATATATATTTTTATTGGCTGGTTATACCGCCTTGCATCTTATTCTTATTATTTACTTAGTTTAAATCTGGCTTCAAAAACCCCTTTTCTTTTATTGTTCTTGAATTTAAGTTTTAAACTATTAACTTATAAACTAAAACCCAATCCCTGAGGACTCGACCCTTGCTAACTACTATACTTACAATTTATCTTTTTAGTGCAAGGTTAAATAAGATACACTCTTTTGAGTGCATCATCCACTCAATACCTTTTGAGCTAACAACATATCTAAGAAATATAACTCTATCCATGCAAAAGGTACACTTCTTAAAATTAGCATACAACTTTTCAGTTTTCAACACATTAAACACAAACCGCAAATGTACAACATGCTCATCTAAGCTTTTGCTGTACAATAAAATGTCATCAAAGTAGACTTACAAATTTACCTAGAAACTCACGCAAAACATGATTCATTAATCTAAACACTTTAGTTTAAATCTGGCTTCAAAAACCCCTTTTCTTTTATTGTTTTCTTTGAACGTAAGTTATAAACTAATAACTCATAGATTAAAACCCAATCCCTGAGGACTCGACCCTTGCTAATCATTATACTTACAATTGATCTTTTTAGTGCAAGGTTAAATAAGATACACTCTTTTGGGTGCATCAGATATGCAGGTAGGGTATGAATACACTTACTTGTCATGTGTAACCATTGTTAGAGCCTAAGCTTAATGAGTTCTTCTTTAAAACAATTATCATAGGAATATAGTTAATTGGTTAAAAAAGATATTTTTATAAGACCATCGGAAGATCCTTATAAATAAGATCGAACTCTAGGTTAACAACTCAGGATCATTAATCAAGTGAAGAGGTAGAGAGAGATTCAAGCGAAGTGTTGAGGGAAGTTGTAATCCTAGGCTTTATTAATTAATTAAATTCATCTTTTTAATTTACTTGTTTTTAATATTAGTTTCTTTTAATTTAGTTTTTGATTATCATCTATAATTAGTTGTTTAGATAAGATTGAGTTGTGTTAATTTTAGTACTTAGCAAAATTAGTAACAATTCCTCTTGGGTTCGACACTTAACTTTTCATTATATTACTTGTCAACGATACGTGCACTTGTGTGATTAAAATGGACAGCAAGTTTTTGGTGCCGTTGCCGGGGAATTGTTTATTATTTTTTGTTAATATTAATACCAAGCAACCTTTGTCTTAATTTAAACTTTCTTTTTCTTTCTTATTTTCAGGTACAATGGTTGAAGCTGACGAAACAAAGACTTTGCGAGAGTATGGGGTTCCTCTCATGCAACATCTTCAGACTAGTATTCAGAGGCCAGCCATCCTTCAGATGATCAATACATCAGTTCAGTTCAACGGCTTACCGAACGATGACCCTAATGCTCACATCGTGAATTTCCTGGAAGTTTGCGATCTTTTCAAACAGAATGGTGTTACTGATGATGCCATTAGATTGAGACTCTTCCCTTTCTCACTTCGAGATAAGGTCAAGAGTTGGTTGAACTCTCTTCCTGCTGGCTCCATTACAACTTGGGCTAATCTTGCCCAGAAATTTCTTGCCAAGTATTTTCCTCCTGCCAAGACAACTAAGATGCGGAATGATATCACATCTTTTATGCAATATGACTCAAAATCATTATATGAAGCTTGGGAAAGGTACAAAGATCTGCTTCGACGATGTCCTTATCATGGGATACCTGACTGGCTTCAAGTAAACACCTTTTACAATGGGTTAATGGGTCCTATTGATGCACCCAAAAGAGTGTATCTTATTTAACCTTGCACTTAAAAAAAAAATCAATTGTAGAGTATATTGATTAGCAAGGGTCGAGTCCTCAGCGATTGGGTTTTAGTTTATAAGTTAATAGTTTATCACTTAAAAACAAGTAAACAAAAGTAAAGGGAATTTTGAAATCAGATTTAAACTAAAGTTAACAATAAGAATGAGAAAACATGTAATTAAGAAGAATCAAATATGAAAAATATGACCTAAAGGTTTATTCTACACCACTAGCATCATTAAGAATCAATTTCATATCTATCAACATCAATTATCTATCAAAGCTAACAGCTGTAGATAATAACAAGTTCTGTTACCCTAATCTTTCCTTAGTTCGTCGTTAAATAGAGCAAGCTCTCTATTTAATCTCTAACTATCGAACAATCTAGAATAAGCTCTCTAAGTTCAATTTAATAGCAGCTTTATGATGAGAAAGATAGGTTGATTGATGCACCCAAAAGAGTGTATCTTATTTAACCTTGCACTAAAAAGATAAATTGTAAGTATAGTAGTTAGCAAGGGTCGAGTCCTCAGGGATTGGGTTTTAGTTTATAAGTTAATAGTTTAAAACTTAAATTCAAGAACAATAAAAGAAAAGGGGTTTTTGAAGCCAGATTTAAACTAAAGTAAATAATAAGAATAAGATGCAAGGCGGTATAACCAGCCAATAAAAATATATATACTAAATTAGGCGGTATAACCAGCCAATAAAAATATATATACTAAATTAGGCGGTATAACCAGCCAATAAAAATAAAACAAAGTTAATATACAAATTAGGCGGTATAACCAGCCAATAAAAATAAATATAAAAAAATAAGCAAACTAAAAGTAAGAAAACAAATAAGTAAGAAGAATCAAATATGAAAAATATGGTTAAGGTTTCATTCTCCACCACTAGACATCATTAAGAATCAATTTCAGATCTATCAATATCAACCAACTATCAAAGTTAACAACCGTAGATAACAACAAGCTCTGTTACCCCAATCTTTCCTTAGTTTGTCGTTAAATAGAACAAGCTCTCTATTTAATCTCTAACCATTAAACAACCTAGAATAAGCTCTCTAAATTCAATTTAATGGCAGCTTTATGATGAGAAAGATAGGTTGATCTAAGCAACAAACACATAAGCTCGGATTGTTCAACTTAGGTTATGTTCCACTTTGCAATTATTGAAAACTTGACCATAATCATTAATCACAAATTGCCACTTATGAATAGGAAATCAAGACAATTACACGGATCAAGACTCCTAAACTAGCAATAGATAATTATCAAGATCTATCTAGTTGTACACCTAAATAAATCAAGACAACATCATGAACAATTCTTGTAGAAGAACATAAGCAACTTTGATAGAAAATTAATGATAGATAGAATCTGAAAATCAATCACAAAACATGTCTAGGGCTTTGAAATCACCCTTAACCAAATAGAAGTTTAGCCTAGCATAGGCATTGTAAACATAAACATAAAATTAAAGAAAATCTAAGAAGAAAATAAAAGAAAGAAAGAAGAAGAGGAAGAATATTAATTATCCAACCTCTTGCTCTCTCTAAAGAAAAAGAAAACTAGAGAAAAGAAAGAAAACTAGAGAAAAGAAAGAAGAAGAAAACTTAGATAATTTTATTAAAATGGCTAATATCCTACCTATGTACAATATGATCCCTTACAATCATCCAAGGCCCTCTATTTATACACATTTTGGAGGGCTAAATGACAAGAGACAAGCTTTACAAATTTCAAAGGTAGGTATAATAGGTGGGTGCATTTTCTAACAATTTTCGTCATACATGACGATTTTGATCAGCCAACTTGATGGTCGATTTTGTCAATTTTGCAGGCCTTATCTGATCACATGGGCTTCTAGAAAAATGTTACCCTATCCGTTACTGATCCATAGCCGTTGGAATCAGCTCATTTTCTGATGTGGATAAGAAGATATGGGCAAAATACGAAAACAGGTCAGCACAGACGTCATTGCACATCAGCCAACTTCATGGTCGATTTCGCTAGGGAAAACGACTCCGTTTCAAGAAGTGTAAAACATGAAAAAGATAGATATTCCTCTTATCTTTGCACGGCTACAAATTTCAGCCTTATTGCTTCAGTGAAACTCGAGATATAGCTGATATGGCAAAAGGTGTCGGAACTGGAACTGAACTGGATTTGCCCTTAATTCTAGTAATCTGAAATCACTCAAAGAAACTTGTGAAAAACACCAAAATACATAAAAATATAAAAGATCATAAACACAATTAGACTAAACAATAATAACTCGTATTTGACACAAAACAATAATAAAACATAACTAAAAACTATATAATTATACGAGTTATCACACCCCCACACTTAGATTGTTGCTAGTCCCTAGCAACGACTCAATAAAAATAAAATAAGAAAATCTAATCTAATCCACTTTCGTAGGAAATCACGGTGGCACTTAGCATGTGACACAAGCCTTTAAACCCCTAGGTGTCCCTAGTGGACGAGTTTAGTCTCGTGAGGGTTTACTAGAACGATACCCACAAACATTGAAAAACTAAAATATAAATAAATTACATATACTAAAAATATTTACTCCTAATCCTTTCAATACAAATTAGAGACAATCTTTGAACAAGTCTTATAAACTAATCAATAGCTTAAAGAATTTCACAAAAAATCATGCTTGAATGTAAATTGTTTGAGTTAAGCCAATATTAACATAACATATTTCAATCAAAATAGTGCATATTCAAACTTAATCTCAACTACTCACATGGGATACCCTCATGATTTTCACTCTTTAAAGTAGTGGTGAAGTGTTTACACTCAATCAATCTCATGAAAACACTTCTACCATATGCTTGCTTGTCCACCTATTCTCCACTAAAAGATCATGCAACTTCATAAATCAAGAGGTCTTTAATCAAGGTTGTAATGGGGCCAAGGGGTTTGTAATGTGGTTGAAGAACAAAAGGATAAAGATATCACAAAGGTTCCAAAGAGTTCATAAAGTTTAGAGACATAAAAAAAAATTATACAAAGAAACTTCTCAAAACTCCTTACAAGTACATAGTCACCTAGGCCGGATATTCATGTTGGGCCTTTTTCTTCATTCTAAACAACTTTGTAACATCTTTTTCTTTTTCCACAAATTCAAGAGATGATTCATATATATATATATATTTTTACATAGGAATGTATTTTCCAGTATTCCATTTCTTTTTCTCTTGACTTTTCTTTTCTTTCCCCCCCACACTTATTTCTTGTTTCTAACCAAAAAATATCCCTTGTCTTTGCAACTTGTCTCAAATCATGCTAATTCATCTTTGGAACAAAGGTAAAGATATAAGTATATTTAGGTTAGGGACAAGTTATGGTTACCAAAGAGATAGCTTATTCAATGTAGGCTCAAATTGGTTCACTAAGGGTGTGTTCTCTTGGAACATCAATAAGGGATGGCTGTTTGGCTCTGGTTATAATCCTAATGCCTCTATCATATTCATGTTGTCACATGTATCAATATAGTCTCAAACGGTTTAAAGCAAGTTCTAGAGAATCATGTAATCATAAGAGCACTCAAGAAAGAAATTAGATTGATTTGTATAATGCATCAATCATTATAGGCTCAAAAACTCACAAGGATGATTATACAAGTCAGATTAAGTCTAAACATGCTTCTTTCTCATATTGGCTCATAAAAAAAAAATGATATCAAGCTCAATTCTCATGAAAATCTTCTCACTAATAACTCTGTTTTAGACTTATGCAATTCATATCTCATCATTGTATTAAAAAGGAACTAAAACACACTAAAAATAATAATAAAGACTCAAAAAAAAAAATAGTTGACAAAAATAAAAGAAATCCTAAATCCTTCCCCCCCACACTTAATTCTTACATTGTCCTCAATGTAAGTCTATTAACCCAAATGAAAGAATCATGTGTAAGAGAAAAGAACTAATAACATAAGAATAGGAACAACTAGACTCAAAACAAAACAAAACAAACTCATGCAACCTAAATAATCCTAAAATACTAAACAAAAATTAACAAGTAAACATAAAAATATTAAAATCAAACTGACAAGATATGTCTCAAGTCTCCCTTACTCAGACCTTGTTCAGAATGAATACTTCTAAATTGCTTAAAACACAACAAACTTTTTTTTTTTTTTTTTGAAAAGAAGAAATCAAACTGACAAGGTATGTCTCAAGTCTCCCTTACTCAGACCTTGTTCAGAATGAATACTTCTAAATTGCTTAAAACACAACAAACTTTTTTTTTTTTTTTAAGAAGGTAAAATTTAGGAGATATTACCTGTAGAGGTTGCTAACCACTTATTATAACTGAGACACAACAAACAAAATGTTAGATAATGTCACAAAGACAAAGTGCAATCCACTCCTTGCTCGTCCATGTCTCTTTTTCTTTTTCCGAGCGTTTGCGAAACAACCGTAGCAGATAAACACTCATAAGCTTGGAGCTTTTTGAGTAAATCTTCAATGGTTGTAGCAGAAATTATGGTTCTCCTTGCCTCTGAAAACATGAATCCATTATCCACAGCATTATCTAAATATGAAAGCAAATTATTAAAATAACCATTAATATTAAGCAAACCAATGGGTTTCTTATTTGTGACCAAAGATGACCAAGAAGCCACGCAAGCTATTTCTTCCAATGTACCCAGACCTCCTGGTAAAGCAATGAATGCATCGGCAGAATGGTACATGATTGTTATCCGTTCAGGGATACTCCAGACTTGTATTTCCTTACCCACGGTAGGTCCACAAAAATCTGTGAATAGTTTTGGCACGACTCCTAGAACTGGACTTCCTCCGGCGTGTGCTGCTGTAGCGACTGCTCCCATTAAACCCGTACTACCGCCTCCATAAATCAACTGGATCTTTTGTTGGGCAAGTATTACTCCAACTCTTATGGCTTCATCAGCGAATATGTTATTTTTCCCTGGATAAGCACCTCCAAAAACACAAATTTTTTTAATGCGTTGGGACGAAGTACTTTCCATTTTTTTTTCTTTTTTTTTCTTTTTTTCGAGTGCCTGAAAGAGAATGAGTACATGGTGTAATATATAGAGGACTGAGTAGTGAATCAGACAAGAGTAATAATGTCGCCGAAAGTGTATCTGACCTGTCAGAAGAAAATGTTAACCTAACAAAAGATTTTTGCGTGATTTCAGGAAGAAAATCAAAAAGAGAAGAAAAATCGACCGTAAAAGTCAAGAGTAATAATGTCGCCGAAAGTGTATTTGACCTGTCAGAAGAAAATGTTAACCTAACAAAAGATTTTTTGCGTGATTTCAGGAAGAAAATCAAAAAGAGAAGAAAAATCAACCGTAAAAGACAAATAAAAAAATGAGAATAATTACACAAATCGAACAACACGTAAATTAAACCAAAATAAAGTTATTGCGAATCAAACCAAAAGCTGAGAAGTTATTTATTGTAGTTGTGATTGTGGCTCACATCTTCCTCTGGTTTTACGTCCAGAAACGGCTTAAACGCCTTCTATGAGTTGAGGATATGCTTCCCATCCAGTTTTCTTACAAGCTGGCAAACAGGGTCTTTTAACATCAGATTCCCAAGATGTTGCCATTCCCTTTGGAATTGCGGCCATAAATCAAGAATTTCTCTTTCTACGTCTCCACTAGGATGCGTCTCAAGAGAAAGTTGGATATTACCCAAATTCTCCTTACTCAGTCCATCCTTAATGAATTCAATTTTATCATCTCGATTAGAGGACGGAATCCCAATAGAACGACATTTACCATTACACGTCCATCGTGCACATTTGTGGCAATTTGAACTCATGCGCTTTGCTCGTCGCTTCTTTGCAAAAGTGCTTCTACCTGTACCTGGTAAATGCAAAACAGGAAGATATTCATCTTCACGTACCTTGACTTCAATTATCCAACGTATGTCTTCATGAATCCCTTTGTGCATAAGCATTCTTAATCTTTCAAATCGAACTTGGTAAAGCTTCAGTAAAATATTTCGAGGAAAAGGAGGAAATCGTTTCTGCAATCTTGTGAGAATATCATCCATCCTGAAAAAAAAATAAAAGAGAAATTGAAAGAGAAATTTATATACAATATCAGTTTTTTGGGTAGCTGATGGAACCGATTTAAATAATCACGGAGTACCGTTATCCGCCATTTAACCGGGGTAAAAAAAATAAAAATTATATTTACATCTAGTTATTTTCAAAACAAGGATCAGAAAGAAAAACAACATAAAAAAGACACAAAAACAAAACACTCTAAATAAAATCCTAAATTCTTCCCCCCACACATAATTCTTACATTGTCATTAATGTAATGCTATTAATCCCCCAATGCAAGAATTATATGTAAGAGAAAAGAACTATTAAACAAAAGAAACTTATGCAGCCTAAATGAACTTAAAAACAGTAAACACAATTAACAAAGAAACATAAGAAATAAAAATAAAAACAATAAAAATAATAAAAGAAAAAGGAAAAGAAAGAGAAAGAGAAAGCAAATCTGAATATGGAAGGTTGGCAATTTCATCTTTAATTGGGCTGCCTTCCCAATTAACACTTGAGTTAGTGTTTTCAATCTAACCAACACCCCTTCTTGGCTTTTTAGGCTTGTCAGGCTCATACATGAAATTTCCCAAATTTATGCGTTTGAGAGGAAGCTTTCTTTGCACAACAGTGGATGCATTCTCCATTACAAGTATTATTCCATCATCCTTGGTGGTGCATATCTCATCAAGGAATGATGCATCTTTTGGTACTTGTTGAATGACATCCACAAACAAACTGTTTAAGGTTTCCAGCGTGTCTTGTTCATGTTCATCCTCCTTGAACTTTGCGAATCTACTAGGAAAAGGTGGAGAAGAAACATTAGTAAAAATTGGAATCTCAAACGTTACCTCAGGTGCTGAAATACTCTTATTTGGATCATTGGCTTCATTATCCTCAAGAATAGAATTCATCTCTAATTTTGTCTCATCCTCATCTTGTTCCTCATTCCTCAAGGTCACAATAGTAGTATTCTCCTTTGGGTTAATCATTGTTTGGGCAGGGAGTTCTTCAGATCTTTGTGCTACCCATCCCACCATACTACTAGTCAATTGGATCATTTGCTTTTCCAAACTCTGGATGCTTGCCCTTGTTTCCTGTTGAAATTGCAATGTATCAGTAACAAGAGAATAGACAAGATCTTCTAAAGAAGTACCTGAGTTTTGAGTCATATGTGGTGGTTGAAAAAGATCTGGTTCTTGGGACCATGATTGATTGAAGCTAGATAGATGAGTGTAATTGGCATAAGGATCTACTTCTTGGTAATTTTTCGAGTAGCCATAATTAGTATGATCCCACCATCCCTCATGGTAAGTGTTTGAGTAATGATCATACTGTTGGTCTTGGAACACTTGATGGCCTTGACATCCTCCCATGGCCAATTGTTGAACTGGGTAGGTGAGATTGGCTTGTTGATTTTCCATGTTCATGTATGCCACCAACTCTTCAAGTGTTAGATTGCTCAATTCCATCGTTTTTCTTTTTTTTTTTGTTTTTTTTTTTTTGAAATTTGAAAAGAAAAACTTGTATGTACAAGAAAATAAAACTAATTAGAACTGAAAATAAGAATAAACCAAGTAACAAATAAACTAAAGAAAGCAATCCCCGGCAACGGCGCCAAAAACTTGATGCACCCAAAAGAGTGTATCTTATTTAACCTTGCACTAAAAAGATAAATTGTAAGTATAGTAGTTAGCAAGGGTCGAGTCCTCAGGGATTGGGTTTTAGTTTATAAGTTAATAGTTTAAAACTTAAATTCAAGAACAATAAAAGAAAAGGGGTTTTTGAAGCCAGATTTAAACTAAAGTAAATAATAAGAATAAGATGCAAGGCGGTATAACCAGCCAATAAAAATATATATAGTAAATTAGGCGGTATAACCAGCCAATAAAAATATATATACTAAATTAGGCGGTATAACCAGCCAATAAAAATAAAACAAAGTTAATATACAAATTAGGCGGTATAACCAGCCAATAAAAATAAATATAAAAAAATAAGCAAACTAAAAGTAAGAAAACAAATAAGTAAGAAGAATCAAATATGAAAAATATGGTTAAGGTTTCATTCTCCACCACTAGACATCATTAAGAATCAATTTCAGATCTATCAATATCAACCAACTATCAAAGTTAACAACCGTAGATAACAACAAGCTCTGTTACCCCAATCTTTCCTTAGTTTGTCGTTAAATAGAACAAGCTCTCTATTTAATCTCTAACCATTAAACAACCTAGAATAAGCTCTCTAAATTCAATTTAATGGCAGCTTTATGATGAGAAAGATAGGTTGATCTAAGCAACAAACACATAAGCTCGGATTGTTCAACTTAGGTTATGTTCCACTTTGCAATTATTGAAAACTTGACCATAATCATTAATCACAAATTGCCACTTATGAATAGGAAATCAAGACAATTACACGGATCAAGACTCCTAAACTAGCAATAGATAATTATCAAGATCTATCTAGTTGTACACCTAAATAAATCATGACAACATCATGAACAATTCTTGTAGAAGAACATAAGCAACTTTGATAGAAAATTAATGATAGATAGAATCTGAAAATCAATCACAAAACATGTCTAGGGCTTTGAAATCACCCTTAACCAAATAGAAGTTTAGCCTAGCATAGGCATTGTAAACATAAACATAAAATTAAAGAAAATCTAAGAAGAAAATAAAAGAAAGAAAGAAGAAGAGGAAGAATATTAATTATCCAACCTCTTGCTCTCTCTAAAGAAAAAGAAAACTAGAGAAAAGAAAGAAAACTAGAGAAAAGAAAGAAGAAGAAAACTTAGAGAATTTTATTAAAATGGCTAATATCCTACCTATGTACAATATGATCCCTTACAATCATCCAAGGCCCTCTATTTATACACATTTTGGAGGGCTAAATGACAAGAGACAAGCTTTACAAATTTCAAAGGTAGGTATAATAGGTGGGTGCATTTTCTAACAATTTTCGTCATACATGACGATTTTGATCAGCCAACTTGATGGTCGATTTTGTCAATTTTGCAGGCCTTATCTGATCACATGGGCTTCTAGAAAAATGTTACCCTATCAGTTACTGATACATAGCCGTTGGAATCAGCTCATTTGCTGATGTGGATAAGAAGATATGGGCAAAATACGAAAACAGGTCAGCACAGACGTCATTGCACATCAGCCAACTTCATGGTCGATTTCGCTAGGGAAAACGACTCCGTTTCAAGAAGTGTAAAACATGAAAAAGATAGATATTCCTCTTAGCTTTGCACGGCTACAAATTTCAGCCTTATTGCTTCAGTGAAACTCGAGATATAGCTGATATGGCAAAAGGTGTCGGAACTGGAACTGAACTGGATTTGCCCTTAATTCTAGTAATCTGAAATCACTCAAAGAAACTTGTGAAAAACACCAAAATACATAAAAATATAAAAGATCATAAACACAATTAGACTAAACAATAATAACTCGTATTTGACACAAAACAATAATAAAACATAACTAAAAACTATATAATTATACGAGTTATCATTGATCTAAGCAACAAACACATGAGCTCAGATTGTTCAACTTAGGCTATGTTCCACTTTGCAATTAGCGAAAACTTGACCATAATCATTAATCACAAATTGCCACTTATGAATAGGAAATCAAGACAATTACATGGATCAAGACTTGATCCACCCAAAAAAGTGTATCTTATTTAAACTTGCACTTAAAAAAATCAATTTTAGAGTATAGTGATTAGCAAGGGTCGAGATGCACCCAAAAGATTATCTTCTTTAACCTTGCACTTAAAAAAAAAAAAAATCAATTGTAGAGTATAGTGATTAGCAAGGGTCGAGTCCTCAGGGATTGGGTTTTAATTTATAAGTTAATAGTTTAAAACTAAATTAAAGGTAAACAAAAGAAAAGGGGGTTTTGAAATAGTTTTAAAAATAAGTAAAAATGAAAAGTAAGATGCAAGTATGAAATAAGAAATCAAATATGAGAGAAATATCGTTAAGATTTCATTCTCCACCACTAGACATCATTAAGAATCAATTTCAGATCTATCAATATCAACCAACTATCAAAGTTAACAACCGTAGATAACAACAAGCTCTGTTACCCCAATCTTTCCTTAGTTTGTCGTTAAATAGAACAAGCTCTATATTTAATCTCTAACCTTCAAACAACCTAGAATAAGCTCTCTAAATTCAATTTAATTGAAGCTTTATGATGAGAAAGATAGGTTGATCTAAGCAACAAACACATAAGCTCGGATTGTTCAACTTAGGTTATGTTCCACTTTGCAATTATCGAAAACTTGACCATAATCATTAATCACAAATTGCCACTTATGAATAGGAAATCAAGACAAGTACACGGATCAAGACTCCTAAACTAGCAATAGATCATTATCAAGATCTATCTAGTTGTACACCTAAACAAATCAAGACAACATCATAAACAATTCTTGTAGAAGAACATAAGAAACTTTGATAGAAAATCAATGATAGATAGAATCTGAAAATCAATTACAAAGCATGTCTAGGGCTTTGAAATCACCCTTGACCAAATAGAAGTTTAGCCTAGCATAGGCATTGATAATATATAAATAAAACTAAAAAGAAAATAAAGGAATGGAGAAGAAGAATAATGAAGATCTTTGAGTCTCCTCAAAAGATGTCTAGTTTGTAGCTCAAAAGATGGTATTTATAGAGCTTTAAAACCCTAAGAATATGTACTTGCCGCACAAGTAAGCCTGGAGGTGCAAAAATCACGTTTTTGTCTTTTTTTAGATTTGCGATTAGGGTTTTTCTGGCCGCAGGATTCTTTAGGGAGTTGTTCTAGCACAATTTTGAATGCCCATTTCTTATCCGATTTGGGCCCATAATATATTGTTGGAAAGATAATCAAGTCAACCTCAAAAGTCAAGTAGGAAGTTTCTTCAAATAAATAATATAACATCATGTTTTAATTACAACAAGTTCTAGAGGTCAAATCTGCCTGATTGCTTTTCAACCAGAAATTGATATTTTTGACTCCCAAGTCTTCTTCCATCTTGTGATTATGATTTTGTAAGCTCTTTACCATCATTATTGACATTTTTTGACTTTATTCTCCTTATTGTACCTAAAATTCAAAAACATATTATAAGTGAACAAGATAAAGATCGAGAACATAACAAAAGCTCAAGGTAGAAAGGCATAAAATGTATATTTTATGAGCTTATCAAATACCCTTACACTTAGCTTTTTGCTAGTCCTCGAGCAAAACAAAATAAAAATAAAATAAGAAACTCTAATCTAATCCACTTTAGTAGGAAATCACGGTGGCACTTAGCATGTGACACAAGCCTTTAAACCCCTAGGTGTCCCTAGTGGACGAGTTTAGTTTTCTGAGGGTTTACTAGGATGATACCCACAAACATTGAAGACATAAGAAAAACTAAAAAAACTAAAAAAAGTAATAATAATTACAACTAATCCTTCCAATATAAATTAGAGATAATCATTGGACAAGTCTTATAAACTAATCAATAGCTTAAAGAAATTTGCAAAAAATCTTTGCTTGAATGTAAATAGTTTGAGTTAAGCCAATATTAACATAACATATTTCAATCAAAATAGTGCATATTCAAACTTAATCTCAACTTCTCACTAGGATACTCTCATGATTTTCACTCTTTAAAGTAGTGGTAAAGTGTTTACACTCAATCAATCTCATGAAAACAGTTATACCATATGCTTGCTTGTCCACCTATTCTCCACTATTTAGATCATGCAACTTCATAAATCAAGAGGTCATTAATCAAGGTTGTAATGGGGCCAAGGGGTTGTAATGTGGTTAAAGAATAAAAGATAAAAGATATTACAAAGGTTCCAATGACTTCATAAAATTTAGAGACAAAATAAGATTTTGCAAATAAAACTTCTTAAAACTCTTATAAAGCACATAATAACATAGGCTAAATATTCATGTTGAGCCTTTGCTTCATTCTAACCAACTTTGTAACAGCTTTTTCTTTACTTTAACTAGAAGTTCAAGAGATGATTTTATTTTTTTTTTCAATATGGGAATGTATTTGACAATAATCCCTTTCTTTTTCTCTTGACTTTTTCTTTTCTTTTTTTCCCCCACACTTATCTTTTGTTTCCAACCCAAATTTTCAACTAAAAATATCCCTTGTTTTTTGCAATATGTCTCAAAATATATAATCCATCTTTAGAACAAGGGTAAGGATATAAGTATATTTAGGCTAGGTGAAAGTTGTGGTTATGATAACTCGTATAATTATATAGTTTTTAGTTATGTTTTATTATTGTTTTGTGTCAAATACGAGTTATTATTGCTTAGTCTAATTGTGTTTATGATCTTTTATATTTTTATGTAATTTGGTGTTTTTTTACGAGTTTCTTTGAGTGATTTCAGATTACTAGGTTAAATCAAGAATTAAGGGCAAATCCAGTTCAGTTCCAGTTCCGACACCTTTTTCCATATCAGCTATATCTGGAGTTTCACTGAAGAAATAAGGCTGAAATTTTAACCGTGCAAAGTTAAGAGGCATATCTAACTTTTTCATGTTTTACACTTCTTGAAACGGAGTCGTTTTCCCTAGCGAAATCGACCATCAAGTTGGCTGATGTGCAATGACGTCTGTGCTGACCTGTTTTGGTATTTTGCCCATATCTTCTGATCCACATCAGCAAATGAGCTGATTCCAACGGCTATGGATCACTAACTGATAGGAGAACATTGTTCTAGAAGACCATGTGATCAGATCCAGCTTCCAATATTGACAAAATCGACCATCAAGTTGGCTGATCAAAATTGTCATACAATATGACGAAAATTGTTAGAAAAATGCACCCACCTATTATACCTACCTTTGAAATTTGTAAAGCTTGTCTCTTGTCATTTAGTCCTCCAAAATGTGTATAAATAGAGGGCCTTGGATGATTGTATGAGACATTGTACATTGGTAGGATATTAGCCATTGTAATAAAATTCTCTAAGTTTTCTTCTTCTTTCTTTTCTCTAGTTTTCTTTTTCTTTATTTTCTTCTTCTTCTTTCTTTCTTTTATTTCCTTCTTAGATTCTCTTTAATTTTATGTTTATGTTTACAATGCCTATGCTAGGCTAAACTTCTATTTGGTTAAGGGTGATTTCAAAGCCCTAGACATATTGATAGATCTGAAATTGATTCTTAATGATGTCTAGTGGTGGAGAATGAAACCTTAACCATATTTTTCATATTTGATTCTTCTTACTTACTTGTTTTCTTACTTTTCTAGTTTGCTTATTTTTAAAAGTATATTTATTTTTATTGGCTGGTTATACCGCCTAATTTGTATATTAACTTTGTTTTATTTTTATTGGCTGGTTATACCGCCTAATTTAGTATATATATTTTTATTGGCTGGTTATACCGCCTAATTTAGTATATATATTTTTATTGGCTGGTTATACCGCCTTGCATCTTATTCTTATTATTTACTTTAGTTTAAATCTAGCTTCAAAAACCCCTTTTCTTTTATTGTTTTCTTTGAACGTAAGTTATAAACTAATAACTCATAGATTAAAACCCAATCCCTGAGGACTCGACCCTTGCTAATCATTATACTTACAATTGATCTTTTTAGTGCAAGGTTAAATAAGATACACTCTTTTGGGTGCATCAAATTTTTATTTATACCGTCTAATTTAGTATATATATTTTTATTAGCTGGTTGTACCGCCTAATTTAGTATATATATTTTTATTGGCTGGTTATACCGCCTTGCATCTTATTCTTATTATTTACTTTAGTTTAAATCTAGCTTCAAAAACCCCTTTTCTTTTATTGTTTTCTTTGAACGTAAGTTATAAACTAATAACTCATAGATTAAAACCCAATCCCTGAGGACTCGACCCTTGCTAATCATTATACTTACAATTGATCTTTTTAGTGCAAGGTTAAATAAGATACACTCTTTTGGGTGCATCAAATTTTTGGCGCCGTTGCCGGGGATTGTTTTCTTTAGTTTATTTGTTACTTGGTTTATTCTTATTTTCAGTTCTAATTAGTTTTATTTTCTTGTACATACAAGTTTTTCTTTTCAAATTTAAAAAAAAAAAACAATGGAATTGAGCAATCTAACACTTGAAGAGTTGGTGGCATACATGAACATGGAGAATCAACAAGCCAATCTCACCTCCCCAGTTCAACAATTGGCCATGGGAGGATGTCAAGGCCATCAAGTGTTCCAAGACCAACAGTATGATCATTACTCAAACACTTACCATGAGGGATGGTGGGATCATACTAATTATGGCTACTCGAAAAATTACCAAGAAGTAGATCCTTATGCCAATTACACTCATCCATCTAGCTTCAATCAATCATGGTCTCAAGAACCAGATCTTTTTCAACCACCACATATGACTCAAAACTCAGGTACTTCTTTAGAAGATCTTGTCTATTCTCTTGTTACTGATTCTTTGCAATTTCACAGGAAACAAGGGCAAGCATCCAGAGTTTGGAAAGGCAAATGAGCCTATTGGCTAGTAGTACGGTGGAATTAGTAGCAGAAAGATCTCTAGCACTCCCTTCCCAAACGGTGATTAACCCAAAGGAGAATGCTACTATTGTGACCTTGAGAAATGAGGAACAAGATGAGGATGAGACAAAACCAAAGATGGATTCACTTCTTGAGGATAATGAAGCCATCATTCAAATTGAGAGTACTTTGACACCTCAGGTAGCTTTTAAGGTTCTTATTTCTACTAATGTTCCTTCTCCACTTTTTCCTAGCAGATTTGCAAAGTCCAAAAAGGAGGAACATGAACAACAATTTTTGGAAACCTTAAACAGCTTGCTTGTGGATGCCATTAGACAAGTACCAAGATATGCACAATTCCTCAAAGAGCTATACCCCACCAAGAATGATGAAATAATACGTGTGGGGGAGAAGGCATTGGCTGTTTTGTAAAGAAAACTTCCTCCAAAACGCAAAAATCCGAGAAGTTTCATGTCTAAGCCAAAAGATCCTAAAAAGCCAAGAAGGGGAATTGGCTAGGCTGAAAACAATCAATCAAGTGCTAATTGGGGGAGGCAGCCTAATTAGTGAAAGCATTGCCAAACTGCCATCGTCAGATTTGCTCTCTTTTTCTCTATCTTTTTCTTATGTTTCTTTGCTAATTGTGTTTAGTGTTTCTAAGTTCATTTAGGCTGCATAAGTTTATTTTGTTTATTAGTTCTTTTCACTTACACATGATTCTTTCATTTGGGATTAATAGCATTACATTAATGACAATGTAAGAATTATGTGTGGGGGGAAGAATTTAGGATTTTATTTAGAGTGTTTTGTTTTTGAGTCTTTTTATGTTGTTTTTCTTTCTGATCCTTGTTTTGAAAATAACTAGATGTAAATATAATTTTTTTACCCCGGTTAAACGGCGGATAACGGTACTCTGTGATTATTTAAGTCGGTTCCATCAGCTACCCACAAAACTGATATTGTATATAAATTTCTCTTTCAATTTCTCTATCATTTTTTTTTTCAGGATGGATGATATTCTCACACGATTGCAGAAACGATTTCCTCCTTTTCCTCGAAATATTTTACTGAAGCTTTACCAAGTTCGATTTGAAAGATTAAGAATGCTTATGCACAAAGGGATTCCTGAAGACATACGTTGGATAATTGAAGCCAATAGAAATTATTATAGCAAGAATCACATATTATATAAAATGTATGAATATGAAAAATGCAATGCATGAAATGTATTTTTTCCTTTAATTAAGGAAATCCGTATATCTAAAAAGATATCCGGCTACCTTAGGAAAATATGTCATATTAAATATTCTAAAACCGAAATACTTTGTGATTGTTTGAAAACAATTTTTGAAAAGCTTGAATTAAATGTAAAAACTGGGCTAAATCTTTTTTAAATGGCTCTAATTTACTAAGTTTAAAAATCCGGACTTGACTATCCTTAACCCGGAACTTGAAAAACAATTTTTTAGAGTTTAAAAGGGCTTAGAAACTACCCTAAGTCAGTAGCTAACCCTCCTAATCAGCCCACTCTAAGTAACTTAACCAAAACAGAAAAATGATTTTTCTTTAAATTCAATTCTGACTCCACTGTCCAGTTTTAAGCCACGATTTTTTATCCTATTTTTAAAAATTCAAAAAATTCTGAAAAAAATACTGGAGACTCAGTACATGTAAAACTACATGGAAAAAATAGGATTAATTTTCTGATTAAATATGAATTCCCAGAAAAATCGGAAATGTACGAGTACTGGGTGAAAAAAACTATTTTGTCAAAAAACATTTTTGCCTTTGATAAAAATCATTTAAAAATCAAAGTAAAAATATTTGAAACTCATAAAACAGCTCACAAACAGTAGCTAGGACTTTTTTAAGGTTAGATAAAAATTGGCTAAGTAAAAAAAGTCACAAAGGTAGAATAATCAATTTGACAAAACTTAATTTTCCACAAGTGTGCTCAAGAGAGCATGACTTTGAACCATTAATTGGCTCAAGTCATTATTCAAGTGGCATGAACATGAAATGCATGAAACAATACAACAAGCATAGTGCATGAAATGCATGAGCTTAAATCTAAATGTCATGAAAAAAATGCATGGCATTCATATAGTGACCTAGACCTAAATGAACTTGCATGGCATTTAATGCAACCTAGACCTAAAATGCATGAACATGCATGGCAAATGAGCCAAACCTAATAACCAAAATATGCATGGCATTTTGACAAACACAAAGCATGCTTAAACTAAAAACTCAACCAAATATCATGCAAATGCTAACCTATCAACTAACATGGCAAGAATGCACATAAAATGCAAAAATTCCAAGGGTGGCCGAATGGAATAATGTAACTAGCAAACATGGCATTTTCACAAACACTTGGTATACTAACATGCTCAACTAAATCAAATGTCATGCAAATGTAAAAACCTACTAACTAACATGGCAAAAATGCAACACACAATGCAAAACACATGGAGTAGCCAAATGGCCTCAAGCTCCAACAAGCATGGCATTTTCACAAACACTTGGTATACTAACATGCTCAACTAAAATATAACACTCAAATCATGCAAAAACCACACAAGAATTTTCACAAACACTTAATATACTAAATCTAAAACATGCTCAGCTAAGATATAAAACTCAAATCATGCAAAGACCACACAAGCAGTTTCACAAACACTTGATATATTAAATCTAAAACATGCTCAAATTTAAACATTATGAAAACAGAAAATTAAAAATGCAAAAACATGATATTTAAAACATAAATGGCAACAAACAAAGCAACCAAATTAAAATATAACTCAAGTATATGAAATAACATAACATTTAAAACATCAAGATCAAAGAAAATAACATAAACAATATGATAAAATAAACCAAAATAGCAACTTAAATAAATAATGTAGGCCATTTGGCCATGGTGAGTAATATAAAAAAATTGTAAAAAACATATTTAAGAAAGAGATGAAGGAAGAACTTAAGAAGAACAATAAAAAAACATTTATTTAAAATGGAAACTCACCAAATAGTAATCAAAATAGCAAAAATAAGAATGGAAAATCAAGAAAGTGCAAGAGTTGGTGCTCAAGAGCAACCTCAAGAAGCTATATTTCAAGCTTTATCTCTTCAAACTTTCCTTTCTTTTCTAAACTTTTCTTTTTTGCTTTCAGCCAAGAAGAGAAAAACCAAGTAAAAACTCAAAGAACTCAGCAAAATGAAATGTAAAAATGAAATTTATGCCCCCTTTCACTATGCTGGCCGAAACCCCCTCATATTCCCTCAAGGATGTTGTCATTTTTTGTAACCAATTTTCCATCAAATGGCTAATAATTCAAGGTGAAAAAATCATGAAATTACCACCTTTAGATTAGCATATCAGCTATCTCAAATTACAGCTGTTCAAGAATAATGTTGACATCTCTCTTGGCCTATGTGGCTTAATCACCATGGCTTGATCAAAGAGAATCTCTAACTAACTCTTAATTTTTAACCATTTGATTGAAAAATCAGAAGCTTCCTCCTTTCTTTGGGCCTGGGCAAGCCAGCACTTCTCTTTTCCAGCCCAACTCTAATTTTTTGAAAGGCCCAAAGTAGTCGTTTTCGGTTGCTTGGGTGAAATGACCGTTTTGCCCCCCGGATGCAAATAAATATCAAACGGACTCCAAATTCAATTTTTATTTTTTTAATACTTCCAAAATAATAAAACATTGAGTTCTGGAAGTTTTCAAAATTATCCGAGTCCGTTTTCTATTTATTTGGATTTTTCTTCCAAAAATGCCCTTTTATGCCCCTACATTTTACCATTTTTTAAACGAGCTCCAAATCAGGATTTTTCTTCACCAATCTCTTCAAAATAATTAAAAAGTGTGATCTGGAAGTTTTCATAATTTTTTGGAGCTCATTTGGTATTTTTTCGAGATTTATCGGCTTGAATTACTACAAAGGAGGCCCGGGATTTGGCCATTTTGCAAACGAACTCCAAATCAAGATTTTCTTTCGCCAATCTCTTCCAAATAATTTAAAGATGATATTTGCAAAATTTTAGAATTTTTGGAATCCATTTGCTATTTTTTCGGGATTTATCTTCTTCAATTATTGCGTAGGAGGCTCGGGATTTGGCCATTTTGCAAACGAACTCCGAATAAAGATTTTCTTTCGTAAATCTCTTCCAAATAATTTAAAAATGAGATTTGCAAAATTTCAGAAGATTTGGAGCTCATTTACTATTTTTCCGAGATTTTCCTTTTTGAATTACTACATAAGAAGCCCGGGATTTGGCCATTTTGCAAACGAACTCCGAATCAAGATTTTATTTCGCCAATATCTTTCAAATGATTTAAGAATGAGATTGACAAATTTTCAAAATTTTCGGAGTCCATTTGCTATTTTTCCCAAATTTTCCAATTTTGCCCTTTTGCTTCCGAAACTCGGTTTTGCTCAAAACAAGTCCGATTTTCATATTTTCTTCAAGCTGAACCTTGGGCTATCCCTTTTTAATCATTCCTCATCCATTGGGGGCTTTGGTCTTACCAAGTCGGGCCATTTCCCTGATTCTTCCTGATTTCAACGAAATCCACTAAAAACCCTAATTCTCGATTTTCTCCCGGATTGACTTTTCTTTCGGTTTTTCTTGCAAGTGACTTCTCCATTACCCGTAGTCAGTGCTTATCTTTCATTTGGAACCTTCAATTTCGACCAATTTGATCGTTTAAGCACTTTTCTCGGATTAGGGTTTCCTTTCTACTGAATCTCCAAATCCCAACTTCTGAACACCATATCTTTCAATGTAGACCTCAGATTATCAACATTCGTTCGCCATTTTTCAATTGAACTTAAAATCTTAATTTTGAAAGTGGGTTGACTTTTTCAGTAGTTGATTGTCTGGGGTTGACTTTTTTGGGGTTTACTTTTTCCAAGATTGACTTTTTCAAGTTTGTCTTTTTATGCTCGCCCCATTAGACTAAGTCTCAGAGTACCACCTGCAAGATGAAAAAAGTCTTTTTACACTCGGAAACATCAATATAGGAAGAAAACATACCTGTTTAGTGGTCCGGACAAAATTAGGTGTCTACACTAGCAAACTAAGAAAAACCATGATTAACCCTCACTACATAGGCATGTGATGATATTACAGGAAACAATTATGAGCCATGTTGAATTTCGGTGAATTGGTGGTGAAAAAAAAAGGAGTTATGGTTTTTCGAAAATGAAGAACAGAAGAATAAAAAAAAGTGAATAAATTGGTGAAGCAAAACGGAAGTGTATTCAAAGAAGAAAAAATGTAATTTGAGGAAAAGACTATGGCTCTCAAAAATCATGATAAAAATGTAAAGTGTCTATGGGTGAACTTAAACCGAAATTTATTTTTATCATACCTTGAACCTAACCTTACATTACAAGCTTAATAAAGACCTACTTGATCCTTGATGAAGTGTTAGTCTACATTAGTGGAGAGAGAGATGAAAAGCAAACATATGAGAATCTAGTACTAATTTGTATTTTTGCATTGGCATAAACTTATTTAGATTGCATGTGATGATTTGCAAAGAGATTATACACACACACACTAAAAATCCATTCAAGCATTAAGTTTACGATTGAATTGAATCATAGATTTGGATTATGTTTATGTTCTACTTTGAATCAGGATTTTAAGGTAACTTTTGAGGAAAATTAAGAAATCATTGTTTGAGTGCATTTATCTTGAGTGATGTTTTGAGTCAATTTATTTATTTAGTGTGTTTAGTTTTGTTTTGCACGAGGACTAGTAAAATATTAAGTTTGGGGGTGTGATAACTCTAGGAAATATAGTTATTTTGCCACCTTTTATGCTTTTGAATTTGCTAAGCTCATAAAATATACATTTTATGCCTTTCTACCTTTAGATTTTGTTATGTTTTCGATCTTTATCTTGTTTACTTAAAATATGTTTGTGAATTTTAGGTACAATAAGGAGAATGAAGTCAAAAGATGTCAATAATGATGTTAAAGATCTTACAAAATCATAATCACAAGATGGAAGAAGACTTGGGAGTCAAAAATATCAATTTCTAGTTGAAAAGCAATCAGGCAGATTTGACCTCTGGAGCTTGTTGTAAGGAACACATGATGTTAGATTCTTTATTTGAAGAAACTTCCCTCTTGACTTTTGAATTTGACTTGATTATCTTTCCAACGATATATTATGGCCCCAAATCGGATAAGAAATGGGCAACCAAATTGGCGCTAGAAGATCTCCCTAAAGAACCCTACGGCCAAAAAAACCCTAACCGCAAATCTAAAAAAAAGGCAAAAACGTGATTTTTCTGCCTCCAGGCTTACTTGTGCGGCAAGGACTTATTCTCAGGGTTTTAAAGCTCTATAAATACCATCTTTTGAGCCACAAACTAGACATCTTTTGAGGAGACTCAAGGATCAGCATTATTCTTCTTCTTCTCCATTCTTTTATTTTTATTTTTCTTTTTAGTTTTATGTATATATTATCTATGCCTATGCTAGGCTAAACTTTCATTTGGTTAAGGGTCATTTCAAAGCCCTAGACATGTTATGTAATTAATTTTCAGAATCTATCTATCATTGTTTTCTATCAAAGTTGCTTATGTTCTTCCATTAAAATTGTTCATGATGATGTTTTGATTTGTTTAGGTGGCCAACTAGATAAATCTTGATAGTTGTCTAATGCTAGTTTAGGAGTCTTGATCCGTGTAATTGTCTTGATTTCCTATTCATAAGTGGCAATTTGTGATTAATAATTATGGTCAAGTTTTCAATAATTGCAAAGTGGAACATAACCTAAGTTGAACAATCCGAGCTTATGTGTTTGTTGCTTAGATCAACCTATCTTTCTCATCATAAAGCTGCTATTAAATTGAACTTAGAGAGCTTATTCTAGGTTATTTGATAGTTAGAGATTAAATAGAGAGCTTGTTCTATTTAACGACAAACTAAGGAAGGATTGGGGTAACAGAGCTTGTTGTTATCTACGGTTGTTAACTTTGATAGCTAATTAATGTTGATAGATATGAAATTGATTCTTAATGATGTCTAGTGGTGGAGAATGAAACCTTAACCATATTTTTCTCATATTTGATTACTTCTTATTCACTTGCTTTTTTCTTTGATTATAAGTCTTTAGTTTAAATTGATTTTAAAAACCTCCCCTTTTATTTTGTTTTCTTTGAATTTAGGTTTTAGACTAATAATTCTTAAACTAAAACCCAATCCCTGAGGACTCGACCCTTGCTAACTACTATACTTACAATTGATCTTTTCAGTGCAAGGTTAAATAAGGATACACTCTTTTGGGTGCATCAAGTTTTTGGCGCCGTTGCCAGGGATTGCTTTCTTTAGTTTATTTGTTACTTGGTTTATTCTTATTTTCAGTTGTAATTAATTTTATTTTTCTTGTACATACAGGTTTTTGTTTTCAAATTTCAAGCAAGAAGAGATGGCAGGTGCTACATCAAAACTTCAAAACCTTCAGAACCAACTAGACAATCTCATCTCCATAGTTCAACAAGTGGCCATAAGTAAGATTCAACAATCAAAGCAGTGTGGAGTGTGCTTCATGATGGATCATCCAACCAATTGGTGCCCATACTACCAAAATGATAATTTTGAAGCAGCCTATGATGTGGGAGAATACCAAAGCCATCAAGGGTTCCAAGGACAACAATATGATGCTTTCCCAAACACTTACAATGAGGGATGGTGGAATCATACTCATTATGGCTACTCGGGAGATTATCAAGAAGTAGATCCTTATGCTAATTACACTAATCAATTTGTCTTCAATCAACCATGGGATCAACAACAAGATCTTTTTGAGCCACCACCTCAAAACGCAGGTAATTCTTTAGAAGAACTTGTCAATTTTCTTGTTATTAATACTCTGCAACTTCAACAGGAAACAAGGGAAACAAAGGCAAGTATCCAGAGTTTGGAAAGGCAAATGAGCCTATTGGCTAGTAGTACGGTGGAATTAGTAGCACAAAGATCTCAAGCACTCCCTTCCCAATCGATGATTGATCCAAAGGAGAGTGTTAGTGCCACACAACTTGAGGATGAATCAGAAAATCCAAGGGAACCCGAGGATGAGAAAGAACTAAAGATGGATTCAACTATTGAAGATAATGAAGCTTCAATTCTGAAAGAGAGTACTTCAGCACCTAAGGTAACGTTTAAGGTTCCACTTTTTACTAATGTTTCTTCTCCACCTTTTCCTAGTAGATTTGCAAAGTTCAAGGAGGAAGAACATGAACAACACATGCCGGAAACCTTAAACAACTTGTTTGTGGATGCCATTCAACAAGTATCAAAATATGCTCCATTCCTCGATGAGATATGCACCACAAAGGATGATGGAATAATACTTGTAATGGAGAATGCATCCGCTGTTGTGCAAAGAAAGCTTCCTCTCAAACGTAAAAATTTGGGAAATTTCATGTATGAGCCTGATAAGCCTAAAATGCCACGAATGGGTGTTGGTTAGATTCAAAACACTAACTCAAGTGTTAATTGGGAAGGCAGCCCAATTAAAGAAGAAATTGCCAACCTGCCATATTTAGATTTTCTTTCTCTTTCTTTTCCTTTTCCTTTTTCTTTCCCTTTTTCTTTTATTATTTTTATTTTTATTTTTATTTTTATTTTTAACAAGCCTAAAATGCCAAGAATGGGTGTTGGTTAGATTCAAAACACTAATTCAAGTGTTAATTGGGAAGGCAGCCCAATTAAAGAAGAAATTGCCAACCTGCCATATTTAGATTTGCTTTCTCTTTCTTTTCCTTTTCCTTTTCCTTTCCCTTTTTCTTTTATTATTTTTATTTTTATTTTTATTTTTATTTTTATTTTTATTTTTATTTTTATTATTTGTATTTTTATTTTTTATGTTTATTTGTTAATTTTTTGTTTAGTATTTTAGGATTATTTAGGTTGCATGAGTTTGTTTTGTTTTGAGTCTTAGTTGTTCCTATTCTTATGTTATTAGTTCTTTTCTCTTACACATGATTCTTTCATTTGGGTTAATAGACTTACATTGAGGACAATGTAAGAATTAAGTGTGGGGAAAATGATTTAGGATTTCTTTTATTTTTGTCTACTATTTTTTTTATGAGTCTTTATTATTATTATTAGTTTTAGTGTGTTTTAGTTCCTTTTTAATACAATGATGAGATATGAATTGCATAGGTCTAAACTGGTTATTAGTAAGAAGATTTTCATGAGAATTAAGCTTGATACTAATTTTTATGAGCCAATGTTGATATGATATGTTGATTGAGAAAGAAGCATGTTTAGACTTGATATTGACTTGTATAATCATCCTTGTGAGTTTTTGAGCCTATATGATTGATGCATTATACATATCAATCTAATTTCTTTCTTGAGTGTTCTTATAATTACATGATTCTCTAGAACTTGCTTTAAACCATTTGAGACTATATTGATACATATGATAACATGAATATGATAGAGGCATTAGGATTATAACCAGAGCCAAACAGCCATCCATTATTAATGTTCTAAGAGAACATCCCCACTAGTGAGCCAATTTGAGCCTACATTAAATATGCTATTTTATTGGTAACCACAACTTACACCTAGCCTAAATATACTTATATCCTTACCCTTGTTCTAAAGATGGATTATATATTTTGAGACATATTGCAAAAAAACAAGGGATATTTTTAGTTGAAAATTTAGGTTGGAAACAAAAGATAAGTGTGGGGGAAGGAAAGAAAAAAAAAAGTCAAGAGAAAAAGAAAGGGATCATTGTCAAATACATTCCCATATTAAAAAAAAAAAAAATCTTCTCTTGAATTTCTAGTTAAAGTAAAGAAAAAGATGTTACAAAGTTGGTTAGAATGAAGCAAAGGCTCAACATGAATATTTAGCCTATGTTTTTATGTGCTTTATAAGAGTTTTGAGAAGTTTTATTTGTATGATCTTATTATGTCTCTAAACTCTATGAACTCTTTGGAACCTTTGTGATATCTTTATCCTTTTGTTCTTTAACCACATTATAACCCTTTGGCCCCATTACAACCTTGAATAAAGACCTCTTGATTTATGAAGTTGTATGATCTAAATAGTGGAGAATAGGTGGACAAGCAAGCATATGGTAGAACTGTTTTCATGAGATTGATTGAGTGTAAACACTTTACCACTACTTTAAGAGTGAAAATCATGAGAGTATAGTGAGAAGTTGAGATTAAGTTTGAATATGCACTATTTTGATTGAAATATGTTATGTTAATATTGGCTTAACTCAAACTATTTACATTCAAGCAAGATCTTTTGTGAATTTCTTTAAGCTATTGATTAGTTTATAAGAATTGTCCAATGATTATCTCTAATTTATATTGGAAGGATTAGTTATAATTATTATTTTTATTTTTAGTTTTTCTTATGTCTTCAATGTTTGTGGGTATCGTCCTAGTAAACCCTCATGAGACCAAACTCGTCCACTAGGGACACCTAGGGGTTTAAAGGCTTGTGTCACATGCTAAGTGCCACCGTGATTTCCTACGAAAGTGGATTAGATTAGATTTTCTTATTTTATTTTTATTTTGTTTTGCTCGAGGACTAGCAAAAAGCTAAGTGTGGGGGTATTTGATAAGCTCATAAAATATACATTTTATGCCTTTCTATATTTAATTTTTGTTATGTTTTCGATCTTTATCTTGTTTACTTATAATATGTTTTTGAATTTTAGGTACAATAAGGAGAATGAAGTCAAAAGTTGTCTGATGGTAAAGAGCTTACAAAATCATAATCACAAGATGGAAGAAGACTTGGGAGTCAAAAATATCAATTTCTGGTTGAAAAGCAATCAGGCAGATTTGACCTCTGGAGCTTGTTGTAAGGAAAACATGATGTTATAGTCTTTATTGGAAGAAACTTCATTCCTGACTTTTGAAGTTGACTTGATTATCTTTCCAACGATATATTATGGGCCCAAATCGGATAAGAAATGGGCAACCAAATTGGCGCTAGAAGATCTCCCTAAAGAACCCTACGGCCAAAAAACCCTTACCGCAAATCTAAAAAAAAGGCAAAAACGTGATTTTTCTGCCTCCAGGCTTACTTGTGCGGCAAGGACTTATTCTCAGGGTTTTAAGGCTCTATAAATACCATCTTTTGAGCCACAAACAAGACATCTTTTGAGGAGACTCAAGGATCATCATTATTCTTCTTCTTCTTCATTTTTTTATTTTTATTTTTATTTTTATTTTTATTTTTATTTTTTAGTTTTATGTATATATTATCTATGCCTATGCTAGGCTAAACTTTTATTTTGTTAAGGGTCATTTCAAAGCCCTAGACATGTTATGTAATTAATTTTCAGAATCTATCTATCATTGTTTTCTATCAAAGTTGCTTATGTCCTTCCATTAAAATTGTTCATGATGATGTTTTGATTTGTTTAGGTGGCCAACTAGATAAATCTTGATAGTTGTCTAATGCTAGTTTAGGAGTCTTGATCCGTGTAATTGTCTTGATTTCCTATTCATAAGTGGCAATTTGTGATTAATGATTATGGTCAAGTTTTCAATAATTGCAAAGTGGAACATAACCTAAGTTGAACAATCCGAGCTTATGTGTTTGTTGCTTAGATCAACCTATCTTTCTCATCATAAAGCTGCTATTAAATTGAACTTAGAGAGCCTATTCTAGGTTATTTGATAGTTAGAGATTAAATAGAGAGCTTGTTCTATTTAACGACAAACTAAGGAAGGATTGGGGTAACAGAGCTTGTTGTTATCTACGGTTGTTAACTTTGATAGCTAATTAATGTTGATAGATATGAAATTGATTCTTAATGATGTCTAGTGGTGGAGAATGAAACCTTAACCATATTTTTCTCATATTTGATTACTTCTTATTTACTTGCTTTTTTCTTTGATTATAAGTCTTTAGTTTAAATTGATTTTAAAAACCTCCCCTTTTATTTTGTTTTCTTTGAATTTTGGTTTTAGACTAATAATTCTTAAACTAAAACCCAATCCCTGAGGACTCGACCCTTGCTAACTACTATACTTACAATTGATCTTTTTAGTGCAAGGTTAAATAAGGATACACTTTTTTGGGTGCATCATCCTTGAGGATTTTATTAGTTTTAGATATTTTTATATTTATTTTAATTATCCATTTTATGTTTAAAAATAGTTATTTAGTTGTTATTTATGTGTTTTTATAGGTCCAACGTGATCTGGAGCTTGGAGGTGCAAAACGACAAAAATTGGTGCATTCCAATGAGTAGGCAGATTCGACCTCCGGAGCTTCTTTCAAGAAAAACTCAATCTTAGAAACTTCAATTGAGAAAACGCCCTTCTTGACTTTTAAATCTGACTTCCATACCTTTCCAACGGTATAAGGCGTGTCAACATTGGACAAGATTTTCCCAGTAAAAATAGCTGACAAAGTTCGAGAAGCCGACAGGAACCAATTCGGACAAATGGAGGAGAAACACCAAGGAGGCAGTAGCAGTGGCATCGCGGTGCCAAGGGCATGAACAGTACCATCGAAAATGGAAAAAAATGCAAAAACGCAAATCTTACCTGTTTTGCTTGGGAACGAAGTTTCGGACTCCAAGAGGCCTTGGACACTTTAAATAGAACTCTTTTAAGTCAGAATAAAGAGGATTAGACATCAAGAAACCTAATTCTCTCTCAAGAAGATAGTACCCACCAACTTCTCTCAAAAAGAATGGAAGATTTGAAGATTCAAGATTCAAGAATTGACAACTCTTAGTTTCTTATTTTCTCTTTTCTCTTTTTTATTTTTCTTGTGTAGTTGACGATGGTTAAACTATTTGATTATTTGTTTTCTTTAATTATCATGAACTAATTTTATTTTACTAGGATTTCAATGGAACTCAACACATAGTTTGAATTTACTTTCTCTCTCTAGCTTGATTTAATGGTTTGTTGAGTTGTTTATTCATTCCTGTTCTTGATGCTTCTAGTTGATTGGCCACCAATTAGATTAATTTGTTAACCTAAATACATCTTGGAAAAAGGAGTTTAGTGTTAGACATGGATTGAATGACACATGTTTCATATTCATTTATTAGGATGAATTGAACTCCAGGTAGGGTAGGAATACATTTACTTGTCATGTGTAACCATTGTTAGAGCCTAAGCTTAATGAGTTCTTCTTTAATTCAATTATCATAGGAATATAGTTAATTGGTTAAGAAGGATACTTTTATGCAACCATCGGAAGATCCTTTTAAATAAGATAGAACTCTAGGTTAACAACTCAGGATCATTAATCAAGTGAAGAGGTAGAGAGAGATTCAGGCGAAGTGTTGAGGGAAGTTGTAATCCTAGGCTTTTATTAATTAATTGAATTCATCTTTTTAATTTACTTGTTTTTAATATTGGTTTCTTTTAAATTTGTTTTTGATTATAATCTCTAATTAGTTGTTTAGATAAGATTGAGTTGTATTAATTTTAGTACTTAGCAAAATTAGTAACAATTCCTCGTGGGTTCAACACTCTACTTTTCATTATATTACTTGTCAACGATACATGCACTTGCGTGATTAAAATCGACAACACTCATTTGCTATTTGACTATTGCTACCCCTCTTTGACTATTGCTGAGAATCAGGAATCAGGCAAAGATAAACAAACACTAATTTTGTCCGGTTAGTGGAACCATATGTGAAGGACAGGGAAAAGGAGTTTTCATTCATCATTTTTTCATTTTTTTTCTTTTTTTTTTTAGTTTGTTTTTTCCATTTTTTCATTTTTTTCATTTTTTTTTTGAAAAAGCTATAAATTGAAGATATTTTCCTTAAATTGAGTTCCTTGACTAATCAAGGCTCGACCCATCTTAAGGAAACGGGTTCGATTTGCAAGAGAAGAAATGACCTCGACAATGGTCTCAGGGTCTTAACCTGTCTTGTTCTCAGTTGTGTTTAAAATTCTGGTATCTCCTCCAGAAGCTTTGGCTATCACCACCAAAGACTTGCTCTTTTTTTTAAAAAAAAACTGTAAAACACTGAATATCTCCACCAGAGGCTTTAGCTTATCACCACCAAAGACCTTGTCACTGTAAAATTCTAGGTAACTCTTCCAGATGCTTCGGCTATCACCACCAAAGACTTTCTCATTTTAAAACTTTAAAACCCTGGATATCTCCACAGAGGCTTCGGCTATCACTACCAAAGACTTTCTCATTTTAAAACTATAAAACCTTGGATATCTCCACAGAGGCTTCGACTATCACTACCAAAGACTTTCTCATTTTAAAACTATAAAATCCTAGATATCTCCTCAGAGGCTTCAGCTATCACTACCAAAGACTTTCTCTCTTTTCAAAAAAATTTAAAACTCTGGATACTGGTTCTTAAAAACATGTTGAAGGTTATACCTGAAAGCTTTGCGAAGGGTGCAAATGCTTCTTGGTGCAGATGCAGATGTTAAATAAGATGCAAATGTCTTTGATGCAAACATAAATGACTTGATTTGATGCAAATTTTTCTTCATGCAGATTCAAATGACTTAGACTGATGCAAATGCTTCTTGATGCAGATTCAAACGACTTAGACTGATGCAAATGCTTCTTGATGCAGATGCAGATGTTGAATAAAATTCTGGGTATCCGCTCCAGAAGCTTCGGTTATCACCACCAAAGACTTGCTCATTTTTAAAATTGTAAAACTCTAGGTAACTCCTCCAGAAGAAGATTTCTCATTGTTCAAAATTATAAAACCCTGGATATCTTCACCAGAGGCTTCAACTATCACCACCGAAGACTTGTTCACTTTTAAAATTTGTAAAATTCTAGATATCCCATCTAAAAGCTTTGGCTATCACCTCCAAAGGTTTGCTCATTGTAAAATTTTGGGTAACTCCTCCAGATGCTTCGACTATCACCACTGAAGACTTACTTTTAAAAATTTGTAAAATTCTGGGTATCTCCTCCAGAAGCTTCAGCTATGACCACCGAAGACTTGCTCATTTTAAAAATCTTGCTGAAAATTATACCCAAAAGCTTTGAGAGAGGATGCAGATGCAAATGTCTTTAACAAGACGCTCATGGTGCAAATGTAAATGGCTTGTAATGATTTAAATGCATCTTGTTGCAAATGCAAATGGCTTGGATTGATGTACATGCTTGCAGGTGCAGATATTGAATATGATGTAGATGCTTCATGATGCAAATGTGAATGGCTTAGATTGATGCAGATGCTCCTACTAATCATGTTTCCGTAAGTGGTCTATGAATGGTTTAACTGCAGTTACCACATAATAATGAAAATACAATGGTTCTAGAAATGATGCAATCGCTTGAGATGACGCAAATGCGAATTCCATGAAGGATGTAAATGTAAAGGTAAAATGCAGATGCTTATGGAATAGTGCCAATGCAAATACCCATGAATAATGTAAATGCTTGCCGACACTGTGCAGATACAAAAGCTCAATAAAGATATGAGTGCTCAAGAGTGATGCAAATGCCCCCGATCATTTTTCTAGACTTTGGCTTAGCCTTTCACATTCATTTTTTCCTTTTCAAATCAGAGTAATCTTCAATTCATTTTGGCTATTCTCTTTGCCCCAACAGTTTTTAAACTCTCATCAACAGAGGTTTGAAACGGGTTCTATTTCTTCTTCTCATATCTGGAAGTCAAGACCTATCCTAGTAGTTATATACCTTTGGGTTAGAAAAACCCTTGTCTCATGTCAACATCAAAAATGGGTATTTCAAAAAAATATATTAATTTGTTTTCTCATTTTGAAAACTTCTAAACAAAAAATATTAACCCCACAGTGTGTGATGTACAAATCTTTTGAAGACTGATGATCATTGTTAGAAATTTCTCTAAGTGTCAATCTGGTTTTTTTCAACTTGAATTGGCAAGGCTTGGTATAACAAAATTTTGGTTGATCGAAGAAAACTTCACAACGAAAATGTATGCCCTTTCTAGGCTCACAAATGGAACAAGTTTTATAAATCATGAATTCATTGAGAACCAAACAAATTCAACATTCTTTTAGTTTCCATATCAAAGCATTTTGACAAGCGTCAAGATTAGCCGGAATGTTTAAACGAGAAAGTTTAATCTTGGAGGGAAAAAGTCTCAGTTTTTGAAGTCAATCCTCCGAATAAGAGCTGACAATTTAGGGAGGTTCAGGAATTCCTAGATGTTCCTCGATGACCACTTCTTTTGTTATGGTATCGGTACATACATAGATGGCATCAAAAATTTCCATTTTACTCTAGACCGCCCATTTTTGGGTTTTCGCCCTAGAGTCCCATTTTTTCCTATTTCCTTTCTCTCTTTTATTCTTTTACCATGCACTTGAGAATTCTAAATTCTTCCATAGTGAATTGATAATTCGATGAGATGGGATGGGATAAAATCTGAAGAAAAACCTTTCAAGTTAAATATTCATGCTTGATCAAAGTGGATATTCAAAGTACGTAATGTAGGCCATGGTTCGGGGTTCAAAAAGAAAGGATAAATAGGCCCAAAATATGTGTTTGAGGGTAATCAAATCAAGGATCATTTCTTGAGGAGGACTCTATTTGAAATATTTGTCCTTTTTGGACTTTTCATTCGTTTTTTGACTTTTACTCTTTTTCTTCCTTGCTTTTGGCTTTCATTTGCCATACTTTTTCACACTTTTTCTTTTTTTTTTTTCTTTCTTTTATTCTTAGCTTCCATTTAGCCATCTTTTCCTTTTTATTTACTTCGACAGAGTGAGCCTGTATTTATTCGGGGCTTAATTTGCTTGTATATGTCTTTGAGCTAGGACTCATTTTTTCGTGATCTTTGAGAAGATCTTTCCTCGCATTTGCCTCCAGTGTAGAGGGTGATCCTTGATAAGGGTTCAAAGAAGAAAGAATTATTTTGGCTCAAAAAGAGGTGACTATGGATAATTTCTTTTTTGCGAAAGGAACATGAAAGATGGCCATTCATCATATCAAGCCCGAATATTCTCATTGAAAACCATTCCCCAGGGGAATAGATAATCAGAATTTCATTTTGCACTTTGGAATCATTCGAATTCTCATATGCATGATATCACAAATTTTCTCTTTTCTTTTTTTCTTTTTTTTTTCTTTTTTCCCGCATGCCCCCAATGATTCATGCATTAATCCTTCCTTATTCACCACGTATCTATCATTTCCACATACGACGCCCCAATTTGATTAACCATAGGATTTGTATCATTGCGAGGAACATTGCAAGTCTAGGTTTACACTGAAAATGCTGAGTTTCAATCTTTAGGTTTGTTTGAAGTACTAAGGAAAATATTACCCAAAGACAGGTTTTCTCTAGGACATGGGATAATCTGGTTTGGTCATTGTGCCCCGAGGTATCAATCATGAAGTGATGTTTGGGCAATTGATGTTTTATGGTCATTGGAAAAGGTCATGAATGGTTTTAGCACAATCTTGACATACATCGGATTACCAAAATCTAGATTCTTGAAAGAATGTCTCATTTGTTTGAATTTCAATGAATTCTAAAAAATTTCAAAATGTTTGTTCCTTTGTTCATAGCCTAGACTATGATTTACATATTTGCTTATTTTGCAATGACAATGGTTTATGAAGTTTAATCATTCATATTCTTTGAAGCATTAGGTTTTTCAAGTAGTCTTGATTCAAGGGATTTATGCATAGGAAAGCTTAAAAGAGAGAGGGAAAGTGTTGGGTCATTTCTAACAATGATCATCAATATTCTCGAGACTGCCCATTATTTCATGTGAAAGCCCGATATTATTGTTTACCACAAATTATCATGAAGTTTCATTTGTTTTTATTCTTTTTTTTTTTTCAAATTCAAATGATTGCTTAAATATAATGAAAACAAACATTTAAATTCAAAATTTATTTATTTCATGTAGATGTCAACATGAGACAAGTGCTTTCATCATCACAATATATAGAACTACATGCATCAAAAATCCTAATATGATTTTTATGCACCATGTTTCTTATGACACTTGGCTTTCCCATCTTCAAAACTTATCAACCCAGCCTTGATGAGATCCCTGACCTTGTACTTCAAAGTGGGGCAGTTCTCTGTTGAGTGACCTTGATTGCCAGAATGATAACCACAACACTCATTAGCATCATACTAGCCCGGATAATGGGGCTTCAGAGGCTCTAATTGCATGGGTGTCACAAGGTTTTTATGCCCCCTTCGATTATTCCTAGGGTGTTAGATTGATAGATAGATGTAAATGCTAGCATGATTGCAGGCATTGGTTGGTAACGATAAGCATGATAAGCTCATAAAATATACATTTTATGCCTTTCTACCTTTAGTTTTGTTATGTTTTCGATCTTTATCTTGTTTACTTATAATATGTTTTTGAATTTTAGGTAGAATAAGGAGAATGAAGTCAAAAGATGTCAATAATGATGGTAAAGAGCTTACAAAATCATAATCACAAGATGGAAGAAGACTTGGGAGTCAAAAATATCAATTTCTGGTTGAAAAGCAATCGGCAGATTTGACCTCCGGAGCTTGTTGTAAGGGAAACATGATGTTAGGTTCTTTATTTGAAGAAACTTCCTTCTTGAGTTTTGAAGTTTACTTGATTATCTTTCCAAGGATATATTATGGGCCCAAATCGGATAAGAAATGGGCATTCAAAATGGCGCTATAAGATCTCTCTAAAGAACCCTACGGCCAGAAAAACTCTAATCGCAAATCTGAAAAAAAAAGGCAAAAACTTGATTTTTGCACCTCGAGGCTTACTTGTGCGGAAAAGACTTATTCTCAGGGTTTTAAAGCTCTATAAATACTATCTTTTGAGCCACAAACTAGACATCTTTTGAGGAGACTCAAAGATCATCATTCTTTTTCTTCTTTTCCATTCTTTTATTTTATTTTTAGTTTTATGTATATATTTTCTATGCCTATGTTATACTAAACTTCTTTGGTTAAGGGTGATTTCAAAGCCCTAGACATGTTATGTAATTAATTTTCAGATTCTATCTATCATTAATTTTCTATCAAAGTTGCTTATGTTCTTCTACAAGAGTTGTTTATGATGTTGTCTTGATTTATTTAGGTGTACAACTAGATAGATCTTGATAATTATCTATTGCTAGTTTAGGAGTCTTGATCCGTGTAATTGTCTTGATTTCCTATTCATAAGTGGCAATTTGTGATTAATGATTATGGTCAAGTTTTCGATAATTGCAAAGTGGAACATAACCTAAGTTGAACAATCCAAGGTTATGTGTTTGTTGCTTAGATCAACCTATCTTTCTCATCATAAAGCTGTCATTAAATTGAAATTAGAGAGCTTATTCTAGGTTGTTTGATGGTTAGAGATTAAATAGAGAGCTTGTTCTATTTAACGACAAACTAAGGAAAGATTGGGATAATAGAGCTTGTTGTTATCTACAGTTGTTAACTTTGATAGTTGGTTGATATTGATAGATCTGAAATTGATTCTTAATGATGTCTAGTGGTGGAGAATGAAACCTTAACCATATTTCTCTCATATTTGATTTCTTATTTCTTACTTGAATCTTACTTTTCTTGTTTGCTTATTTTTAAAACTATTTCAAAACCCCATTTTCTTTTGTTTTCTTTGAACCTAAGTTATAAACTAATAACTCATAGATTAAAACCCAATCCCTGAGTACTCGACCCTTGCTAATCACTATACTCTACAATTGATTTTTTTTAAGTGCAAGGTTAAACAAGATACACTCTTTTGGGTGCATCAAGTTTTTGGCGTCGTTGCCGGGGATTGCTTTCTTTAGTTTATTTGGTACTTCGTTTATTCTTATTTTCAGTTCTAATTAGTTTTATTTTCTTATACATACAGGTTTTTCTTTTCAAATTTAAAAAAAAAAAACGATGGATTTGAGCAATCTAACACTTGAAGAGTTGGTGGCATACACGAACATGGAGAATCAACAAGCCAATCTCACCTCCCCAGTTCAACAATTGGCTATGGGAGGATGTCAAGGCCATCAAGGGTTCCAAGACCAACAGATTGAACATTACTCAAACACTTACCATGAGGGATGGTGGGGTCATACTAATTATGGCTACTCAAACAATTACCAAGAAGTAGATCCTTATGCCAATTACACTCATCCATCTAGCTTCAATCAATCATGGTCTCAAGAACTAGTTCTTTTTCAGCCACCACATGTGACTAAAAACTCAGGTACTTCTTTAGAAGATCTTGTCTATTCTCTTGTTACTGATACTTTGCAATTTCAACAGGAAACAAGGGCAAGCATCCAGAGTTTTGAAAAGCAAATGAGCCAATTGGCTAGTAGTATGGTGGGATGGGTAGTACAAAGATCTGAAGAACTCCCTGCCCAAACGATGATTAATCCAAAGGAGAATGCTACTATTGTGACCTTGAGGAATGAGGAACAAGATGAGGATGAGACAAAATTAGATATGGATTCTATTCTTGAGGATAATGAAGCCACATATCCAAATAAGAGTATTTCGGCACCTGAGGTAACGTTTAAGATTCCAATATTTACTAATGTTTCTTCTCCACCTTTTCCTAGTAGATTCACAAAGTTCAAGGAGGAGGAACATGAACAACACATGCCGGAAACCTTAAACAACTTGTTTGTTGATGCCATTCAACTAGTATCAAAATATGCTCCATTCCTCGATGAGATATGCACCACAAAGGATGATGGAATAATACTTGTAATGGAGAATGCATCCACTTTTGTGCAAAGAAAGCTTCCTATTAAACGCTCAAATTTGGAAAGTTTCATGTATGAGCCTAACAAGCCTAAAAAGCCAAGAAGGGGTGTTGGATAGGTTGGACAACTTAAATCAAGTACTAATTGGGAAGGCAGCCCAATTAATGATGAAATTAACAACCTGCCATACTCAGATTTGTTTATTTTTCCTTTTCCTTTTATTATTTTTATTATTTTTATTGTTTTTATTTATTTTTATGTTTATTTGTTAATTATTTGTTTAGTATTTTAGGATTATTTAGGTTGCATGAATTTGTTTTGTTTTGAGTCTTAGTTATTTCTATTCTTATGTTATTAGTTCTTTTCTCTTACACATGATTCTTTCATTTGGTTAATAGCATTACATTGAGGACAATGTAAGAATTAAGTGTGGGGGGAAGGATTTAGGATTTTTTTTTATTTTTGCCTATTATTTTTTTTTATGAGTCTTTAATATAATAATTATTATTATTTTTAGTGTGTTTTAGTTCTTTTTAATACAATGATGAGATATGAATTGTATAGGTCTAAAACTAGTTATTAGTGAGAAGATTTTCATGAGAATTGAGCTTGATACTATTTTTTATGAGCCAATGTTGATATGATATGTTGATTGAGAAAGAAGCATGTTTAGACTTGAAATTGACTTGTATAATCATCCTTGTGAGTTTTGAGCCTATATGATTGATGCATTATACATATCAATCTAATTTCTTTCTTGAGTGTTCTTATGATTACATGTTTCTCTAAAACTTGCTTTAAGCCTTTTTGAGACTATATTGATGCATGTAACAACATGAAAATGATAGAGGCATTAGAATTATAACGAGGGCCAAACAGCCATTCCTTATTGTTGTTCCAAGAGAACATCCCCCTAGTGAACCAATTTGAGCCTACATTGAATAAGCTATTTCATTGGTAACCACATCTTACACCTAGCCTAAACACATTTATATCTTTACCCTTGTTCTAAAGATGGACTAGAATATTTGAGACATATTTCAAAGCAAGGGATACTTTCTAAATTTGGGTTAGAACAAAAGATAAGTGTGGGGGAGGAGAAAGGTAAAAGTCAAGAGTAAAAGAAAAGGGAACATTGTAAAAATACATTCCCATGGAAAAAAAAATGAAAAAAAAAAATTGAATCATCTCTTGAACTTTTGGTTAAAGAAAAGAAAAAGAGTGTTACAAGGTTGGTTAGAATGAAGTAAAGGCTCAACATGAAATATTCAGCCTATGTGTAAAGAATATTGAGAAAGTTTTATTTGCAAAATCTTATTTTGTCTCTAAACGTTTGTGATATCTTTTCCTTTTTATTCTTTAACCACATTATTACCCCTTGGCCCCATTACAACCTTGATTAAAGACCTCTTGATTTATGAAGTTGCATGATCTAAATAGTGGAGAATAGGTGGACAAGCAAGCATATGGTAGAACTATTTTCATGAGATTGATTGAGTGTAAACACTTTACCACTACTTTAAAGAGTGAAAATCATGAGAGTATCCCATGTGAGAAGTTGAGATTAAGTTTGAATATGCACTATTTTGATTGAAATATGTTATGTTAATATTGGCTTAACTCATTTATTTACTTTCAAGCATGATTTTTTGTGAAATTCTTTGAGCTATTGATTAGTTTATAAGACTTGTTCAAAGATGGTCTCTAATTTATATTGAAAAGATTAGGAGTAAATATTTTTAGTATATGTAGTTTATTTATATTTTAGTTTTTCAATGTTTGTGGGTATCGTTCTAGCAAACCCTCACGAGACTAAACTCGTCCACTAGGGACACCTAGGGGTTTAAAGGCTTGTGTCACATGCTAAGTGCCACCGTGATTTCCTACGAAAGTGGATTAGATTAGATTTTCTTATTTTATTTTTATTTCGTTTTGCTCGAGGACTAGCAAAAAGCTAAGTGTGGGGGTATTTGATAAGCTCATAAAATATACATTTTATGCCTTTCTACCTTTAGTTTTGTTATGTTTTCGATCTTTATCTTGTTTACTTGTAATATGTTTTTGAATTTTAGGTAGAATAAGGAGAATGAAGTCAAAAGATGTCAATAATGATGTAAAGAGCTTACAAAATCATAATCACAAGATGGAAGAAGACTTGGGAGTCAAAAATATCAATTTATGGTTGAAAAGCAATCAGGCAGATTTGACCTCCGAAGCTTGTTGTAAGGAAAACATGATGTTAGGTTCTTTATTTGAAGAAACTTCTTTCTTGAGTTTTGAAGTTTACTTGATTATCTTTCCAAAAATATATTATGGGCCCAAATCGGATAAGAAATGGGCATTCAAAATGGCTCTATAAGATCTCTATAAAGAACCCTACGGCCAGAAAAACTTTAATTGCAAATCTGAAAAAAAAAAAAAAAAAAAAAAGGCAAAAACGTGATTTTTGCACCTCCAGGCTTAGTTGTGCGGCAAAGACTTATTCTCAGGGTTTTAAAGCTCTATAAATACCATCTTTTGAGCCACAAACTAGACATCTTTTGAGGAGACTCAAAGATCATCATTCTTTTTCTTCTTCTCCATTCTTTTATTTTCTTTTTAGTTTTATGTATATATTGTCTATGCCTATGTTATACTAAACTTCTTTGGTTAAGGGTGATTTCAAAGCCCTAGACATGTTATGTAATTAATTTTCAGATTCTATCTATCATTAATTTTCTATCAAAGTTGCTTATGTTCTTCTACAAGAATTGTTTATGATGTTGTCTTGATTTATTTAGGTGTACAACTAGATAGATCTTGATAATTATCTATTTCTAGTTTAGGAGTCTTGATCCGTGTCTTGATTTCCTATTCATAAGTGGCAATTTGTGATTAATGATTATGGTCAAGTTTTCGATAATTGCAAAGTGGAACATAACCTAAGTTGAACAATCCAAGCTTATGTGTTTGTTGCTTAGATCAACCTATCTTTCTCATCATAAAGCTGCCATTAAATTGAATTTAGAGAGCTTATTCTAGGTTGTTTGATGGTTAGAGATTAAATAGAGAGCTTGTTCTATTTAACGACAAACTAAGGAAAGATTGGGATAACAGAGCTTGTTGTTATCTACGGTTGTTAACTTTGATGTTAGACTCTTTATTCGAAGAAACTTCCTTCTTGACTTTTGAAGATCACTTGATTACCTTTCCAACGGTTGGTCATGGCCCTAAATCGGATAAGAAATGGTCATCCAAATCGGTATTGGAATATATCCCTAAACAACCCTAGTGGCAGAAAATACCCTAGCCTCAAATCTCATCTTTTTCTTAATACCCTAGCTGACATTTATGTTTATCCTAGCCAAAGAAGGATTAGTGGCTGTCAACTTGCATTAATTGCATTAATTGCAAGTATCTTTCCTTAAAGCTAATCCTAGTCAAAGTAGGAGAATTAAATCAGCCAAGACTTTCCTTCCTTACACTTACTTTGCCTGCAAGTTTGTAATCTCTCTTCATTAAAGAGTGCTTTGACTAAAACTTTCCTACTTTATTCAAACTTGGTTGCCAAGGCTTATATCTTTCATTAAAACACAAAAGTCAGCCACTTTTCCTTAACTTTAGCCACAAGTCAGCATTTATTGAAGGGAGAGAGCTGAAATTCACTTGTTTGATGCCCTAGCTATTGCCTATAAATAGAGATTAAGGGGGCATACGAAATTTACACTTTCCCAAGCATCAAAGTTCTGATTTCCTTTTTGTTTCTTTGTTTTTGAGAGAGCAAGAGGCTGGATAATTAATATTCTTCTTCTTCTTCTTTCTTTCTTTTATTTTCTTCTTAGATTCTCGTTAATTTTATGTTTATGTTTACAATGCCTATGCTAGGCTAAACTTTTATTTGGTTAAGGGTGATTTCAAAGCCCTAGACATGTTTTGTAATTGATTTTCAGATTCTATCTATCATTAATTTTCTATCAAAGTTGCTTATGTTCTTCTACAAGAATTGTTTATGATGTTGTCTTGATTTATTTAGGTGTACAACTAGATAGATCTTGATAATTATCTATTGCTAGTTTAGGAGTCTTGATCCGTGTAATTGTCTTGATTTCCTATTCATAAGTGGCAATTTGTGATTAATGATTATGGTGAAGTTTTCGATAATTGCAAAGTGGAACATAACCTAAGTTGAACAATCCGAGCTTATGTGTTTGTTGCTTAGATCAACCTATCTTTCTCATCATAAAGCTGCCATTAAATTGAATTTAGAGAGCTTATTCTAGGTTGTTTGATGGTTAGAGATTAAATAGAGAGCTTGTTCTATTTAACGACAATCTAAGGAAAGATTGGGATAACAGAGCTTGTTGTTATCTACGGTTGTTAACTTTGATAGTTGGTTGATATTGGTAGATCTGAAATTGGTTCTTAATGGTGTATAGTGGTGGAGAATGAAACCTTAACCATATTTCTCTCATATTTGATTTCTTATTTCTTACTTGCATCTTACTTTTCTTGTTTGCTTATTTTTAAAACTATGTCAAAACCCCCTTTTCTTTTGTTTTCTTTGAACCTAAGTTATAAACTAATAACTCATAGATTAAAACCCAATCCCTGAGGATTCGGCCCTTGCTAATCACTATACTCTACAATTGATTTTTTTAAGTGCAAGGTTAAACAAGATACACTCTTTTGGGTGCATCAAGTTTTTGGCGCCGTTGCCAGGGATTGATTTCTTTAGTTTATTAGTTTATTGGTTTATTCTTATTTTCTGTTCTATTTTCTTATTTTTTTTATTAGTGAATGTTCCGAGCTCCTGAAAAAGACTTAAGACTTGGGAGAATTCGGGAATTTATAACTTCTCTCCAACAACCAATCGAGGAGTTGATCCAAAACATCCAAGAGGAGCAAGGAGAGATGGCAGCAGCTGACAACCGAACTCTCAAGGAGCTAGCCGTTCCGGACTTGGATCAACAACCATTATGCATTGAATATGCTAATCTTGAGGTAGCTTTTGAATTAAAATCTGGTTTGATTCATCTTCTCCCAACTTTTCATGGTTTTGCAGGAGAGGATCCAAATAAGCACCTCAAGGAATTCCATGTAGTTTGCTCAAGCATGAGACCAACAGGAGTCACGGAAGAGCAAGTTAAGTTGAGAGCCTTCCCATTCTCTCTAGCTGATTCAGCAAAGGAATGGCTCTACTATCTACCATCCGGGACCATCACTACATGGAATGATATGAAGAAAGCATTCTTGGAAAGGTATTTCCCAGCATCTAAGGCTGCCAACATCAGAAAAGAGATATGTGGGATTAGGCAATACAATGGAGAATCCTTATATTAATATTGGGAGAGGTTCAAGAAACTTTGTGCATCATGTCCACACCATCAGATAAGTGAACAACTTCTCATCCAATACTTTTATGAAGGTCTCTTGCCCATGGAGAGAAGTATGATAGATGCCACTAGTGGGGGAGCTCTAGTTGATAAGACTCCCGAGGCTGCTAGAACTCTAATCTCCAACATGGCAGCCAATTCTCAACAATTTTCAATGAGACAAGATCCACCACCACAACCCCAGAGAGTTAATGAGGTAAGTATATCATCCCTTGAACAAAAATTTGATAAACTGACTTCTCTTGTTCAACAATTGGCTGTAGGTAATATACAGGAAATAAAGGCTTGTGGCATATGTTCAAACAAGGGGCACCAAACTGATATGTGTCCAACACTTCAAGAAAACACCAATGAACATGTGAATGCCAGGGTGGCTTTCAGAACCAACCAAGGAAATATGATCCTTACTCAAACACATACAATCCAGGATGGAGGGATCATCCAAACTTCAATTATGGAGGGAACCAATCACAAGCTGTTCCTCCACCATTTGACAATAGGCCACCGGGTTTTCAGCAAAGAGTGCAACAACCATATCAAACCCGACAACAAGTGCCACCACAAAAAAGTTCAGGTGAGACTCTTGAAGATCTTGTCAAAACCCTTACTACTAAAACAATTCAACTTCAACAGGAATCAAGGGAGACAAAGGTAAGTATCCAAAACTTAGAGGCTCAGATGGGGCAATTGGCAACAACCCTGAGTTAAATGCAAGCAAGGGATTCTGGGAAATTACCTTCCCAAACCATAGTGAATCCAAGAGAGAATGCCAATGCTATAACTTTAAGAAGTGGGAAACAGCTAGAGACACCACAAAATGATAGTGCTCAAGGGGAGAACAATACCATGGCATCCTCTTCACATCCCAACGAGCCACTAAAAAAGGTAATTCCTAAACCATCCTTTCCTTCTTATATAACTCCCCCACCTTTTCCTAGCAGGTTAGCAAAGCCCAAGAAGGAGGAGCAAGAGAAGGAAATTTTGGAAACCTTCCGAAAAGTAGAGGTGAACATTTCATTACTAGATGCTATCAAGCAAGTGCCAAGACATGCCAAGTTCCTAAAAGAGTTGTGCACATCTAAACGGAAGTTGAAATGGAATGAAAAGGTAAGTGTGGGGGAGAATGTGTCAGCTGTTCTTCAAAAGAAACTCCCACCTAAATGCAAGGACCCAGGTATGTTTACAATTCCTTGTAAGATAGGCAACACCAGGTTTGAGCGTGCTATGCTAGATCTAGGGGCATCTATTAATGTCATGCCATATTCAATTTATGCTTCATTGAATCTAGGACCATTAGAGGAAATCGGTGTTATAATACAACTTGCTGACCGTTCTAACACTTATCCAAGAGGAGTTGTAGAAGACGTTCTTGTACAGGTTAATGAATTGGTTTTTCCGCTGACTTTTATGTTATTGAGATGGAAGATGAGATGTCTTCGAATCCCACACCTATTCTATTAGGGAGACCATTCTTGAAAACAGCAAGAACTAAAATAGATGTACATGATGGCACTTTAACTATGGAATTTGATGGTGAAATAATTCGCTTTAACTTTATTGAGGCCATGAGATATCCTAGTGATGTGCATTCTGTTTTTAATATTGATATAATTGACTCACTAGTGCAGCAAGCTTATGAGCTAGATGGTGAAGATACTGTGGAGATAGTCCTTAGCAAACATCTCGGAATGGGGAATGCTAAAGGGGAACTAGCCTTGAGTGACCATGTGAAGGGGCACTAGAATCTTTACACTCACTGCTACCTAAAGATGCAAGGTTTGATGTTTCATTTATTGATTTGCAATTATCTAATGAGAAACTTCTACCTTCCATTTTGCAGGCACCAACTTTAGAGTTGAAACCACTACCGAACCACTTGAAATATGTGTTCTTAGGTGAAAAGGACACACTACCTGTCATCATTGCCAAATAGCTCACACCTTTGCAAGAAGAGCGACTTATTCGGGTGCTTAGAGAGCATAAAACAACAATTGGTTAGACAATTGCCGATATCAAGGGAATAAGCCCATCCATGTGCATGCACCGGATTTTGTTAGAGGAGGGGTCCATTGGTATGTCTCCTTATCGACTTGTTTATGGTAAGCCTTGTCATCTTCCGGTTGAATTGGAACATAAATCATATTGGGCTATCAAACAATGCAACATGGAGATGGATGAGACAGGTAAGCAAAGAAAACGTGACCTACAAGAATTAGAGGAGATAAGGAATGATGCCTATGAGAATTCTAGGATTTACAAGGAAAAGACTAAGGCATTCCATGACAAGAGGATATCAAGAAAGGACTTTGTTGTTGGACAAAAAGTTCTTCTCTTCCATTCACGCCTTAAGTTATTTCCAGGTAAGTTACGTTCTCGTTGGGTTGGACCTTTTGTTATTACTAATGTATTTACTCATGGTGCAGTTGAAATCGAAAGCCCAAAAATAGATAAGGCATTCAAAGTGAATGGTCATAGATTGAAGCCTTACTATGAGAACTTTCCAATACAAGATGTGGAGGAGTTACCACTTTTTGAGCCAAATTATGTTGAATAATAATGGCATGGGTCTAAGTCAGGCTGAGGACAAAAAACCAAGCGCTTCTTGGGAGGCAACCCAAAAGGATGGAGAGCATCTATTATATCAGATTTGCATATTCCTTACTCTCCCTCATTCATCTTTTATTGTTTTTCTTTTGTTTTGTTTAGTAGTTCTTTTCTCTTACATATAATTCTTATATTGGGGGATAATAGCATTACATTGAGTGATTTTATTTAGAGTGTTTTGTTTTTGAGTTTTTTTATGTTGTTTTTAGTGTGTTTTAGTTACTTTCAATACTATGATGAGATATGAATTGCATAAGTCTAAAACAGATTTATTAGTGAGAAGATTTTCATGAGAATTGAGCTTGATATCAACTTTTTTATGAGCCAATGTTAATATGATATGTTGATTGAGAAAGAAGCATGTTTAGACTTAAATCTGACTTGTATAATCATCCTTGTGAGTTTTTGAGCCTATAATGATTGATGCATTATACATATCAATCTAATTTCTTTCTTGAGTGCTCTTATGATTACATGATTCTCTAGAACTTGCTTTAAACCTTGTTAAGACTATATTGATGCATGTGACAACATGAATATGATAGAGGCATTAGGATTTTTAGCCAGGGCCAAACAGCCATCCCTTATTGATGTTCGAAGAGAACATCCCCCTTAGTGAACCAATTTGAGCCTACATTGAATAAGCTATTTCTTTGGTAACCATAACTTGTCCCTAACCTAAATATACTTATTTATATCTTTACCTTTGTTCCAAAGATGAATTAGCATGTTTTGAGACAAGTTGCAAAGACAAGAAAGATCTATTGAAAATTTGGGTTAGAAACAAGAAATAAGTGTGGGGGAAAAGAAAAGAAAAGTCAAGAGAAAAAGAAATGGAATACTGGCAAATACATTTCTATGTGAAAAAAAAAAGAAAAAAAAATATGAATCATCTCTTGAACTTGTGGAAAAATAAAAAGATGTTACAAAGTTGTTTAGAATGAAGAAAAGGCCCAACATGAATATCCGGCCTATGTGACTATGTACTTGTAAAGAGTTTTGAGAAGTTTCTTTGTATAAATCTTATTATGTCTCTAAACTCTATAAAATCTTTGGAACTTTTGTAATATCCTTTATCTTTTATTCTTTATCCACATTATTACCCCTTATCCCCATAATAACCTTGCATAAAGACCTCTTGATTCATGAAGTTGCATGATCTAAGTAGTGGAGAATAGGTGGACAAGCAAGCATATGGTAGAAACTGTTTTCATGAGATTGATTGAGTGTAAATACTTCACCAGTACTTTAAAGAGTGAAAATCATGAGGGTATCCCATGTGAGAAGTTGAGATTAAGTTTGAACATGCACTATTTTGATTGAGATATGTTATGTTAATTTTAGCTTAACTCAAACCATTTACCATCAAGCATGATTTTTTGTGAAACTCTTTAAGCTATTGATTAGTTTATAAGACTTGTTCAATGATTGTCTCTAATTTGTATTGTAAGAGGATTAGATTAGGTTTTCTTACCTTGTGTCTATTTGATTTTGCTCGAGGACTAGCAAAAGATTAAGTGTGGGGTAATTTGATAAGTGCTTAAATTCATACATTTTCCTATTTAATTTCCTTATACTTTGTGCTTTGATTCTTACTTCCTTGACATTTTACTAGGTTTTTATGCTTTGTAGGTATTTTGGAGGAGATGAAGTCAAAACATGTCAATTAGGATGTTAAAGAGCTTACAAAAGTGAAATCACAAGATGGAAAAAGAGCTGGGAGTCAAAAAGATCAAATTGTTGGTGCAAAGCAAGAAGACAGATTTGACCTCCGGAGCTTGTTGCTAAGAAACCATGATTTTATACTCTTTATTCGAAGAAACTTCCTTCTTGACTTTTGAAGATCACTTGATTAAATTTCCAACGGTTGGTCATGGCCCTAAATCGGATAAGAAATGGTCATCGAAATCGGCATTGGAATATCTCCCTAAACAACCCTAGTGGCAGAAAATACCCTAGCCGCAAATCTCATCTTTTTCTTAATACCCTAGCTGACATTTATGTTTATCCTTGCCAAAGAAGGATTAGTGGCTGTCAACTTGCATTAATTGCATTAATTGCAAGTATCTTTTCTTAAAGCTAATCCTAGTCAAAGTAGGAGAATTAAATCAGCCAAGACTTTCCTTCCTTACACTTACTTTGCCTGCAAGTTTGTCATCTCTCTTCATTAAAGAGTGCTTTGACTAAAACTTTCTTACTTTATTCAAACTTGGCTGCCAAGGCTTATATCTTTCATTAAAACACAAAAGTCAGCAACTTTTCCTTAACTTTAGCCATAAGTCAGCATTTATTGAAGGGAGAGAGCTGAAATTCACTTGTTTGATGCCCTAGCTATTGCCTATAAATACAGATTAAGGGGGCATACGAAATTTACACTTTCCCAAGCATCAAAGTTCTGATTTCCTCTTTGTTTCTTTGTTTTTGAGAGAGCAAGAGGCTGGATAATTAATATTCTTCTTCTTCTTCTTTCTTTCTTTTATTTTCTTCTTAGATTCTCGTTAATTTTATGTTTATGTTTACAGTGCCTATGCTAGGCTAAACTTTTATTTGGTTAAGGGTGATTTCAAAGCCCTAGACATGTTTTGTAATTGATTTTCAGATTCTATCTATCATTAATTTTCTATCAAAGTTGCTTATGTTCTTCTACAAGAATTGTTTATGATGTTGTCTTGATTTATTTAGGTGTACAACTAGATAAATCTTGATAATTATCTATTGCTAGTTTAGGAGTCTTGATCCGTGTAATTGTCTTGATTTCCTATTCATAAGTGGCAATTTGTGATTAATGATTATGGTCAAGTTTTCGATAATTGCAAAGTGGAACATAACCTAAGTTGAACAATCCGAGCTTATGTGTTTGTTGCTTAGATCAACCTATCTTTCTCATCATAAAGCTGCCATTAAATTGAATTTAGAGAGCTTATTCTAGGTTGTTTGATGGTTAGAGATTAAATAGAGAGCTTGTTCTATTTAACGACAAACTAAGGAAAGATTGGGATAACAGAGCTTGTTGTTATCTACGGTTGTTAACTTTGATAGTTGGTTGATATTGATAGATCTGAAATTGGTTCTTAATGATGTCTAGTGGTAGAGAATGAAACCTTAACCATATTTCTCTCATATTTGATTTCTTATTTCTTACTTGCATCTTACTTTTCTTGTTTGCTTATTTTTAAAACTATTTCAAAACCCACTTTTGTTTTTGTTTTCTTTGAACCTAAGTTATAAACTAATAACTCATAGATTAAAACCCAATCCCTGAGGATTCGACCCTTGCTAATCATATACTCTACAATTGATTTTTTTTAAGTGCAAGGCATTGGTTGGTAACGATAAGCACCTTGAGAAACATTGTTTAGGTTAGAGTAAAATATCTGATACGAGGAGAATTGGAGAGGTGGGGCAAAGCCTTCCACGACTTGGGTATCTTTATTTTTCTTTTTAGATGCCCCCTTTCTCTCGGTGTTGGATGCTCTTTCTCCTTCAATTTTCCTATCCTTGATAGCATTCTCAATCATCTCCCTGAAATTACCATGTTTAAAAAATTCTTCGTGGTGTTGCCGACAAGTATATCATAGTACGGAGCCTGCAGTGTATTCACAAAAATGGCAGTGGTTTCCTTCTGAGTTAAGGGCTGTTGTAATTGGGCGGCCAGGCTCATCGACCGCTGCGCATATTCTTTGAAGCTCTCAGTAGCTCTTTTCTTCATATTTTGCAATGTGAGACGGTCATGCGCCATGTCGGTCATATGCTTGTATTGGTTTAAAAATGCCCTAGCCAGATCATTCCAAGAGCGAATCTGATCCTTGCTCTGCCGAGTATACCACCTAATTGCGGACCCGCTGAGGCTATCCTGAAAGCAGTGAATCAAAAGCTTATCATTATCTACATGACTCGTCATTTTCCGGAATAACATAGTGATGTGAGCTGACGGATCGGTCGTCCCATCATATTTCACAAAGTCAGGGATCTTGAATTTCGGAGGAATGACTAAATCGAGGACCAAACATCATTCTTTCGCATCTAAACTCCCAAATACATCTGTTCTTTCTACTGCCCGGAGCCTTTCATCTAACAACTGATATTTCCCTTGGGAATCAGCCAACTCAGCCTCATTCGACTCAACCATTTTCAATTTTGCCTGTTCAGCTAGGTCATCTGAGTTTAGGACGTTGATAGGATTAATTGTGTTTTGGCCATCCAACATCTTGACCTCACTCTAACCCTTTTGTGCCACTAACCCTCTTCTGGCGGCAAAGTTTTCATTATATCCTTTTCCCTTGATTACGGCGGTCATCAGCTCCATCAATTTAGTCACCTGATCCTTAGATTTTGCTTCAGATTTTGCCAACTTTTCTAGCAATTCTTCATGTGCCCTTTCCATTCTTTCCATTCGGACAGCTTGTTCGTTCTCCATAGCTCCAGCCTATATTGAAAAGGTACTCAGTACTTCTTATACCTCTGATTTGAAATGGAAATTCTTTCAAAGACTCCTAAAGCCAAGCCAACTTCCATTTTATCCCTTCAAATGTATGTCATGATGAAGGAGCCATGAATGCAATTTGATGCCCGTGAAACATAAACAATGTGATGTACGTACATATACAGTGGAGTCATGCTAACCATGTATGTAATAAATGCAATTACGATGCCAACATGATGCAAGCAAAGAATAAACAAATCAACGTATGGATATATGCAATGAATGACCATGTATATTTCAATTTATTTTCCAATGAATGATCATATTCACTATGAATGCAACACGATGTCAATTATGATGCATGTAAACAATAAATGATTGACACAGAGTATATGCACAGAAAATCATGCCGACCATGTGTGTCATGAATGCATCCTGATGTTAATATGACAGATTAATACATGACCATATCATGATGACTATGTATGCCATGTGTGCAACCTGATGCCAACATGATGCATTTAAAGAATGAATAAATTGATACATGGGTGTCGTAACCTAAAAAACAACAAGTCTCATCGTGAGACTTTATATTCATTAAGCGTGACATTGAAAAAAATAGAGGAAAAGATGACTTAATTTCTCTTGAAAAATGAAGGTTTTGAAAATGACCTTGAAAGAGACATGGAGTCGCCACCAATCTTTTTTAGCTAGGTGTGATCGGCCACCTATTAAAACCGGTTTTGTAAAACATTTTCAAATTAATTAAAATATTTTTAAAATCAATTTCAAGTCTGCGTTATAAACCAGAGAAAATCAAAGAATCGAGTTCGGGACTCGGTTACGTGCGGGGAAGGATTAGCACCACCACAACGCCCGTATAATATGGTACCTTATTAATCGTGGTTTATCTCAAGATAAAAAGTCGGTTTTAAATTTAGTATTTCAAATTAATTCCCAATTTTAAGAAAAATAATTTCATTTTTAATTGAAAATGCTCCGGAATTTATTAATTCAAAATTTTCCTATATTCCCCAACAAACGTGGCAAAATATAGAAATTTTTATTAGTTTGGAAAACTTTCCGAATCATTCTCATTTTAAAGAAGATATTCCGTTATTAATGATAATTGATGATAACCTCCCCAGCAAACCCGGCAGAGAACTCATGAATTACTTTAACTCGGAAATATCTTTATTTTATTGAAAATCATTACCTTTTTTAACTTTTTTTTAAAAATATGAATATGAATATGTGTGACATAAATATAACGACATAGCAAAGTCTAGAGAATATAATGCAACCTAAATGGTATGATATAATTTAAATGTCATAGCATATTCTAAATGAAATGAAATATCCTAAGTCATATGATATATTCTAAATGAAATGAAATAACCTAGGTAACATGATATATTCTATATAAAATGAAATATCCTAAGTGACATAATATATTCTATATGAAATGAAATGACCTAGGTAACATGATATATTCTAAATGGAATAACATGATTTATTTGACATGGCAAATATAAATGCTATGGCATATAATCTAAATGACATGAAACATAAAATAATGCTATCATATAATATGCATGAAAATGAAAATAATAATAATAATAATAAAAATGCATGAACATAGTATATGCTAAATAATATGACAATAACAAATAACAATAAAAAACATAGGATATCATGAAATATTCAAAACTATATAATAAACAACATAACATAAAAAATATAAATAAAAAATAATAACAACACCATGGAAATTATCATAACAAAAATCACATATTTTATAGTATGCATGAATATGAAAAATGCAACGCATGGGAATGTATTTTTTCCCTTTAATTAAGGAAATCCGTATATCTAAAAAGATATTCGGCTACCTTAGGAAAATATATCAAATTAAATTTTCTAAAAATCAAAATACTTTGTGATTGTTTGAATTTTTTTTTTTTTTTTTTTTTTTTGCAAAACTTAGATTAAAAAAAAAAAAACCTAGCTAAACCCTTTTTAAATGGCTCTAATTTCCTAAGTTTAAAATTCCGGACTTGACCATCCTTAACCCGAGGTTTATAAAATTATTTTTAGAGTTTAAAAAGACTTAGAAAATACCTTAAGACAGTAGCTAAACTTCCTAATCAGCCCCCTCTAAGTTACTTAGCCAAAACACGATGTTTTAACCTATTTTTAAAAATTCAAAAAAATCTAAAATAAATACTGGAGACTTAGAACGTGTAAAAATACAAGGGAAAAAATTGGCTTAATTTTCTGGTTAAAGATGACCACCCAAAAAAATCGGGAAAGTACGAGTACTAGGTGAAAAAACTATTTTGCCAAAACACATTTTTTTGCCTTTGATAAAATCATTTAAAAATCAAAGTAAAAATGTTAGAGACTCTCCTAAAGACTCACAAACAGTAGCTAACACTTTTGAAAAGTTAGACAAAAATTTGCTAAAAGTAAAAAAAATCACAAAGATAGAATAATCAATTTGACAACTCTTTAATTTTCAACAAGTATGCTCAAAATGAGCATGACTTTGAACCATTGATTGGTCTAAGTCATAAATCATGTGGCATAACATGAAATGCATGAAAATACAGTAAATATGATGCATGAAATGCATGATTTAAAACCTAAATGACATAGAAAATGCATGGCATCAAGAAAATGATCTAGACCTAACATGAACATGCATGGCATTTAATGCAACCTAGGTCTAAAATGCATGAAATGCATGATAATGCAAGCACAATCTAAAGCTATAGAATGCATTGCAAATACACAAACATATAGCACGCTTGGACAAAATACACAACATATCATGGAAATGCAAACCTATCAACTAGCATAATAAAAATACACACACAAAGCTTAGAAAAGTGGTAGCCGAATGGTCCTAAACTTCAAGATGGACATGGCATTTTCACAAACACTTATCATACTAACATGCAAAGCTAAAGAATAATGCTAAATCATGCAAACATAAAGTAAAGGCATGAAAAAAATAGGCATTTTGACAAACACATGGATTAGCAAAATGCAAATCATGAGCAAACTTAAACACTTTGAAAACAGAAAACAAAAAATGCAAGACAAGGAAAATAAACATGATAACAAGATAGTAAACTCAACAATAGAGGTAAGCAAGCAACAAAATCAAAACAAGCTTCATATTTTTGTATTTGAAGAAGATTTAAAGAATCAAAAACTTGTTAAATACCATTAAAATCATGAAATAAAAAACAAGACAGCAACCATAAGAAAAAAAGGGCCATTCGGCCACCCTAGTAATATGTAAAAAAAATTGGTTTTTTGAGGTTTTTTTTTTTTTTTTTTTTTAAGAAAGTATCAAGAAAGAACATGAATGAGAAACTTAAAAACATTTATTTTCAAATTAAAATCAAAAGAAACTCACCAAAATATTAATGAAAACAGCGAAACCAAGAATGGAAATGCAAGAAAAGTATAAGAGTCTGGTGCTTTAAGCAACCTCTCAAAGCTACATTACAAGCCTTTCTTCCTCTTCCTTTATTTGCCTTTCTAATCTTTTCTTTTTTGCCTTTCAAAAATGGAGAGAAAATCAGCCAAACAAGAGTGTGAATGAGTGAAAATGAAAGAGAGAGACCCCCTTTGATAGTGTGGCCGGTTGGCCTAGGAAGAACCTAGGAGGTTCTAGATTTTTTTTTTTAACAAATTTGATCTTATGGCCTTCAATCCAAGATGCCTTATATGTAGGATTCTCACCCTTAGATTAGAATCATCAGCCCTTGAATTATGATGTCATAAAGATGTCATAAATAGGCTCTCTCTCCAACCATTGGTCTATGTGTTGCAAATTCAAAGGCTTGATCACAAAAATAACTACCTTCCTCTTCACCCTTGGCCTTTTGATGAAAAATAAAAAAATATCTACCCTATATTGGGCCTTGGCCAGCTGACCCGTCATCTTCCAGCCCATGCTTCAATTTTTATAAAAGCAAGAAAAGGCATTTTCGGTTTCTTGGATAAAATGACCTTTTTGACCCCCGAACCTAAATAAATAGAAAATGGACTCCAAATTCAAATTTTATTTTTTCAATACTTCTAAAATAATAAAAAAGTAAATTCTGGAAGTTTTCAAAATTTTCCGAGCCATTCGCTGTTTATTTGGATTTTTTCTTCTAAAATTACCCTTTTGTGCACCCAAACTTTCACCATTTTTAAACGAACTCCGAATCCAGATTTTTCTTCACCAATCTCTTCCAAATAATTTAAAAGTATGATCTGAAAGTTTTCATAAAGTTTTGGAACTTATTTGGTATTTTTTCGGGATTTATCTCCTTGAATTACTACATAGTGGGCTCAGGATTTTTCCTTTTTGCAAACGAACTCCGAATATGGATTTTATTTCGCCAATATCTTCCAAATAATTTAAGAATGAGATCTGCAAATTTTCAGAATTTTTGGAGCTCATTTGGTAATTTTTTCGGGATTTATCTTCTTGAATTTTTACATAGGGGACCCGGGATTTGGCCATTTTGTAAACGAACTTCGAATCCAGATTTTCTTTCGCCAATCTCTTCGAAATGATTTAAGAATGAGATATGCAAATTTTTAGACCTTTTGGAGTTCATTTTCTATTTTTCCCAAAATTTCCAATTTTGCCATTTTGCCTCCAAAGCCCGGTTTTGTTCAAAACAAGTCTGATTTCCATATTTTCTTTTTCTAGGCCTTTGTCATATATTGAATTGGAGTTGTTCAGAAAATGCCCAATATTTACGATCAAATTCACTTCCCTTCCGATTTGATTTTTCCTTTTTCTCATTATCGAAAATTTCCTCTTTTTCCATTTTCCCCCAATCTACTCTTTTCTCGGATTTTCTTCAAACTGAGCCTTGAGCTATCCTTGATTACTCACTTCCCATCAATTAGGGGTTTTAGTTTTACCGAATTGGGCCATTTTTGCAATTTTCTTCAATTTCACCAAAATCCACCAAAAACCTAATTCTCGGTTTTCTTCCGGATTGACTTTTCTTTCAGTTTTTCTTCCAAGTAGCTTCTCCATTACCCGTAGTCAGTGCTTATCTTTCATTTGGAACCTTCAATATCGACCAATTTGATCGTTTAAGTACTTTTTTCCAAATTTCCCGAACTAGGGTTTCCTTTCTACCGAATCTCCGTAACCCAACTTTCGAACTCCATATCTTTAAATGTAGACCTCGGATTATCAAAATTCTTTTGCCATTTTTCAATTGAACTTCAAATCTTGATTTTAAAGTGGGTTGACTTTTTTAGTAGTTGACTTTTTTAGGGTTAACTTTTTCAAGTTTGACTTTTACGCTCGCCTTCTTAGACTACGTCTCGGAGTACCACCTGCAGGATGAAAAAAAGTTTTTTTACTTTTTGAAACATCAATTTAGGAAGAAAACATACCTGTTTTAGTGGTCCGGACAAAATTAGGTGTCTACAGCTACCCCTCTTTGGCTATTGCTGAGAATCAGGGATCAGGCAAAGATAAAGAAATACTAATTTTGTCTGGTTAATGAAATCACATGTGAAGAAAAAGGGAAAGGGGTTTTCACTCACTTCCATTCTTCATTCATTTTTTTTTTTTGAAAAGTTATAAATTTTGATATTGTCCTTAAATTGAATTCCTTGACTAATCAAGGCTCGACCCGTCTTAAGGAACGGGTTCGATTTTAAAACAAAATATTTGACTCATTTAAAAAGCAGAACGAGTTTTAAAACAAAATGAAATACCTCAACGATGGTCTCGAGGCTCGACTAATTTGATAAATAGAATGAATTAAATTTAAAACCAAAAGGGAATACCTCGACAGTGGTCTTGTGGCTCGACTAATTTGATTAACAAAATGAATTTGGTTTACAACAAAAGGAAATGCCTTGACGATGGCCTCGAGGCTCGACTCATTTGATAAAACAGAACAAATTCGATTTAAAACAAAAGGAATTACCTCGACGGTGGTCTCGAGGCTCGACTCATTTGATAAAACAGAATGAATTCTATTTAAAACAAGAGGAAATACCTTGACGATGGTCTCGAGGCTCCACTCATTTGATAAAATAGAATGAATTCGATGTAAAACAAAAGAAAATACCTCGACGATGGTCTCGAGGCTCGACTCATTTAATAAAACAGAATGAATTCGATTTTAAACAAAAGGAAATACCTCGACGATGGTCTCGGGGCTCGACTCACTTGATAAAACAGAATGAATTCAATTTAAAATAAAAGGAAATACCTCGACGATGGTCTTGAGGCCTAACTCATTTGATAAAACAGAATGAATTCAATTTAAAACAAAAGGAAATACCTCAACGATGGTCTCGGGGCTCGACTCACTTAATAAAACAAAAAGAATTCGATTTGGAAAGGAACGTACCTCGACGGGGGTCTCGGGGTTCGACTCATTTGAGAAGCAGAGCGAGTTCGATTTGGAAAGGAGCATACCTCGACGGTGATCTCGGGGCTCGACTCATTTGAGAAGTAGAACGAGTTCGATTTGGGGAAGCCAAATTTTCCTGATTCCTGCAATGTTAGCTAAATGCAATGATGAGAATGACATGATTTGCAAATGCTTGTATGTTTCCTAAGGATGAATGAAATCAAATGATTGTGTCATGATTTCTAATCCATGGTTTCTTTGAGATTCACAGATTATCTGACTTAATGAAGGAGTCTTCAATTGTTCAAGATGCCCCACTTAAGGAACCCTTCACTCATGATAACTTGTCAAACAGTCCCAGTTTCTGACTTTCGTTGAAATTCTCATTCATTGTTTTCTTTTACTTGGTGAACTTTCCAAACCTTTCCTAAGATTTAAATCTATTCCTTAGTAATACTCTGAAATCCTTTTATTTAAGGGCTTTTATGTTTACTAATCATCATTCAATTTAATAACAATCGAGATGCATCTCAAAAATGTAAGAAAGAAAATTTGAAACAAGCAAAATGTCATGAAAAGGATAACAAGAATTTATTGCAACAAATGTTTTAAAATGGTAAAAGTGAATATCAAGGACATAAGAAACAAATGTAAAGTTATAGGTTGTAGATGCCCCGGATGCGGAATATCTTGGACCCCTCATTTTTCAAACCATCTGAAATTTCTTTTGAATGAGCAATTTACTTGGGTAACCCCTCGGCTTCCGTAGTTACGTCAGACTGAGTTATTCCCTTTTTCTCTGATTTTCAAATATTTTCTCTCCCTTTACACGGAGCATTGATTCAAACCTTAGTCAGTACTTGAGCCGCCCTTTGCGGGTTTTCAACTGAAGTGTCCCCCATTCAGTATTAAGTCGCCCTTTGCGGGTTTTTGTCTTAAACCTCTCCTTTTACATTCTTTTTTATTTTCATCATTTTCTGTTTTCTCTTTTTTCTTGTATTCTACCATGCATCTGAGAATTCTAAATGCTTCCAAGTTAAAAATATCAATTCAAAAAATGGGATAAATTCTGAGAATAACCTTTCAAATTAAAAATCCATTCTTGATAAAAAAGGGCTTTTAAAGCACGTAATGTAGGTCAAGGCTCGGGTTTAGAAAGAAAGGATAAATAGGCCCAAAATGTGTTTAAGGGTAATTGGATCAAGGATCATTTCTTGAGGAGAGTTCATTCTTGAAACATTTGTCACTTTTTTGGACTTTATTTTCTTTTTTCTTTATTTTTTTTTTGCTGGGTTTTATTTTCCATTCTTTGATTTCACATTTTTCGATGGCTCTCTGTATGCCATGATTTTTTTTCTTGCATTTGCCCCAGTGTAGAGGGTGATCCTTGATCACGGTTTAAAGAAAGAAATAATTCCTAAGGCTCAAAAGGGTGACTAAGTATAATTTCTTCTTAGTGAAAGGAATCTGAAAGATGGCCATTCATCATATCAAGCATGAATATTCTCATTAAAAAAGCAATCCACAGGGGAGATAGATATATAGAATTTCCATTTTTACGCTTGGAATCATTCGAATTTCCATGTGCATAGCATCACACTTTTTTTTTTCTTCAAGCGTAATACTTCTTCAATTCATCAGCATTCACATGATTTCTGAAACCATCCCCGTCCATCCGAGTTAGAATCAATGCTCCTCCAGAAAAAGCTCTTTTTACCACATAGGATCATTCCCAATTTGGAGTCTGATAAGCTCATAAAATATACATTTTATGCCTTTATACCTTTAGTTTTTGTTATGTTTTTGATCTTTATCTTGTTTACTTATAATATGTTTTTGAATTTTAGGTACAATAAGGATAATGAAGTCAAAAGATGTCAATAATGATGGTAAAGAGCTTACAAAATCATAATCACAAGATGGAAGAAGACTTCGGAGTCAAAAATATCAATTTCTGGTTGAAAAGCAATCAGACATATTTGACCTCTGGAGCTTGTTGTAAGGAAAACATGAGATTAGAATCTTTATTTGAAGAAACTTTCTTCTTGACTTTTGAATTTGACTTGATTATCTTTCCAACGATATATTATGGGCCCAAATCGGATAATAAATGGGCATTCAAAATGGCGCTAGAAGATCTCCCTAAAGAACCCTACGGCCAGAAAAACCCTAATCGCAAATCTGAAAAAAAGGCAAAAATGTAAGGACTTATTCTCAGGGTTTTAAAGCTATATAAATACCATATTTTGAGCCACAAACTAGACATCTTTTGGAGGAGACTCAAGGATCATCATTATTATTCTTCTTCTTCTTCTCCATTCTTTTATTTTCTTTTTAGTTTTATGTATATATTATCTATGCCTATGCTAGGCTAAACTTTTATTTGGTTAAGGGTGATTTTAAAGGCCTAGACATGTTATGTATTTAATTTTCAGAATCTATCTATTATTGTTTTCTATCAAAGGTGCTTATGTTCTTCCATTAAAATTGTTCATGATGATGTTTTGATTTGTTTAGGTGGCCAACTAGATAAATCTTGATAATTGTCTAATGCTAGTTTAGGAGTCTTGATCCGTGTAATTGTCTTGATTTCCTATTCATAAGTGGCAATTTGTGATTAATGATTATGGTCAAGTTTACAATAATTGCAAAGTGAAACATAACCTAAGTTGAACAATCTGAGCTTATGTGTTTGTTGCTTAGATCAACCTATCTTTCTCATCATAAAGCTGCTATTAAATTGAATTTAGAGAGCTTATTCTAGGTTGTTTGATAGTTAGAGATTAAATAGAGAGCTTGTTCTATTTAACGACAAATTAAGAAAAGATTGGGGTAACAGAGCTTGTTGTTATCTACAGTTGTTAACTTTGATAGCTAATTAATTTTGATAGATATGAAATTGATTCTTAATGATGTCTAGTGGTGGAGAATGAAACCTTAACCATATTTTTCATATTTGATTCTTCTTAATTACTTGTTTTCTCATTCTTATTGTTAACTTTAGTTTAAATATAATTTCAAAATCCCCTTTACTTTTGTTTATTTGTTTTTCAGTGATAAACTATTAACTTATAAACTAAAACCCAATCCCTGAGGACTCGACCCTTGCTAATCACTATACTCTACAATTGATTCTTTTTTTCTTAAGTGCAAGGTTAAATAAGATACACTCTTTTGGGTGCATCAGAGTCTATTTCCCTCGCGGATCCTTCATGATAGGGAGGATTTTTCTCAATACTAATTCCCCTTCCCGGAATCGTCTGGGACGAACCTTCTTGTTGTGGGCTCGAATCATCCTTTTCTGATACAACTGCCCATGACAAATTTCTTTCAATCTTTTCTCCTCGATGAGATTCCGCTGTTCGTAACGAGCTCTAACCCATTCTACCTCTTCTAGGCCAACCTCCTTCAAAACCCGTAATGAAGGGATTTGAACTTCAATAGGTAGCACCGCTTCTATCCCGTATGCCAAAGAGAATGGCGTTGCCCCTGTAGATGTGCGAACCGAGTTTCGATATGCATGAAGAGCAAAAGGCAAGATCACATGCCAATCCTTGTAGACATCAGTCATCTTTTCAACAATCTTCTTGATGTTTTTGTTGGCTGCTTCTATTGCCCTATTCATCTTCGGACGGTAAGGTGCCGATTTATGACGCGTGATCTGAAACTGAGTACACATTTCTCTCATCATCTTATTATTCAGATTGAGAGCATTATTTGAAATAATTCTTGCTGGCAATCCATATCGAGATATGATTTCCTTCTTAACAAATCTGCATACCATCGACTTTGTTACATTCGCATAGGAAGCAGCTTCTACCCACTTTGTGGAATAATATATGGCACTGTAGACACCTAATTTTGTCCGGACCACTAAAACAAGTATTTTTTCTTCCTAAATTGATGTTTCAGAATGCAAAAAGGCTTTTGTCATCCTGTAGGTGGTACTCCGAGACTTAGTCTAAGAAAGCAGACAGAAAAAGTCAAACTTGACAAAGTCAACCCACTTTCAAAATCAAGATTTGAATTTCAATGAAAGATGGTGAAAGAATTTTGATAATCTGAGGTCCATATTGAAAAATATGGAGGTCGAAAGTTGGGTTACAGAATCTCAGTAGAAAGGAAATCCTAGTTCGGGAAATTTAGGGAAAAAGTGCTTGAACGATCAAATTGGTCAAAATTGAAGGTCTCAAATGAAAGATAAGCACTGACTACGGGTAATGGAGAATCTACTTGAAAGAAAAACCAAAAAAAAGTCAATTAGGAAGAAAACCGAGAATTAAGGTTTTTGGTGGATTTCGGTGAAATTTGAAAGAATTACAGAATGGCCCGATTCGATAAGACTAAAGCCCCTAATGATGCACCCAAAAGAGTGTATCTTATTTAACCTTGCACTTAAAAAAAATCAATTGTAGAGTATAGTGATTAGCAAGGGCCGAGTCCTCAGGGATTGGGTCTTAGTTTATAAGTTAATAGTTTATAACTTAAAAACAAGTAAACAAAAGTAAAGGGGATTTTGAAATCAGATTTAAACTAAAGTTAACAATAATAATGAGAAAACAAGTAATTAAGAAGAATCAAATATGAAAAATATGGTTAAGGTTTCATTCTCCACCATTAGACATCATTAAGAATCAATTTCATATCTATCAACATTAATTAACTATCAAAGTTAACAACCGTAGATAACAACAAGCTCTATTACCCCAATCTTTCCTTAGTTTATCGTTAAATAGAACAAGCTCTCTATTTAATCTCTAACTATCAAACAACCTAGAATAAACTCTCTAAGTTCAATTTAATAGCAGCTTTATGATGAGAAAGATAGGTTGATCTAAGCAACAAACACATAAGCTCGGATTGTTCAACTTAGGTTATGTTCCACTTTGCAATTAGCGAAAACTTGACCATAATCATTAATCACAAATTGCCACTTATGAATAGGAAATCAAGACAATTATACAGATCAAGACTCCTAAACTAGCCATAGATAATTATCAAGATTTATCTAGTTGGCCACCTAAACAAATCAAAACATCATCATGAACAATTTTAATGGAAGAACATAAGCAACTTTGATAAAAAAAAAAATGATAGATAGATTCTGAAACTTAATTACATAACATGTCTAGGGCTTTGAAATCACCCTTAACCAAATAAAAGTTTAGCCTAGCATAGGCATAGATAATATATACATAAAACTAAAACGAAAATAAAAGAATGGAGAAGAAGAAGAATAATGATGATGATCCTTGAGTCTCCTCAAAAGATGTCTAGTTTGTGGCTCAAAAGATGGTATTTATAGAGCTTTAAAACCCTGAGAATAAGTCCTTGCTGCACAAGTAAGCCTGGAGGTGCAAAAATCACGTTTTTGCGATTAGGGTTTTTCTGGCCGCAGGGTTCTTGAGGGATATCTTCTAGCGCCCTTTCAATACCCATGTCTTATCCGATTTGAGCCCATAATATATCGTTGGAAAGATAATCAAGTCAAATTCAAAAGTCAAGTAGGAAGTTTCTTCAAATAAAGAATCTAACCTCATGTTTTCCTTACAACAAGCTGCAGAGGTCAAATCTGCCTTATTGCTTTTCAACCAGAAATTGATATTTTTGACTCCCAAGTCTTCTTCCATCTTGTGATTATGATTTTGTAAGCTCTTTACCATCATTATTAACATATTTTGACTTCATTCTCCTTATTGTACCTAAAATTCAAAAACATAATATAAGTAAACAAAATAAAGATCGAAAACATAACAAAAACTAAAGGTAGAAAGGCATAAAATGTATATTTTATGAGCTTATCACCTAATTAATGAGGAGTGATTAAACAAGGATAGCCTAGGGCTTAGTTTGAAGAAAATCTAAAAATCAGACTCGTTTCGAGCAAAACCGGGCTTCGGAGGCAAAAAAGCAAAATTGGAAAATTTGGAAAAAATAGCAAATGAACTCCAAAAATTCTGAAAATTTGCAGATCTCATTCTTAAACCATTTCAAAGAGATTGGGAAAATAAAATCTTGATTCGGAGTTCGTTTGCAAAATGGCCAAATCTCGGGTCCACTATGTAGAAATTCAAAAGGATAAATCCTGAAAAAATAGTAAATGAGCTCCAAAAATTCTAAAAATTTGCAGATCTCACTCTTAAATTATTTGGAAGAGATTGGCCAAATAAAATATGGATTCAGAATTCGTTTGCAAAATGGCCAAAATCTGGGTCCACTATATAGTAATTCAAGGAGATAAATCCCAAAAAAAATAGCAAATGAGCTCCAACAATTATGAAAACTTCCAGATCACATTTTTAAATTATTTGGAAGAAATTGGTGAAGAAAAATCTGGATTCGGAACTCGTTTAAAAAATGGAAAAGTTCGGGTGTATAAAGGGGCAATTTGGAAATAAATCTGAACTAAATAGCAAATTGACTTTGAAAATTTTTAAAACTTCCAGAATTCAATTTTGTTTATTTCAGAAGTATTGAAAAAAGAAAATTTAAATTTGGAGTCTGTTTGCTATTTATTTAGGTTAGGGGTCAAAAAGGTTATTTTATCGAAGAAATCAAAAAAGGCAAATTTGTAATTAAGAAAAATATGAAAGAAGAAGGAATTGTTGGGATTTTTCCTCCTTTGATCAGTTAGCATAGAGGAGAAGAAGGAAGCTTGATCAATTTAATTCCTTAGTCACTATCAAGCTCACATGCTACCACTAGTACCTTGCAAATGGTCCCCCCTTCATCCAATGGTTTAGGTGCCTTGTAGAAAAGTTGAATGCACCATCGAATGGCCAAATTTAAATGCCAAGATGACATTTTTATTTGTCATGAAAGAACCCTCATCTAATGGCCAAGAATGGAAGAACACAACTCATCCAAAGGTGGACATCCATTTGGCCAAGCAAGAAAGTGCATGGGTTTGTTCCTTTTCATCCAATGGCTTAGGCCATGTACAAGGGCTAAGTACACACGTTAAGGGCTGGGATTAAATGCCAAGATGACATTTTTATGTTTTCATGAAAGGATCCTCATCCAATGGCCAAGAATAAAAGAGCACAACTCATCCAAGGGTAGGCACTCAAAGGGCCAAGCAAAGGAGTGCATGGGATTGGTCCTCTTTTTCATTTAAGTATTGAGGTTATTACAAAGGCTGAGTACACATCTTAAGGGCTGCTATCAATTGGCAAGATGACATTTTTATGCTGTCATGAAAATATCTTAATCAAAGGGCCAAGATGGGAGGAGAAAAAGTGCAAAAAACCATCCAACGGTGGGCATGCCATTCAGCCAAGGGAAGGAGGAAAGGGAATGTTTTATTTTTTCCCATATAGGCTGATCATTTAGGAGGGGAAGTCAGTAGCTAATTGAGAAAAAAAAAAGTTTTTGGAAGAAAGGAAGAAAATCTTTTGTTAAGGTAGCCATTCTACCATTGCTAATACATTTTTTCTTCTTCTTCTTCTTCTTCCTCATGCTTTATTTCTTGTTTTCCATGTGATTTCCTACCATTTTTTTTACATCTTTCTTGTTGTTCTTGCTTTTCAAAAAATAAATAAAACAATGGTTAGGCCTCATGATCTTGATGAAAATCAAGTGATAATGGTTAGGCTGGGCTTTGTTCAATATACCAACCATGGAGCTCATCTCCATTTTTTTTACCTTAGTTTTGTTGTTTTTTTTATGATTTTGAGATTGAAAAGGCATCATGACCTTGATGAAAATCAAAAGATAATGGTTAGGGGGGCTTCGTCCAATGTACCAACCATGGAGCTCGTCTCTTTGTTATTTATTTGCTTACTTTAACTTGCTTATTATTATTGTTTATCTTTATGTATATTTATATTCTTGCTAACCATCTTGTTCTTTTGACTTATATCATATTTTTGCATCTTGAGGCTATTGTCATATAGTTTAGCCATTTCCATTTTTCATATCATCTTCCATAGCATTTAGTTAGGTCAGTTTACATGACATTTCTCGCAACACTTTGGTTCCTAGGCCATTCGGCCATGTACATTTTCTCTAAGCTTTAGGTCATTTTTCTAGGCCATGATATTTGCTATTTCATTGAGAGAACTAGGTCATTTTACATGTCATTTAGCTTTAGGCCATTTTTATTATTCCATGTCATTTTACATGTCATTTAAGCATTAGACCATTTTCATATGCCATGTCATTTAGCTTTAAGCCATTTTTATTATTCCATGTCATTTTATATGTCATTTAAGCATTAGGTTATTTTCATATGCTATGTTGTTTTTCCATGACATTTAGACATTAGGTCATTTTCATATGCCATGTCATTTCCCATGTCATTTAGGCACTAGGCCATTTTCATTATTTCATGTCATTTGCCATGTCATTTAGACACTAGTTCATGCATGTTAAGTTAGGATATCATTTATTGCCTTGCAAACTCATGCTAGGCATTTAGGTTATTTATGCCATGCATTTTCCATATCACTTAGGCTTTAAACCATGCATTTCATGCATTCACTTTGCTGTATTTTCATGCATTTCATGTCATGCCACATGATTTATGACCTAGGCCAATCAATGGCTCAAACTCATGCTCACTTGAGCATACTTGTGGAAAATTAAAGAGTTGTGAACTTGATTATTCTACCTTTGTGATTTTTTTTACTTAGCCAATATTTGTCTAACTTTTTAAAAGTGTTAGCTACTGTTTGTGGGTCTTTAGGAGAGTCCTTAACATTTTTACTTTGATTTTTAAATGATTTTATCAAAGGCAAAAAAATGTATTTTGGCAAAGCAATTTTTCAACCAGTACTCGTACTTTCCCGATTTTTTTGGGCAATCATATTTAATCCGAAAATTAAGGAAACATTTTCTCGTGTAGTTTTACATGTCCTGAGTCTCTAGTATGTTTTTTAGATTTTTTTGAATTTTTAAAAATAGTTTAAAAAATCGTGTATCAAAATGAGACAGTAGAATTTGGCTAAGGCATTTAGAGGGGGTTGGTTAGAAGCTTTACCTACTGTCTTAGGATAGTTTCTAAGTTTTTTTAAACTTTAAAAATGATTTTATAAATCTTGGGTTAAGGGTGGTCAAGTCCGGGATTTTAAAAGTAGGAAATTAGAGCCATTTTTAAAGGACTTGGTTAGGGTTTTAATCTTCATTCAAGTTTTTCTTCAAAATGTTTTCAAACAATCACAAAGTTTTTTGTTTTAGAAAATTTAATTTGACATATTTTCCTAAGGTAGCCGGATATCTTTTTAGATATATGGATTTCTTTATTTAGAGGGAAAAATACATTTTCATGCATTGCGTTTTCCATATTCATGCATATTGCACAATATTTTTTTGCTATGATGATTTCTATGGTATTGTTATTATTTTGATTTATATTCTATGGTATTATTGTTTGTCATATGGTTTTGAATATTTCATGTTATCCTATGCTTTTTATTCAGTCATTTATTTTTGTCACATCATTTAGCATATACTATGTTCATGCATTATTATTTTCATTTTCATGCATATATTATGATAACAATATTTTATATCTCATATTTATGATGCACCCAAAAGAGTGTATCTTATTTAACCTTGCACTTAAAAAAAAAAATCAATTGTAGACTATATGATTAGCAAGGGTCGAGTCCTCAGGGTTGGGTTTTAGTTTATAAGTTAATAGTTTATCACTTAAAAACAAGTAAACAAAAGTAAAGGGGATTTTGAAATCAGATTTAAACTAAAGTTAACAATAATAATGAGAAAACAAGTAATTAAGAAGAATCAAATATGAAAAATATGGTTAAGGTTTCATTCTCCACCACTAGACATCATTAAGAATCAATTTCACATCTATCAACATTAATTAGCTATCAAAGTTAAAAACCGTAGATAACAACAAGGTCTGTTACCCCAATCTTTCCTTATTTCGTCATTAAATAGAAAAAGCTCTCTATTTAATCTCTAACTATCAAACAACCTAGAATAAGCTCTCTAAGTTCAATTTAATAGCAGCTTTATGATGAGAAAGATAGGTTGATCTAAGCAACAAACGCATAAGCTCAGATTGTTCAACTTAGGTTATGTTCCACTTTGCAATTATTGAAAACTTGACCATAATCATTAATCACAAATTGCCACTTATGAATAGGAAATCAAGACAATTACACGGATCAAGACTCCTAAACTAGTATTAGACAATTATCAAGATTTATCTAGTTGGCCACCTAAACAAATCAAAACATCATCATGAACAATTTTAATGGAAGAACATAAGCAACATTGATAGAAAAAAATGATAGATAGATTCTGAAAATTAATTACATAACATGTCTAGGGCTTTGAAATCACCCTTAACCAAATAAAAGCTTAGCCTAGCATAGGCATTGATATATATACATAAAACTAAAAAGAAAATAAAAGAATGGAGAAGAAGAAGAAGAAGAATAATGATGATCCTTGAGTCTCCTCAAAAGATGTCTAGTTTGTGGCTCAAAAGATGGTATTTATAGAGCTTTAAAACCCTGAGAATAAGTCCTTGCCAACAAGTAAGCCTGGAGGCAGAAAAATCACGTTTTTGCCTTTTTTTTCCAGATTTGTGGTTAGGGTTTTTCTGGCCGTAAGGTTCTTTATGGAGATCTTCTAGTGCCAATTTGGTTGCCCATTTCTTATCCGATTTGGGCCCATAATATATCATTGGAAAGATAATCAAGTCAACTTCAAAAGACAAGGGGAAGTTTCTTCAAATAAAGAATCTAACATCATGTTTGCCTTACAACAAGCTCCAGAGGTCAAATCTGCCTGATTGCTTTTCAACCACAATTTGATATTTTTGACTCCCAAGTCTTCTTCCATCTTGTGATTATGATTTTGTAAGCTCTTTACCATCATTATTTACATCTTTTGACTTCATTCTCCTTATTGTACCTAAAATTCAAAAACATAATATAAGTAAACAAGATAAAGATCGAAAACATAACAAAAACTAAAGGTAGAAAGGCATAAAATGTATATTTTATGAGCTTATCAAATACCCCCACACTTAGCTTTTTGTTAGTCCTCGAGCAAAACAAATTAAAAATAAAATAAGAAAATCTAATCTAATCCACTTTCGTAGGAAATCACGGTGGCACTTAGCATGTGACACAAGCCTTTAAACCCCTAGGTCTTCCTAGTGGACGAGTTTAGTCTCGTGAGGGTTTACTAGGACGATACCCACAAACATTGAAGACGTAAGAAAAACTAAGAAATAAAAATAATAATAATTACAAATAATTACAAATAATCCTTCCAATATAAATTAGAGATAATCATTGGACAAGTCTTATAAACTAATCAATAACTTAAAGAAATTCACAAAAAATCTTGCTTTAATGTAAATAGTTTGAGTTAAGCCAATATTAACATAACATATTTCAATCAAAATAGTGCATATTCAAACTTAATCTCAACTTGTCACTAGGATACTCTCATGATTTTCACTCTTTAAAGTAGTGGTAAAGTGTTTACACTCAATCAATCTCATGAAAACAGTTCTACCATATGCTTGCTTGTCCACCTATTATCCACTATTTAGATCATGCAACTTCATAAATCAAGAGGTCTTTAATCAAGGTTGTAATGGGGCCAAGGGGTTGTAATGTGGTTAAAGAATAAAAGATAAAAGATATTATAAAGGTTCCAAAGACTTCATACAATTTAGAGATAAAATAAGATTTTGCAAATAAAATTTCTCAAAACTCTTATAAAGCACATAATAATATAGGCTAAATATTCATGTTGAGCCTTTTCTTCATTCTAACCAACTTTGTAACATCTTTTTCTTTAACCAAAAGTTTAAGAGATGCTTTTTTTTTTCAATATATGAATGTATTTGGCAATGATCCCTTTCTTTTTCTCTTGATTATTTTTTCTTTTCTTCCCCCACATTTATCTTTTGTTTCCAACCCAAATTTTCAACTAAAAATATCCTTTGTTTTTTGCAATATGTCTCAAAATATATAATCCATCTTTAGAACAAGGGTAAGGATATAATTATATTTAGGCTAGGTGTAAGTTGTGGTTACCAAATAAATAGCTTATTCAATGTAGGCTCAAATTGGCTCACTAGGGGTATGTTCTCTTGGAACATTAATAATGGATGGCTATTTGGCCCTGGTTATAATCCTAAAGCCTTTATCATTTTCATGTTATCACATATATCAATATAGTCTCAAACGGTTTAAAGCAAGTTCTAGAGAATCATGTAATCATAAGAGCACTCAAGAAGGAAATTAGATTGATATGTATAATGCATCAATTATATAGGCTCAAAACTCATAAGGATGATTATACAAGTCAATATCAAGTCTAAACATGCTTCTTTCTCAATCAACATATCATATTAACATTGGCTCATGAAAAATAGTGATATCAAGCTTAATTCTCATTAAAATCTTACCACTAATTATCAGTTCCAGACCTATTCAATTCATATCTCATCATAGTATGGAAAGGAACTAAAACACACTAAAAATTATAATAATAATATTAATATTAAAGACTCATAAAAAAATAGCCAAAAATAAAATAAAATAAATCCTAAATCCTTCCCCCCACACTTAATTCTTACATTGTCCTCAATGTAATGTTATTAACCCAAATGAAAGAATCATGTGTAAGAGAAAAGAACTAATAACATAATAATAGAAATAACTAAGACTCAAAACAAAATAAATTCATGCAACCTAAATAATCCTAAAATACTAAACAAATAATTAACAAATAAACATAAAAATAAATAAATAAAAACAATAAAAATAATAAAAGAAAAACGAAAAGAAAGAGAAAGAGAAAGCAAATCTGAATATAGCAGGTTGGCAATTTCTTCTTTAATTGGGCTGCCTTTCCAATTAACACTTGAGTTAGTGTTTTGAACCTAACCAACACCCCTTCTTGGCTTTTTAGGCTTGTCAGGCTCATACATGAAATTTTCCAAATTTATGCGTTTGATAGGAAGCTTTTTTGCACAACAATGGATGCATTCTCCATTACAAGTATTATTTCATCATCCTTTGTAGTGCATTGCTCATCGAGGAATTGAGCATATTTTGATACTTGTTGAATGGCATCCACAAACAAGTTGTTTAAGATTTCCGGCATGTGTTGTTCATGTTCCTTCTCCTTGAACTTTGCAAATCTACTAGGAAAAGGTGGAAAAGAAACATTAGTAAAAATTGGAATCTTAAACGTTACCTCAGGTGCCAAAGTACTCTTATTTGGATTTGTGGCTTCATTATCCTCAAGAATAGAATCCATCTCTAATTTTATCTCATCCTCATCTTGTTTCTCATTCCTCAAGGTCATAATAGTAGCATTCTCCTTTGGGTTAATCATCGTTTGGGCAGGGAGTTCTTCAGATCTTTGTGCTATACTACTAGCCAATTGGCTCATTTGCTTTTCCAAACTCTGGATGGTTGCCCTTGTTTCCTGTTGAAATTGCAAAGTATCAGTAACAAGAGAATAGACAAGATCTTCTAAAGAAGTACCTGAGTTTTGAGTCATATGTGATGGCTAAAAAAGATCTGGTTCTTGAGACCATGATTGATTGAAGTTAGATGGATGAGTGTAATTGGCATAAGGATCTACTTCATGGAAATTTTTCGAGTAGCCATAATTCGTATGATCCCACCATCCCTCATGGTAAGTGTTTGAGTAATGATCATGCGGTTGGTCTTGGAACCATTGATGGCCTTGACATCCTCCCATGGCCAATTGTTGAACTGCAGAGGTGAGATTGGCTTGTTGATTCTCCAAGTTCATGTATGCCACCAACTCAAAAGATATCTAGTTTGTGGCTCAAAAGATGGTATGTATAGAGCTTTAAAACCCTGAGAATAAGTCCTTGACGCACAAGTAAGCCTGGAGGTAGAAAATTCACGTTTTTGGCTTTTTTTTTTTTTCAGATTTGCGGTTAGGGTTTTTCTGGCCGTAGGGTTCTTTAGGGAGATCTTCTAGCGCCAATTTGGTTGCCCATTTCTTATCCGATTTGGGCCCATAATATATCGTTGGAAAGATAATCAAGTCAACTTCAAAAGTCAAGGGGAAGTTTCTTCAAATAAAGATTCTAACATCATGTTTTCCTTACAACAAGCTCCAGAGGTCAAATCTGCCTGATTGCTTTTCAACCAGAATTTGATATTTTTGACTCCCAAGTCTTCTTACATCTTGTGATTATGATTTTGTAAGCTCTTTACCATCATTATTTACATCTTTTGACTTCATTCTCCTTATTGTAACTAAAATTCAAAAACATAATATAAGTAAACAAGATAAAGATCGAAAACATAACAAAAACTAAAGGTAGAAAGGCATAAAATGTATATTTTATGAGCTTATCAATTTACTTCATGTCATTTAGAATATATTTCATGTTACTTAGGACATATTGTTTCATATAGAATATGTTATGTCACTTAGGATATTTCATTTCACTTAGAATTAATCATGATACTTAGGACATTTCACTTCATTTAGAATATGTTATGCTTTTTAAATTATATCATCTCATTCAGGTTGCATTATATTATCTAGACTTTGCTATGTCATTTTGTTTATGTCACACATGTTCATGTTCATTTTTTAAATGTTTTGAAAAAGATAACAATTTTCAATAAAATAAAGATATTCCCGAGTTAAAATAATTCATGGGTTCTCTACCGGGTTTGCTGGAGAGGATGTCATCAATTATTATTAATAAAGGAATATCTTTCTTTCAAAAAAAGAGAATGATTCAAAAAATTTTCCAAATAAATAAAATTTTTTATATTTTGCCGATTTTGTCGGGGAATATAGGAAAATTTTGAATAAATAAATTTCGGATTATTTTCAATTAAAAATGGAATTATTTTTCTTAAAATTGGGAATTAATTTGAAATACTAAATTTAAAACCGACTTTTTATCGAGACTTGAGATAACACACGATTAATAAGGTACCATTTATATGGGTGTTATGGGGGTGCTAATCCTTCCCCGCACGTAACCGAGTCCGAACCCGCCTCTTTGATTTCTTTGGTTTAAAACGCGGACTTGAAATTGGTTTTAAAAATGTTTTAATTAATTTTAAAATATTTTATAAAATTGATTTTAATAGGTGGCGATCACACCTAGCTAAAAAAGATTGGTGGCAACTCCATGCCTTTTTTCAAGGTCATTTTCAAGACCTTCATTTTTAAAGAGGAATTAAGTCAACTTTTCCTCGATTTCTTAATGTCACGCTTAACGAATAATAAAGTCTTGCGATGAGACATCATTTTTTTTAGGTTGCGACAGCTTGGCGACTCTGCTGGGGACTTTAGAGAGTCAGGCCTAGAATTAGTCGTGTGTTATCAAAGTCTCGGTTTTGTTGGTTTTACTCGGTATTTAATTTTAATTCTCATTTTTTTTAAAAAAAAATAATAAAGAGAATTTTGAAAATAATAAAATGTTTTAAATATGTTCATTTGTCATGTGCATGCACATTATTATTTGTTCTCTGGTTATTTTGTTACGTATATTTATATGTTTGCTTGACTGATGCTTTACATTGTTTGATTTTAGTGGGGTATTTAGAATAAGGGGTGTAGAATAGGTGGTGATAGGCTTGTTTTCTTTCTCCTTACACACTATCTTTGCATTTGCATAACATGAATCCTTTACTCGGGTTTCGTCCTTTTAAGTGGGAGTAAAGTAACTACGCCTTCATGGTGATCCTCCGTATGGGCTAGTGAAACACTTCCGGAGTATAAAGTACCTAATGCCTTCGTGATGATCCTCCGTACGTGCATAGGAAAACATACTCTAACGAATTGAACCCGCTTTTATCAGGGTGCCTTACTAGCCGTCACCGACGACAGTGAGGAACAATTCGGGGCCTTAGAACCGATTCACCTTTATATAGTGAACCAAGGCAAAGCCATGCCGGATTTATGTTAGATACCCAAAGTTTAAGAACACATGGGGAAACATTTCCAACCTTTTACCATCTTTCTATATGTTAGATTTTACAAATTGGGTGATGATGAACGAACATCATATTGCTTGTAATAAATTTATTATTTTGTCCCAAAGGCGTCATAATGCCGAAGCTCTGTTAAAATTTTAGGGACATTTTGTTTTAATAAAAAAAGCATGTTGTTATTTATATTATATTTGTGAATTCATTTATTTACTAATCTATTTCCTTTTGTTTTCTTTTCTTTGACATGCATCATAGACACCATCATACACTTTAAGTTTATTGGCCTCGGGATAATCATCAACCCAAAGGACTTTCATGGAGTGTCAGGTTATTTCAGTGATAGAAGATCATGCAGTAGTTAGGGCACAGTTGGAAAAGGATCAGAAGGAGGATGGTGATTGCCTGAAGAAAGATTATGTGTCAGTATTGCCGGAAAGGGTCAAAGTGGATTTTAGACAGAATAATCTCCGAGGGTTAGCCGTAATTTGGAATCAGTGGAATGTATCAGAGAAAGAAGCCTTCACTCAGAAATATGGAGATATAGCACTCTTAATTCCGATTAGGGGCAATAGTGAGTTGATTCAGGCTATGGTACAGTTTTGGAATCCTGCTTATAAATGTTTTAGTTTTAACAAGGAGGATATGACCCCACCTATTGAAGAATATTCAGCACTGTTACGTATTGAATGTCATAATCCTGATCGGGTATATATGAAGGAAGTGAAACCTTTAGGTTTTAAAAGGAAAGTGGCTAGGATCACAGGAATGGATACAACATGGGTTGACAGTCATGTTAATAAGCTCATAAAATATACATTTTATGCCTTTCTACCTTCAGTTTTTTTTTTTTTATGTTTTTGATCTTTATCTTGTTTACTTATAATATTGATGCACCCAAAAGAGTGTATCTTGTTTAACCTTGCACTTAAAAAAAAATCAATTGTAGAGTATAGTGATTAGCAAGGGTCGAGTCCTCAGGGATTGGGTTTTAATCTATGAGTTATTAGTTTATAACTTAGGTTCAAAGAAAACAAAAGAAAAGGGGGTTTTGAAATAGTTTTAAAAATAAGCAAATAAGAAAAGTAAGATGCAAGTAAGAAATAAGAAATCAAATATGAGAGAAATATGGTTAAGGTTTCATTCTCCACCACTAGACATCATTAAGAACCAATTTCAGATCTATCAATATCAACCAACTATCAAAGTTAACAACTGTAGATAACAACAAGCTCTGTTCTCCCAATCTTTCCTTAGTTTGTCGTTAAATAGAACAAGCTCTCTATTTAATCTCTAACCATCAAACAACCTAGAATAAGCTCTCTAAATTCAATTTAATGGCAGCTTTATGATGAGAAAGATAGGTTGATCTAAGCAACAAACACATAAGCTCGGATTGTTCAACTTAGGTTATGTTCCACTTTGCAATTATCGAAAACTTGACCATAATCATTAATCACAAATTGCCACTTATGAATAGGAAATTAAGACAATTACACGGATCAAGACTCCTAAACTAGCAATAGATAATTATCAAGATCTATCTAGTTGTACACCTAAATAAATCAAGACAACATCATAAACAATTCTTGTAGAAGAACAGAAGCAACTTTGATAGAAAAGTAATGATAGATAGAATCTGAAAATCAATTACATAACATGTATAGGGCTTTGAAATCCCCTTAATCAAATAAAAGTTTAGCCTAGCATAGGCATTGTAAACATAAACATAAAATTAAAGAGAATCTAAGAAGAAAATAAAAGAAAGAAAGAAGAAGAAGAAGAAGAATATTAATTATCCAGCCTCTTGCTCTCTCAAAAACAGAGAAACAAAGAAAAAATCAGAACTTTGATGCTTGGGAAAGTGTAAATTTCGTATGCCCCCTTGATCTCTATTTATAGGCAATAGCTAGGGCATCAAACAAGTGAATTTCAGCTCTCTCCCTTCAATAAATGCTGACTTGTGGCTAAAGTTAGGGAAAAGTGGCTGACTTTTGTGTTTTAAGGAAAGATATAAGCCTTGGCAGCCAAGTTTGAATAAAGTAGGAAATTTTTAGTCAAAGCACTCTTTAATGAAGAGAGATTATATTCTTGCAGCCAAAGTAAGTGTAAGGAAGGAAAGTCTTGGCTGATTTAATTCTCCTACTTTGACTAGGATTAGCTTTAAGGAAAGATACTTGCAATTAATGCAATTAATGCAAGTTGACAGCCACTAATACTTCTTTGACAAGGATAAACATAAATGTCAGCTAAAGTATTAAGAAAAAGATGTGATTTGCGGCTAGGGTTTTTTCTGCCACTAGGGTTTTTAGGGAGATATTCCAATGCCGATTTGGATGACCATTTCTTATCCGATTTAGGCCCATGACCAACCGTTGGAAAGGTAATCAAGTGATCTTGAAAAGTCAAGAGGAAGTTTCTTCTAATAAAGAGTCTAACATCATGTTTTCTTTGCAACAAGCTTCGGAGGTCAAATCTATCTTCTTGCTTTGCACCAAGAATTTGATCTTTTTGACTCCCAACTCTTTTTCCATCTTGTGATTTTGTAAGCTCTTTAACATCCTAATTGACATGTTTTGACTTCATCTCCTCCAAAATACCTACAAAGCATAAAAACCTATTAAAATGTCAAGGAAGTAAGAATCAAAGCACAAAGTATAAGGAAATTAAATAGGAAAATGTATGAAATTAAGCACTTATCAAATTCCCCCACACTTAAACTTTTGCTAGTCCTCAAGCAAAATCAAATAGACACAAGGTAAGAAAACCAAATCTAGTTCACTTTCAATACAACTTATAGATAATCATTGAACATGTCTTACAAACTAATTAATAGCTTAAAGAGTTTCACAAAGAATCATGCTTGATAGTAAAGCGTTTGAGTTAAGTTAACATAACATATCTCAATCAAAATAGTGCATGTTCAAACTTAATCTCAACTTCTCACATGGGATACTCTCATGATTTTCACTTTTTAATGTAGTGGTAAAGTATTTACACTCAATCAATCTCATGAAAACAATTTCTACCATATGCTTGCTTGTCCACCTATTCTCCACTACTTAGATCATGCAACTTCATGAATCAAGAGGTCTTTATGCAAGGTTATAATGGGGCCAAGGGGTAATAATTTGGCTAAAGAATAAAAGATAAAAGGATATTACAAAAGTTCCAAAGATTTTATAGAGTTTAGAGACATAATAAGATTCATACAAAGGAACTTCTCAAAACTCTTTACAAGTACATAATCACATAGGCCGAATATTCATGTTGGGCCTTTTCTTCATTCTAAACAACTTTCGAACATCTTTTTCTTTTCTTTAACTAGAAGTTCAAGAGATTATTCAATTTTTTTTCCACATGGGAATGTATTTGGCAATATTCCCTCTATTTTTCTCTTGACTTTTGCCTTTCTCCTCCCCCACACTTATTTCTTGTTTCTAACCCAAAATTTGAATAGATCTTCCTTGTCTTTGCAATATGTCTCAAAACATGATAATTCATCTTTAGAACAAGGGTAAGGATATAAATAAGTATATTTAGGTTAGGGACAAGTTATACCAAAGAAATAGCTTATTCATTATAGGCTCAAATTGGTTCACTAAGGGGGATGTTCTCTTGGAACATCAATAAGGGATGGCTTTTTAGCCCTGGATAAAAATCCTAATGCGTCTATCATATTCATGTTGTCACATGCATCAATATAGTCTCAACAAGGTTTAAAGCAAGTTCTAGAGAATCTTGTAATCATAAGAGCACTCAAGAAAGAAATTAGATTGATATGTATAATGCATCAATCATATAGGCTCGAAAACTCACAAGGATGATTATACAAGTCATATTTAAGTCTAAACATGCTTCTTTCTCAATCAACATATCATATTAACATTGGCTCATAAAAAAGTTGATATCAAGCTCAATTCTCATGAAAATCTTCTCACTAATAAATCTGTTTTAGACTTATGCAATTCATATCTCATCATAGTATTGAAAGTAACTAAAACACACATAAACAACATAAAAAGACTCAAAAACAAAACACTCTAAATAAAATCCTAAATTCTTCCCCCCCACACATAATTTTTACATTGTCCTCAATGTAATGCTATTATCCCCCAATGCAAGAATTATATGTAAGAGAAAAAAACTATTAAACAAAACAAACGAAAAACAATAAAAGATAGAATGATGGAGAGTAAGGAATATGCAAATCTGATATAATAGATGCTCTCCATCCTTTTGGGTTGCCTCCCAAGAAGCGCTTGGTTTATTGTCCTCAGCCTGACTTAGACCCATGCCATTATTATTCAACATAATTTGGCTCAAACAGTGGTAACTCCTCCACATCTTGTATTGGAATGTTCTCATAGTAAGGCTTCAATCTATGACCATTCACTTTGAATGCCTTATCTGTTTTTGGGCTTTGGATTTCAACTGCACCATGAGTAAATACATTAGTAATAACAAAAGCTCCAACCCAACGAGAACGTAACTTACCTGGAAATAACTTAAGGCGTGAATGGAAGAGAAGAACTTTTTGTCCAACAACAAAGTCCTTTCTTGATTTCATCTTGTCATGGAATGCCTTAGTCTTTTCCTTGTAAATCCTAGAAGTCTCATAGGCATCATTCCTTATCTCCTCTAATTCTTGTAGGTCAAGTTTTCTTTGCTTACCTGTCTCATCGACTCCATGTTGCATTGTTTGATAGCCCAATATTCATGTTGGACAAGGCTTACCATAAACAAGTCGATAAGGAGACATACCAATGGATGTCTTATATGCTGTCCTATAAGCCCAAAATGCATCATCAAGTCGTGAACTCCAATCATTCCTATTTGGATTAACTGTCTTTTCAAGGATGGACTTAACTTCTCGGTTTGATACTTCAGCTTGCCCATTAGTTTGAGGATGATATGAGGTGGAGACCTTGTGTGTGATGTTATACTTCCTCAAAAGTGCTTCCATAGTCCTATTGCAAAAGTGAGTACCTCTATCGCTGATTATGGCCTTTGGCATTCCAAACCTAGCAAAGATGTTAGTCTTGACAAAATCTGAAACAACTTTAGAGTCATTAGTCCTAGTGGATTTTGCTTCCACCCACTTCGAAACATAATCAACGGCAAGTAAAATATAAAGATTACCAAAAGAAGAAGGAAAAGATCCCATGAAATCCATGCCCCATACATCAAAAATTTCAACTATAAGTATTGGAGTTTGAGGCATTTCATTTCTAGCACCTAAGTTACCTGTTCTTTGGCAACGATCACATGACTTGCAAAAGAGGTATGCATCTTTGAATATAGTAGGCCAATAAAATCCAGAATCAAGAACTTTCATGGCTGTTCTTTTGGATCCAAAGTGTCCTCCACATGCATAAGAGTGACAAAAGGTGAGAATAGATTGAAATTCATATTCGAGTACACACCTTCTTATAATCTGATCGGAGCAATGCTTCCAAAGGTAAGGATCATCCCATATGTAGTATTTGGCATCACTCTTGATCTTATTTCTTTGAGCTTGTGTCAACTCTTGTGGCAACTTCTTGGTAACTAAGTAATTAACAATATTGGCATACCAAGGAGTTGTTGTACTTATAAAAAGAAGTTGCTCATCCGGAAAGTTCTCATTCAAGGGTAGTGCATCCTCTTCAAGAACTAAACAGCTAAGATGGTCCGCAACCAGGTTGTCACTACCTCTCTTATCTTTTATCTCCAAATCAAACTCTTGTAGGAGAAGTATCCATCTAATCAACCTTGGTTTGGCCTCCTTCTTAGTGAGTAAGTACCTAAGGGCTGTATGGTCAGAAAATACGATTACTTTAGTATCAATTAAATAAGATCAAAATTTTTCTAAAGCAAATACAACAGCCAAAAGCTCTTTTTCAATAGTGGAATAGTTTAATTGAGCATCATTAAGAGTTCGGGAGGCATAATAAATGGCATGTGAGGCTTTGCCAACCCGTTGGCCCAAAACAGCTCCAATGGCATAGTCACTAGCATCACACATGATTTCAAAAGCTACATTCCAATCTGGTGGTTGCATGATAGGAGCTGATGTCAAGAGTCCCTTCAATGTTTCAAACGCCTCTTTGCATTTATCATCAAAGTGGAAAACCACATCTTTTTGTAGTAGCTTGCAAAGAGGTAATGTGATCTTTGAGAAGTCTTTGATAAATCTCCTATAGAAACCTGCATGTCCAAGAAAAGAACGAACCTCTCTCACATTTGTGGGAGGTGGTAAAGAATGCATAATATCTATTTTAGATTTATCAACCTCTATCCCTCTAGAAGAAATAATATGGCCCAAAACTATTCCTTGTTCTACCATAAAGTGACATTTTTCCCAATTCAAAACAAGGTTAGTTTCCATGCATCTTTCAAGTACAAGTGTAAGGTTCTCTAGACATCTATCAAAAGAATCACCATAGACACTAAAATCATCCATAAACACTTCTATGATGTTCTCTACATAATCTGAAAATATGCTAAACATACACCTTTGGAATGTAGCTGGTGCATTACAAAGACCAAATGGCATACGTCGGGTATGCAAAAGTACCAAATGGACATGTGAATGTTGTTTTCTCTTGGTCCTCCGGAGCAATGTCAATCTGATTATAACCTGAAAAACCATCAAGAAAACAATAATGAGAATGGCCAGCTAACCTTTCAAGCATTTGATCAATAAAAGGTAAAGGAAAGTGGTCTTTGCGAGTTGTGGAATTAAGTTTACGATAATCAATACAAACTCGCCACCCTGTTTGAGTCCTAGTAGGAACAAGTTCATTCTCATTATTTGTTACCACCGTTACACCTGATTTATTTGGAACCACTTGGACCGGGCTCACCCATTTGCTATCCGAGATAGGATAGATCACTCCAACATCTAGGAGCTTCAGTATCTCCTTTTTCACAACCTCCATCATAGGAGGGTTCAATCTTCTTTGTGCTTCTCTTATTGGTTTGGACCCCTCCTCTAACAAAATCCGGTGCATGCACATGGGTGGGCTTATTCCCTTGATATCGGCAATTGTCCAACCAATTGATGTTTTATGCTCTCTAAGCACCCGGATAAGTCGCTCTTCTTGCAAAGGTGTGAGCCCTTTGGCAATGATGACAGGTAGTGTGTCCTTTTCACCTAAGAACACATATTTCAAGTGGTTCGGTAGTGATTTCAACTCTAAAGTTGGTGCCTGCAAAATGGAAGGTAGAAGTTTCTCATTAGATAATTGCAAATCAATAAATGAAACATCACACCTTGCATCTTTAGGTGGCAGTGAGTGTAAAGATTCTAGTGCCCCTTCCACATGGTCACTCAAGGCTAGTTCCCCTTTAGCATTCCCCATTTCGAGATGTTTGCTAAGGACTATCTCCACACTATCTTCACCATCTAGCTCATAAGCTTGCTGCACTAGTGAGTCAATTATATCAATATTAAAAACAGAATGCACATCACTAGGATATCTCATGGCCTCAAAAATATTAAAGTGAATTATTTCACCATCAAATTCCATAGTTAAAGTGCCATCATGTACATCTATTTTAGTTCTTGTTGTTTTCAAGAATGGTCTCCCTAATAGAATAGGTGTGGGATTAGAAGACATCTCATCTTCCATCTCAATAACATAAAAGTCAGCGGGAAAAACAAATTCATTAACCTGTACAAGAACGTCTTCTACAACTCCTCTTGGATAAGTGTTAGAACGGTCAGCAAGTTGTATTATAACACTGGTTTCCTCTAATGGTCCTAGATTCAATGAAGCATAAATTGAATATGGCATGACATTAATAGATGCCCCTAGATCTAGCATAGCACGCTCAAACCTGGTGTTGCCTATCTTACAAGGAATGGTAAACATACCTGGATCCTTGCATTTAGGTGGGAGTTTCTTTTGAAGAACAGCTGACACATTCTCCCCCACACTTACCTTTTCATTCCATTTCAACTTCCGTTTAGATGTGCACAACTCTTTTAGGAACTTGGCATATCTTGGTACTTGCTTGATAGCATCTAGTAAAGGAATGTTCACCTCTACTTTCTGAAAGGTTTCCAAAATTTCCTTCTCTTGCTCCTCCTTCTTGGACTTTGCTAACCTGCTAGGAAAAGGTGGAGGAGTTAGGAATTACCTTTTTTAGTGGCTCGTTGGGATGTGAAGAGGATGCCATGGTATTGTTCTCCCCTTGAGCACTATCATTTTGTAGTGTCTCTAGCTGTTTCCCACTTCTTAAAGTTATAGCATTGGCATTCTCTCTTGGATTCACTATGGTTTGGGAAGGTAATTTCCTAGAATCCCTTGCTTGCATTTGACTCAGGGTTGTTTCCAATTGCCCCATCTGATCCTCTAAGTTTCGGATACTTACCTTTGTCTCCCTTGATTCCTGTTGAAGTTGAATTGTATTAGTAGTAAGGGTTTTGCCAAGATCTTCAAGAGTCTCACCTGAACTTTTTTGTGGTGGCACTTGTTGTCGGGTTTGATATGGTTGTTGCACTCTTTGCTGAATACCCGGTGGCCTATTGTCAAATGGTGGAGGAACAGCTTGTGATTGGTTCCCTCCATAATTGAAGTTTGGATGATCCCTCCATCCTGGATTGTATGTGTTTGAGTAGGGATCATATTTCCTTGGCTGGTTCTGAAAGCCACCCATGGCATTCACATGTTCATTGGTGTCTTCTTGAAGTGTTGGACACATATCAGTTTGGTGCCCCATGTTTGAACATATGCCACAAGCCTTTATTTGCTGTATATTACCTACAGCCAATTGTTGAACAAGAGAAGTCAGTTTATCAAATTTTTGTTCAAGGGATGATATACTTACCTCATTAACTCTCTTGGGTTGTGGTGGTGGATCTTGTCTCATTGAGAATTGTTGAGAATTGGCCGCCATGTTGGAGATTAGAGTTCTAGCAGCCCCGGGAGTCTTATCAACTAGAGCTCCCCCACTAGCGGCATCTATCATACTTCACTCCATGGGCATGAGACCTTCATAGAAGTATTGGATGAGAAGTTGTTCACTTATCTGATGGTGTGGACATGATGCACAAAGTTTCTTGAACCTCTCCCAATATTCATATAAGGACTCTCCATTGTATTGCCTAATCCCACATATCTCTTTTCTAATGTTGGCAGCCTTAGATGCTGGGAAATACCTTTCCAAGAATGCTTTCTTCATATCATTCCATGTAGTGATGGTCCCGGATGGTAGATAGTAGAGCCATCCCTTTGCTGAATCAGCTAGATCCGTGACTCCTGTTGGTCTCATGCTTGAGCAAACTACATGGAATTTCTTGAGGTGCTTATTTGGATCCTCTCCTGCAAAACCATGAAAAGTTGGGAGAAGATGAATCAAACCAGATTTTAATTCAAAAGCTACCTCAAGATTAGCATATTCAATGCATAATGGTTGTTGATCCAAGTCCGGAGCGGTTAGCTCCTTGAGAGTTTGGTTGTCAGCTGCTGCCATCTCTCCTTGCTCCTCTTGGATGTTTTGGATCAACTCCTCGATTGGTTGTTGGTGAGAAGTTATAAATTCCCGAATTCTCCTAAGTCTTAAGTCTTCTTAAGGAGCTTGGAACATTCACTAACAAGGAAAGATACTAGCAATTAATGCAATTAATGCAAGTTGACAGCCACTAATACTTCTTTGACAAGGATAAACATAAATGTCAGCTAAGGTATTAAGAAAAATATGTGATTTGCGGCTAGGGTTTTTTCTGCCACTAGGGTTTTTAGGGAGATATTCCAATGCCGATTTGGATGACCATTTCTTATCCGATTTAGGCCCATGACCAACCTTTGGAAAAGTAATCAAGTAATCTTGAAAAGTCAAGAAGGAAGTTGCTTCGAATAAAGAGTCTAACATCATGTTTTCTTTGCAACAAGCTCCGGAGGTCAAATCTGTCTTCTTGCTTTGCACCAAGAATTTGATCTTTTTGACTCCCAACTCTTTTTCCATCTTGTGATTGTGATTTTGTAAGCTCTTTAACATCCTAATTGACATGTTTTGACTTCATCTCCTCCAAAATACCTACAAAGCATAAAAACCTAGTAAAATGTCAAGGAAGTAAGAATCAAAGCACAAAGTATAAGGAAATTAAAGAGGAAAATGTATGAAATTAAGCACTTATCAAATATGTTTATGAATTTTAGGTACAATAAGGAGAATAAAGTAAAAAGATGTCAATAATGATGGTAAAGAGCTTACAAAATCATAATCACAAGATGGAAGAAGACTTGGGAGTCAAAAATATCAATTTCTGGTTGAAAAGCAATTCGACAGATTTGACCTCCGGAGCTTGTTGTAAGGAAAACATGATGTTAAAAGTCTTTAATTGAAGAAACTTCCTTCTTAACTTTTGAAGTCGACGTAATTATCATTCCAACAATATTTTATGGGCCCAAATGGGATAAGAAATGGGCATTCAAAATGGCGCTAGAAGATCTCTCTAAAGAACCTTGCGACCAGAAAAACCCTAATCGCAAATCTGAAAAAAAGGCAAAAATGTGATTTTTGCCCCTCGAGGCTTACTTGGGCGGCAAGGACTTATTCTCAGGGTTTTAAAACTCTATAAATACCATCTTTTGAGCCACAAACTAGACATCTTTTGAGGAGACTCAAGGATTATCATTATTCTTCTTCTTTTTCTCCATTATTTTATTTTCTTTTTAGTTTTATGTATATATTATCTATGCCTATGCTAGGCTAAACTTTTATTTGGTTAAGAGTAATTTCAAAGCCCTAGACATGTTATGTAATTAATTTTCAGAATCTATCTACCATTGTTTTCTATCAAAGTTGCTTATGTTCTTCTATGAAAATTGTTCATGATGATGTTTTGATTTGTTTAGGTGGCCAACTAGATAAATCTTGATAATTGTCTAATGCTAGTTTAGGAGTCTTGATCCGTGTAATTGTCTTGATTTCCTATTCATAAGTGGCAATTTGTGATTAATGATTATGGTCAAGTTTTCAATAATTGCAATGTGGAACATAACCTAAGTTGAACAATTCGAGCTTATGTGTTTGTTGCTTAGATCAACCTATCTTTCTCATCATAAAGCTGCTATTAAATTGAACTTAGAGAGCTTATTCTAGGTTGTTTGATAGTTAGAGATTAAATAGAGAGCTTGTTCTATTTAACAACGAACTAAGAAAAGATTGGGGTAACAGAGGTTGTTGTTATCTACGGTTGTTAACTTTGATAGCTAATTAATGTTGATAGATATGAAATTGATTCTTAATGATGTCCAGTGGTGGAGAATGAAACCTTAACCATATTTTTCATATTTGATTCTTCTTAATTACTTGTTTTCTCATTCTTATTGTTAACTTTAGTTTAATATCTGATTTCAAAATCCCCTTTACTTTTGTTTACTTGTTTTTAAGTGATAAACTATTAACTTATAAACTAAAACCCAATCCCTGAGGACTCGACCCTTGCTAATCATTGTACTCTACAATTGATTTTTTTTTTTAAGTGCAAGGTTAAATAAGATACATTCTTTTGGTTGCATCACATGTGGATATGAAGTAGAAAAATGGATGCATTCCGTGGAAAACTCTCCGACAATTGATATTGGGTTATTCCGATAATGAAAAAGCTAGGGACATCTTCGCTCTAGCCATCTACAGATTAATCATATTCCCGAAGATATTGGGTCATGTGGATATAGCCGTGTTTGATTTCTTTGAAAAGTTGAAAAACCCAATCCCTGAGGACTCGACCCTTGCTAATCACTATACTCTACAATTGATTTTTTTTAAGTGCAAAGTTAAATAAGATACACTCTTTTGGGTGCATCACATGTGGATATGAAGCAGAAAAATGGATGCATTCCGTGGGAAACTCTCCGACAATTGATATTGGGTTATTTCGATAAAAAAAAGCCAGGGACATCTTCGCTCTAGCCATCTAAAGATTAATCATATTCTCAAAGATATTGGGTCATGTGGATATAGCCGTGTTTGATTTCTTTGAAAAGTTGGAAAACCCAATCCCTGAGGACTCGACCCTTACTAATCACTATACTCTACAATTGATTTTTTTTAAGTGCAAGGTTAAATAAGATACACTCTTTTGGATGCATCACATGTGGATATGAAGCAGAAAAATGGATGCATTTCGTGGGAAACTCTTCGAGAATTGATATTGGGTTATTCCGATAAAGAAAAAGCTAGGGACATCTTCGTTCTAGCCATCTACAGATTAATCATATTCCCGAAGATATTGGGTCATATAGATATAACCATTTTTGATTTCTTTGAAAAGTTGGAAAACCCAATCCCTGAGGACTCGACCCTTGTTAATCACTATACTCTACAATTGATTTTTTTAAGTGCAAGGTTAAATAAGATACACTCTTTTGTGTGCATCACATGTGGATATGAAGGAGAAAAATGGAGCATTCCGTGGGAAACTCTCCGACAATTGATATTGGGTTATTTCGATAAAGAAAAAGCCAGGGACATCTTCGCTCTAGCCATCTATAGATTAATCATATTCCCGAAGATATTGGGTCAAGTGGATATAGCCGTGTTTGATTTCTTTGAAAAGTTGGAAAACCCAATCCCTGAGGACTCGACCCTTGCTAATCACTATACTCTACAATCGATTTTTTTAAGTGCAAGGTTAAGTAAGATACACTCTTTTGGGTGCATCACATATAGATATGAAGCAGAAAAATGGATGCATTCCGTGGGAAACTCTCCGACAATTGATATTGGGTTATTTCGATAAAGAAAAAGCCAGGGACATCTTCGCTCTAGCCATCTATAGATTAATCATATTCCCGAAGATATTGGGTCAAGTGGATATAGCCGTGTTTGATTTCTTTGAAAAGTTGGAAAACCCAATCCCTGAGGACTCGACCCTTGCTAATCACTATACTCTACAATCGATTTTTTTAAGTGCAAGGTTAAGTAAGATACACTCTTTTGGGTGCATCACATATAGATATGAAGCTGAAAAATGGATGCATTCCGTGGGAAACTCTCTGACAATTGATATTGGGTTATTCCGATAAAGAAAAAGCCAGGGACATCTTCGCTCTAGCCATCTATAGATTAATCATATTCCCGAAGATATTGGGTCATGTGGATATAGCCGTGTTTGAATTCTTTGAAAAGTTGGAAAACCCAATCCTTGAGGACTCGACCTTTGCTAATCACTATACTCTACAATTGATTTTTTTTAAGTGCAAGGTTAAATAAGATACACTCTTTTGGGTGCATCACATGTGGATATGAAGCTAGAAAAATGGATGCATTCCGTGAGAAACTCTCTGACAATTGATATTGAGTTATTCCGATAAAGAAAAAGCCAGGGACATCTTCACTCTAGCCATCTACAGATTAATCATATTCCCGAAGATATTGGGTCATGTGGATATAGCCGTGTTTGGTTTCTTTGAAAAGTTGGAAGAGAAGATCAACCCATCTCCAGCCATCATAGCTGAAACTATCCGATCTTTGAATTTTTGTAAAAGGGAAGGACAAGGGTGAATCAAGGGGTGTGTACAACTCCTGTATATTTGGATTCAAAGTCACTTTTGGAAGATAGAAGAGGTTTCCTTCAAACCGTACATGAAGTCTTTAGTTCCGATTAGGGAATTCCTTCGAAATGATTGGCCTGAAGACGGAGATGAGGAGCAATGGATCAACATGTTTCGGAATCTAAAAGAGGAGATGGTAACTTGGGGAGATCCATGGATGGTTCCTATGTCGATTATGTATAAATGTGGGGACAACCTGAGGGTTCCACTTCTCGGAATTCGGGGGTCTATGAGTTATGCACCTCTGTTGGTGCAAAGATAGGTTGAGTATCGACAATTCACACCCGTAACTCATAAGCTAGGATTGTCAGAGTTCACTTATGGAGAGGATGGGTATTCTGGAAAGGTGCGGCAGTGATTGAAGCATGGAAGACAATTCATCGGATAAAAGTGGCCCGATATGCCGACATCGTCACACCTCATTACCTGGTATGTAGGGAATTAAGGGTTAATGATAGGTTGTTAACATCAGATGGCGAAGAGGTCCAGTTCATGAATCCGCCACCAAAGGAAGTGCCATCAGAGTTGTCGCAACTTAAAAAATAACGAGTCTCATCGCAAGACTTTATTATTCATTAAGCGTGACTTTAAAAAAAACCGAGGAAAAGTCGACTTAATTCCTCTAGAAAAATGAAGGTTTTGAAAATGACCTTGAAAAAGACATGGAGTCGCCACCAATCTTTTTTAGCTAGGTGTGATCGGCCACCTATTAAAACCGGTTTTATAAAATATTTAAAAAATTAATTAAAACATTTTTAAAACCAATTTCAACTCTGCGTTTAAATCAGAGAAATCAAAGAAACGGGTTCGGGACTCGGTTACATGCGGGGAAGGATTAGCACCCCCACAACGCCCGTATAAAACGTTACCTTATTAATCGTGTATTATCTCAAGTCTCGGTAAAAAAGTTGATTTTAAAATTAGTATGATAAGTGCTTAATTTTATGCATTTTCCTATTGAATTTCCTTATACTTTGTGTTTTGATTCTTAAGTTCCTTGACATTTTACTAGGTTTTTATGCTTTGTAGGTATTTTGGAAGAAATGAAGTCAAAACATGTCAACTAGGATATTAAAGAGCTTACAAAATCACAATCACAAGATGGAAAAAGAGTTGGGAGTCAAAAAGATCAAATTCTTGGTGCAAAGCAAGAAGACAGATTTGACCTCCGGAGCTTGTTGCAAAGAAAAAATGATGTTAGACTCTTTATTCGAAGAAACGTTCTTCTTAACTTTTGAATATCACTTGGTTACCTTTCCAACGGTTGGTCATGGGCCTAAATCGGATAACAAATGCTCATCCAAATCGGCATTGGAATATCTCCCTAAAAATCCTAGTGGCAGAAAAAACCATAGCCGCAAATCACATATTTTTCTTAATACCCTAGCTGACATTTATGTTTATCCTTGTCAAAGAAGGATTAGTGGCTGTCAACTTGCATTAATTGCATTAATTGCAAGTATCTTTCCTTAAAGCTAATCCTAGTCAAAGTTGGAGAATTAAATCAGCCAAGACTTTCCTTCCTTACACTTACTTTGCCTGCAAGTTTGTAATCTCTCTTCATTAAAGAGTGCTTTGACTAAAACTTTCCTACTTTATTCAAACTTGGCTGCCAAGGCTTATATCTTTCCTTAAAATACAAAAGTCAGCCACTTTTCCTTAACTTTAGCCACAAGTCAGTATTTATTGAAGGGAGAGAGCTGAAATTCACTTGTTTGATGCCCTAGCTATTGCCTATAAATAGAGATCAAGGGGGCATACGAAATTTTCACTTCCCCAAGCATCAAAGTTCTGATTTCTTCTTTGTTTCTTTGTTTTTGAGAGAGCAAGAGGCTGGATAATTAATATTCTTCTTCTTCTTCTTTCTTTCTTTTATTTTCTTCTTAGATTCTCTTTAATTTTATGTTTATGTTTACAATGCCTATGCTAGGCAAAACTTTTATTTGGTTAAGGGTGATTTCAAAGCCCTAGACATGTTATGTAATTAATTTTCAGAATCTATCTATCATTGTTTTCTATCAAAGTTGCTTATGTTCTTCCATTAAAATTGTTCATGATGATGTTTTGATTTGTTTAGGTGGCCAACTAGATAAATCTTGATAATTGTCTAATGCTAGTTTAGGAGTCTTGATCCGTGTAATTGTCTTGATTTCCTATTCATGAGTGGCAATTTGTGATTAATGATTATGGTCAAGTTTTCAATAATTGCAAAGTGGAACATAACCTAAGTTGAACAATCTGAGCTCATGTGTTTGTTGCTTAGATCAACCTATCTTTCTCATCATAAAGCTGCTATTAAATTGAACTTGGAGAGCTTATTCTGGGTTGTTTGATAGTTAGAGATTAAATAGAGAGCTTGTTCTATTTAACGACAAACTAAGGAAAGATTGGGGTAACAGAGCTTGTTGTTATCTACGGTTGTTAACTTTGATAGCTAATTAATGTTGATAGATATGAAATTGATTCTTAATGATGTCTAGTGGTGGAGAATGAAACCTTAACCATATTTTTCTCATATTTGATTACTTCTTATTTACTTGCTTTGATTATAGGTCTTTAGTTTAAATCGATTTTAAAAACCTCCCCTTTTATTTTGTTTTCTTTGAATTTAGGTTTTAGACTAATAATTCTTAAACTAAAACTCAATCCCTGAGGACTCGACCCTTGCTAACTACTATATTTACAATTCATTCTTTTTAAGTGCAAAGTTAAATAAGATACACTCTTCTGGGTGCATCAAGTTTTTGGCGTCGTTGCCGGGGATTGCTTTCTTTAGTTTTTTAGTTTATTGGTTTATTCTTATTTTCTGTTTAATTATTTACTTTTTTTTTCTTTATTAGTGAATGTTCCAAGCTCCCGAAGAAGACTTAAGACTTAGGAGAATTCGCGAATTTATAACTTCTCACCAACAACCAATCGAGGAGTTGATCCAAAACATCCAAGAGGAGAAAGGAGAGATGGCAGCAGCTGACAACCAAACTCTCAAGAAGCTAGCCGCTCCGGGCTTGGGTCAACAACCATTATGCATTGAATATACTAATCTTGAGGTAGCTTTTGAATTAAAATCTGGTTTGATTCATCTTCTCCCAACTTTTCATGGTTTTGTAGGAGAGGATCCAAATAAGCACCTCAAGGAATTCCATGTATTTTGCTCAAGCATGAGACCAACAGGGGTCACGGAAGAGCAAGTTAAGTTGAGAGCCTTCCCATTCTCTCTAGCTGATTCAGCAAAGGAATGGCTCTACTATCTACCATCCGGGACTATCACTACATGGAATGATATGAAGAAAGCATTCTTGGAAAGGTATTTCCCAGCATCTAAGGCTGCCAACATTAGAAAAGAGATATGTGGGATTCGGCAATACAATGGAGAGTCCTTATATGAATATTGGGAGAGGTTCAAGAAACTTTGTGCATCTTGTCCACACCATCAGATAAGTGAACAACTTCTCATCCAATACTTCTATGAAGGTCTCACGCCCATGGAGAGAAGTATGATAGATGCCGCTAGTGGGGGAGCTCTAGTTGATAAGACTCCCGGGGCTGCTAGAACATTAATCTCCAACATGGCAGCCAATTCTCAACAATTCTCAATGAGACATGATCCACCACCACAACCCAAGAAAGTCAATAAGGTAAGTATTTCATCCCTTGAACAAAAATTTGATAAACTGACTTCTCTTGTTCAACAATTGGCTATAGGTAATATACAGCAAATAAAGGCTGGTGGCATATGTTCAAACATGGGGCACCAAACTGATATGTGTCCAACACTTCAAGAGGACACCAATCAACATGTGAATGCCATGGGTGGATTTCAGAACCAATCAAGGAAATATGATCCCTACTCAAACATATACAATCCAGGATGGAGGGATCATCCAAACTTCAATTATGAAGGGAACCAACCACAAACTATTCCTCCACCATTTGACAATAGGCCACTGGGTTTTCAGCAAGGAGTGCAACAACCATACCAAACCCGACAACAAGTGCCACCCACCCAAAATTCATGTACTTCTCTTGAAGATCTTGTTAAAGCTCTCTCTAATAATACAATTCAATTTCAACAGGAAACAAAGACAAGCATCCGAAATTTGGAGACTCAAATTGGGCAATTGGCAACAACCATGAGTCAAATGCAAGCAAGGGATTCCGAGAAATTACCTTCCCAAACCATAGTGAATCCAAGAGAGAATGCCAATGCTATAACTCTAAGAAGTGGGAAATAGCTTGAGACACCACAAAAGAATAGTGCTAAAGGGGAGGACAACACCGTGGCATCATCTTCACATCCCAATGAGCCATTACAAAAGGTAGCTCCTAAACCATCCTTTCCTTCTTATATAACTCCTCCACCTTTTCCTAGTAGGTTAGCAAAGTCCAAGAAGGAGGAGCAAGAGAAGGAAATTTTGGAAACCTTCCGGAAAGTAGAGGTGAACATTCCTTTACTAGATGCTATCAAGCAGGTGCCAAGATATGCCAAGTTCCTAAAAGAGTTGTGCACATCTAAACGGAAGTTGAAATGGAATGAAAAGGTAAGTGTGGGGGAGAATGTGTCAGCTGTTCTTCAAAAGAAACTCCCACCTAAATGCAAGGATCCAGGTATGTTTACCATTCCTTGTAAGATAGGCAACACCAGGTTTGAGCGTGCTATGCTAGATCTAGGGGCATATATTAATGTCATGCCATATTCAATTTATGCTTCATTGAATCTAGGACCATTAGAGGAAACCGGTGTTATAATACAACTTGCTGACCGTTCTAACACTTATCCAAGAGGAGTTGTAGAAGACGTTCTTGTACAGGTTAATGAATTGGTTTTTCCCACTGACTTTTATGTTATTGAGATGGAAGATGAGATGTCTTCTAATCCCACACCTATTCTATTAGGGAGACCATTCTTGAAAATAGCAAGAACTAAAATTGATGTACATGATGGCTCTTTAACTATGGAATTTGATGGTGAAATAATTCGCTTTAACATTTTTGAGGCCATGAGATATCCTAGTGATGTGCATTCTGTTTTTAATATTGATATAATTGACTCACTAGTGCAGCAAGATTATGAGCTAGATGGTGAAGATAGTGTGGAGATAGTCCTTAGCAAACATCTCAGAATGGGGAATAATGCTAAAGGGGAACTAGCCTTGAGTGACCATGTGGAAGGGGCACTAGAATCTTTACACTCACTGCCACCTAAAGATGCAAGGTTTGATGTTTCATTTATTGATTTGCCTTTATCTAATGAGGAACTTCTACCTTCCATTTTGCAGGCACCAACTTTAGAGTTGAAACCACTATCGAACCACTTGAAATATGTGTTCTTAGGTGAAAAGGACACACTATCGTCATCATTGCCAAAGAGCTCACACCTTTGCAAGAAGAGCGACTTATTCGGGTGCTTAGAGAGCATAAAACAGCAATTGGTTGGACAATTGCCGATATCAAGGGAATAAGCCCATCCATGTGCATGCACCGGATTTTGTTAGAAGAGGCGTCCGAACCAACAAGAGAAGCACAAAGAAGATTGAACCCTCCTATGATGGAGGTTGTGAAAAAGGAGATATTGAAGCTCCTAGATGTTGGAGTGATCTATCCTATCTCGGATAGCAAATGGGTTAGCCTGGTCCAAGTGGTTCCAAAGAAATCAGGTGTAACGGTGGTAACAAATAATGAGAATGAACTTGTTCCTACTAGGATTCAAACAGGGTGGCGAGTTTGTATTGATTATCGTAAACTTAATTTCACAACTCGCAAAGACCACTTTCCTTTACCTTTTATTGATCAAATGCTGGAAAGGTTAGCTGGCCATTCTCATTATTGTTTTCTTGATGGTTTTTCAGGTTATAATCATATTGCCATTGCTTCGGAGGACCAAGAGAAAACAACATTCACATGTCCATTTGGTACTTTTGCATATCGGCGTATGAAATTTGGTCTTTGTAATGCACCAGCTACATTCCAAAGGTGTATGGTTAGCATATTTTTAGATTATGTAGAGAACATCATAGAAGTGTTTATGGATGATTTTAGTGTCTATGGTGATTCTTTTGATAGATGTATAGAGAACCTTACACTTGTACTTGAAAGGTGCATGGAAACTAACCTTGTTTTGAATTGGGAAAAATGTCACTTTATGGTGGAACAAGGAATAGTTTTGGGCCGTGTTATTTCTTCTAGAGGGATAGAGGTTGATAAATCTAAAATAGATATTATGCATTCTTTACCACCTCCCACAAATGTGAGAGAGGTTCGTTCTTTTCTTGGACATGCAGGTTTCTATAGGAGATTTATCAAAGACTTCTCACAGATCACATTACCTCTTTGCAAGCTACTACAAAAAGATGTGATTTTCCACTTTGATGATAAATGCAAAGAGGCGTTTGAAACATTGAATGGACTCTTGACATCAGCTCCTATCATGCAACCACCAGATTGGAATGTACCTTTTGAAATCATGTGTGATGCTAGTGACTATGCCATTGGAGCTGTTTTGGGCCAACGGGTTGGCAAAGCCTCACATGCCATTTATTATGCCTCTCGAACTCTTAATGATGCTCAATTAAACTATTCCACTACTGAAAAAGAACTTTTGGCTATTGTATTTGCTTTAGAAAAATTTTGATCTTATTTAATTGGTACTAAAGTAATTGTATTTTCTGACCATGCAGTCCTTAGGTACTTACTCACTAAGAAAGAGGCCAAACCAAGGTTGATTAGATGGATACTTCTCTTACAAGAGTTTGATTTGGAGATAAAAGATAAGAGAGGTTGTGACAACTTGGTTGCGGACCATCTTAGCCGTTTAGTTCATGAAGAGGATGCACTACCCTTGAATGAGAACTCTCCGGATGAGCAATTTCTTTTTATAAGTACAACAACTCCTTGGTATGCCGATATTGTTAATTAATTAGTTACCAAGAAGTTGCCACAAGAGTTGACACAAGCTCAAAGAAATAAGATCAAGAGTGATGCCAAATACTACATATGGGATAATCCTAACCATTGGAAGCAATGCTCCGATCAGATTATAAGAAGGTGTGTACTCGAACCTGAATTTCAATCTATTCTCACCTTTTGTCACTCTTATGCATGTGAAGGACACTTTGGATCCAAAAGGACAGCCATTAAAGTTCTTGATTCTAGATTTTATTGGCCTACTATATTCAAAGATGCATACCTCTTTTGCAAGTCATGTGATCGTTTCCAAAGAACAGGTAACTTAGGTGCTAGAAATCAAATGCCTCAAACTCCAATACTTATTGTTGAAATTTTTGATGTATGTGGCATGGATTTCATGGGACCTTTTCCTTCTTCTTTTGGTAATCTTTATATTTTACTTGCCGTTGATTATGTTTCGAAATGGGTGGAAGCAAAAGCCACTAGGACTAATGACTCTAAAGTTGTTTCAGATTTTGTCAAGACTAACATCTTTGCTTGGTTTGGAACACCAAAGTCCATAATCAGCGATAGAGGTACTCACTTTTGCAATAGGACTATGGAAGCACTTTTGAGGAAGTATAACATCACACACAAGGTCTCCACCTCATACCATCCTCAAACTAGTGGGCAAGCTGAAGTGTCAAATCGAGAAGTAAAGTCTATCCTTGAAAAGACAGTGAACCCAAATAGGAAGGATTGGTGTTCACGACTTGATGATGCACTTTGGGCTTATAGGACAGCATATAAGACACCCATTGGTATTTCTCCTTATCGACTTATTTATGGTAAGCCTTGTCATCTTTCGGTTGAATTGGAACATAAATCATATTGGGCTATCAAACAATGCAACATGGAGATCGATGAGACAGGTAAGCAAAGAAAACATGACCTACAAGAATTAGAGGAGATAAGGAATAATGCCTATGAGACTTCTAGGATTTACAAGGAAAAGACTAAGGCATTCCATGACAAGATGAAATCAAGAAAGGACTTTGTTGTTGGACAAAAAGTTCTTCTCTTCCATTCACGCCTTAAGTTATTTCCAGGTAAGTTACGTTCTCGTTGGGTTGGACCTTTTGTTATTACTAATGTATTTACTCATGATGCAGTTGAAATCCAAAGTCCAAAAACAGATAAGGCATTCAAAGTGAATGGTCATAGATTGAAGCCTTACTATGAGAACTTTCCAATACAAGATGTGGAGGAGTTACCACTTTTTTAGCCAAATTATGTTGAATAATAATGGCATGGGTCTAAGTCAGGCTGAGGACAATAAACCAAGCGCTTCTTGGGAGGCAACCCAAAAGGATGGAGAGCATCCATTATAATCAGATTTACATATTCCATACTCTCCATCATTCTATCTTTTATTGTTTTTCTTTAGTTTGTTTTGTTTAGTAGTTCTTTTCTCTTACATATAATTCTTGCATTGGGGATAATAGCATTACATTGAGGACAATGTGAAAATTAAGTGTGGGGGGAAGAATTTAGGATTTTCTTTAGTGTGTTTTGTTTTTGATTCTTTTTATGTTGTTTTTAGTGTGCCTTAGTTACTTTCAATACAATGATGAGATATGAATTGCATAAGTCTAAAACTGATTTATTAGTGAGAAGATTTTCATGAGAATTGAGATTGATGTCATTTTTTTGGAACCAATGTTAATATGATATGTTGATTGAGAAAGAAGCATGTTTTAGACTTAAATCTGACTTGTATAATCATCCTTGTGAGTTTTTGAGCCTATATGATTGATGCATTATACATATCAATCTAATTTCTTTTTGAGTGCTGTTATGATTACATGATTCTCTAGAACTTGCTTTAAACCTTGTTGAGACTATATTGACGCATGTGACAACATGAATATGATAGAGGCATTAGGATTTTTAACCAGGGCCAAACAGCCATCCCTTATTGATGTTCCAAGAGAACATCCCCCTTAGTGAACCAATTTGAGCCTACAATGAATAAGCTATTTTTTGGTAACCATAACTTGTCCCTAACCTAAATATACTTATTTATATCTTTACCCTTGTTCCAAAGATGAATTAGCATGTTTTGAGACATGTTGCAAAAACAAGGAAGATCTATTGAAAATTTGGGTTAGAAACAAGAAATAAGTGTGGGGGAGGAGAAAGGCAAAAGTCAAGAGAAAAATAGAGGGAATTTTGCCAAATACATTCCCATGTGAAAAAAAAATTGAATAATCTCTTGAACTTCTAGTTAAAGAAAAGAAAAAGATGTTAGAAAGTTGTTTAGAATGAAGAAAAGGCCCAACATGAATATTCGGCCTATGTATTATGTGCTTTGTAAAGAGTTTGGAGAAGTTTTCTTTGTATGAATCTTATTATGTCTCTAAACTCTATGAAATCTTTGGAACCTTTGTAATATCCTTTTCCTTTTATTCTTTAACCATATTTATTACCCCTTGGCCCCAATACAACCTTGAATAAAGACCTCTTGATTTATGAAGTTGCATGATCTAAGTAGTGGAGAATAGGTGGACAAGCAAGCATATGGTAGAACTGTTTTCATGAGATTGATTGAGTGTAAACACTTTACCACTACTTTAAAAAGTGAAAATTATGAGAGTATCCCATGTGAGAAGTTGAGATTATGTTTGAACATGCACTATTTTGATTGAGATATGTTATGTTATGTTAACTTAACTCAAACCCTTTACTATCAAGCATGATTCTTTGTGAAACTCTTTAAGCTATTGATTAGTTTGTAAGACATGTTCAACGATTATCTATAAGTTGTATTGAAAGTGAACTAGATTCGGTTTTCTTACCTTGTGTCTATTTGATTTTGCTCGAGGATTAGCAAAAGATTAAGTGTGGGGGAATTTGATAAGTGCTTAATTTCATGCATTTTCCTATTGAATTTCCTTATACTTTGTGTTTTGATTCTTAAGTTCCTTGACATTTTACTAGGTTTTTATGCTTTGTAGGTATTTTTGAAGATATGAAGTCAAAACATGTCAACTAGGATATTAAAGAGCTTACAAAATCACAATCACAAGATGGAAAAAGATTTGGGAGTCAAAAAGATCAAATTCTTGGTGCAAAGCAAGAAGACAGATTTGACCTTCGGAGCTTGTTGCAAAGAAAACATGATGTTAGACTCTTTATTCGAAGAAACTTGCTTCTTGACTTTTGAAGATCACTTGATTACCTTTCCAACGGTTGGTCATGGGCCTAAATTGGATAAGAAATGCTCATCCAAATCGGCATTGGAATATCTCCCTAAAAATCCTAGTGGCAGAAAAAACCATAGCCGCAAATCACATATTTTTCTTAATACCCTAGCTGACATTTATGCTTATCCTTGTCAAAGAAGGATTAGTGGCTGTCAACTTGCATTAATTGCATTAATTGCAAGTATCTTTCCTTAAAGCTAATCCTAGTCAAAGTTGGAGAATTAAATCAGCCAAGACTTTCCTTCCTTACACTTACTTTGCCTGCAAGTTTGTAATCTCTCTTCATTAAAGAGTGCTTTGACTAAAACTTTCCTACTTTATTCAAACTTGGCTGCCAAGGCATTATATCTTTCCTTAAAACACAAAAGTCAGCCACTTTCCCTTAACTTTAGCCACAAGTCAGCATTTATTGAAGGGAGAGAGTTGAAATTCACTTGCTTGATGCCCTAGCTATTGCCTATAAATAGAGATCAAGGGGGCATACGAAATTTACACTTCCTCAAGCATCAAAGTTCTGATTTCTTCTTTGTTTCTTTGTTTTTGAGAGAGCAATAGGCTGGATAATTAATATTCTTCTTCTTCTTCTTTCTTTCTTTTATTTTCTTCTTAGATTCTCTTTAATTTTATGTTTATGTTTACAATGCCTATGCTAGGCTAAACTTTTATTTGGTTAAGGGTGATTCCAAAGCCCTAGACATGTTATATAATTAATTTTCAGAATCTATCTATCATTGTTTTCTATCAAAGTTGCTTATGTTCTTCCATTAAAATTGTTCATGATGATGTTTTGATTTGTTTAGGTGGCCAACTAGATAAATCTTGATAATTGTCTAATGCTAGTTTAGGAGTCTTGATCCGTGTAATTGTTTTGATTTCCTATTCATAGGTGGCAATTTGTGATTAATGATTATGGTCAAGTTTTCAATAATTGCAAAGTGGAGCATAACCTAAGTTGAACAATCCGAGCTTATGTGTTTGTTGCTTAGATCAACCTATCTTTCTCATCATAAAGCTTCTATTAAATTGAACTTGGAGAGCTTATTCTGGGTTGTTTGATAGTTAGAGATTAAATAGAGAGCTTGTTCTATTTAACGACAAACTAAGGAAAGATTGGGGTAACAGAGCTTGTTGTTATCTATGGTTGTTAACTTTGATAGCTAATTAATGTTGATAGATATGAAATTGATTCTTAATGATGTCTAGTGGTGGAGAATGAAACCTTAACCATATTTTTCTCATATTTGATTACTTCTTATTTACTTGCTTTGATTATAGGTCTTTAGTTTAAATTGATTTTAAAAACCTCCCCTTTTATTTTGTTTTCTTTGAATTTAGGTTTTAGACTAATAATTCTTAAACTAAAACTCAATCCCTGAGGACTCGACCCTTGCTAACTACTATATTTACAATTGATTCTTTTTAAGTGCAAGGTTAAATAAGATACACTCTTCTAGGTGCATCAAAGTATTTCAAGTTAATTCCCAATTTAAAGAAAAATAATTACATTTTTAATTAAAAATGATCCGGAATTTATAAATTCAAAATTTTCCTATATTCCCCAACAAACGTGGCAAAATATAGAAATTTTTATTAGTTTTGGAAAACTTTCCGAATCATTCTCTTTTTTTTTGAAAGAAAGATATTCCTTTATTAATTATAATTGATGATATTCCCTCCAGCAAACCCGGTAGAGAACTCATGAATTATTTTAACTCGGGAATATCTTTATTTTTTTATTGAAAAATCATTATCCTTTTGAAAACATTTTAAAAGATATGAATATGTATATGCATGACATAAATAAAATGCCATAGCAAAATCTAAATAATATAATGCATCCTAAATGATATGATATAATTTAAATGCCTTAGCATATTCTAAATGAAATGAAATGTCCTAAGTTACATGACATATTATAAATGAAATGAAATGACCTAGGTAACATAATATATTCTATATGAGATGCAATATCCTAAGTCATATGATATATTTTAAATGAAATAAAATAACCTAAGTAACATAATATATTCTACATGAAATGAAATGACCTAAGTAACTTACATATTCTATATGAAATGAAATGACCTAAGTAACATACATATTCTATATGAAATGAAATGATTTAAATGACATGGCAAATATGACTGATATGGCATATAATTTAAATGACATAAAATATAAAATAATGCTATCATATAATATGCATGAAAATAAAAATGAAAATAATAATGCATGAACATAGTATATGCTAAATAATATAACAAAAAATAATTAAATAAAAAAGCGTAGGATATCATGAAATATTCCAAATCATATAATAAATAATATAACATATCTCAAAATCATAACAATATCATAGAAATTATCATGGCAAAAATCACATATTATATATAATGCATGAATATGGAAAATGCAATGCATGAAAATTTATTTTTTTCCTTTAATTAAGGAAATCCGTATATCTAAAAAGATATCCGGCTAACTTAGGAAAATATGTCAAATTAAATATTCTAAAACCAAAATACTTTGTGATTGTTTGAAAACAATTTGGAAAAGCTTAGGTTAAAAATAAAAACAGGGTTCAACCTTTTTTTAAATGGCTCTAATTTCCTAAGTTTAAAATCCCGGACTTGACCACCCTTAACCCGAGACTTAAAAAATAATTTTTAGAGTTTAAAAAGGCTTAGAAACTACCCTAAGTCAGTAGCTAACCTTCCTAATCAGCCCCCTCTAAGTAACTTAACCAAAACAGAAAAATTATTTTTCTTTAAATTCAATTCTGACTCCACTGTCCAGTTTTAAGCCACGATTTTTTACCCTATTTTTAAAAATTCAAAAATTTCTGAAAAAATACTGGAGACTCAGGACATGTAAAACTACACGGGAAAAAATCTAATTAGTTTTCTGATTAAAGATGGCTTCCCAGAAAAATCGGAAAAGTATGAGTACTGGGTGAAAAAACTGTTATGCCAAAATACATTTTTGCCTTTGATAAAATCATTTAAAAATCAAAGTAAAAATATTTAATACTCACAAAATGACTCACAAACAGTATCTAGGACTTTCTAAAAGTTAGATAAAAATTGGCTAAGTAAAAAAAATCACAAAGGTAGAATAATCAATTTGACAAACTTTAATTTTCCACAAGTGTGCTCAAGAGAGCATGACTTTGAACCATTAATTGGCCTAAGTCATTATTCAAGTGGCATGAACATGAAATGCATGAAAATAATACAGCAAGTATAGTTCATGAAATGCATGAGTTTAAACCTAAATGTCATGAAAAAAATGCATGGCATTCATATAGTGACCTAGACCTAAATGAACTTGCATGGCATTTAATGCAACCTAGACCTAAAATGCATGAACATGCATGGCAAATAAACCTAACTTAATAACTAAAATATGCATGGCATTTACACAACCACAAAGCATGCTTAAACCAAAAACTCAACCAAATATCATGCAAATGCTAACCTATCAACTAACATGGTAGGAATGCACATATAATGCAAAAATTCAAGGAGTGGCCGAATGGCCTATAGAACTAGCAAGCATGGCATTTTCACAAACACTTAGTATACTAACATGAAAAACTAAATAAAATGTCATGCAAATGCAAAAAACCTACCAACTAACATGGCCAAAATGCAACACACAATGCAAAACACATGGAGTAGCCAAATGGCCTCAAGCTCCAACAAGCATGGCATTTTCACAAACACTTGATATAATAACATGCTCAACTAAAATATAACACTCAAATCATGCAAAAACCACACAAGCATTTTCACAAACACTTGATATACTAAATCTAAAACATGCTCAACTAAAATATAAAGCTCAAATCATGCAAAAACCACACAAGCATTTTCACAAACACTTGATATACTAAATCTAAAACACCAACAAATTTAAACATCATGAAAACCGAAAATTAAAAATGCAAAAACATGATATTCAAATCATAAATGGCAACAAACAAAGCAACCAAATTAAAATATAACTCAAGTATATGAAGTAAAATAACATTTAAAACATTAAGATCAAAGAAAATAACATCAACAACATGATAAAATAAAGGAAAACAACAACTTAAATAAAGAATGTAGGCCATGGCCATGGTGAGTATATTGTAAAAAAAAAATTGTAAACAATATATTTAAGAAAGAGATGAAGGAAGAACTTAAGAAGAACAATAAAAATCATTTATTTAAAAAGGAAACTCACCAAATAGTAATAAAAATAGCAAAAACAAGAATGGAAAATCAAGAAAGTGCAAGAGTTGGTTCTCAAGAGCAACCTCAAGAAGCTATATTTCAAGCTTTATCTCTTCAAACTTTCCTTTCCTTTCTAAACTTTCCTTTTTGCTTTCAACCAAAGAGAGAAAAACCAAGTAAAAACCAAGAGAACTCAGCAAAAATAAAGTGTGAAAATTAAAATTCTGACCTCCTATTTCATGCTGGCCGAAACCCCGTATATTCTCAAGGATGTTGTCATTTGTTTTTGCAACCAATTTTCCACCAAATGGCCAATAATTCAAGGTGAAAAAATCATGAAATTACCACCTTTAGATTAGCATATCAGCTGTACCAAATTACAGCTATTCAAGAATAATGTTGACACTCTCTCTTGGCCTATGTGGCTTAATCACAAAGGCTCGATCAAAAGGAATCTCTAACTAACTTTTAATTCTTGGCCATTTGATCGAAAAATCAGAAACTTCATCTTTCCTTTAGGCCTTGGTAGGCCAGCACTTCTCTTTTCCAGTCCAAGTCTGATTTTTTGAAAGGCCCAAAGAAGCCCTTTTCGGTTGCTTGGGTGAAATGACTGTTTTGCCCCTGGATGCAAATAAATATCAAACGGACTCCAAATTCAATTTTTCCTTTTTTAATACTTCCAAAATAATAAAATATTGAGTTCTAGATGTTTTCTAAATTATCCGAGTCCGTTTGCTATTTATTTGGATTTTTTCTTCCAAAAATGCCCTTTTATGCCCCCATATTTTACCATTTTTTTAAATGAGCTCCAAATCAAGATTTTTCTTCACCAATCTCTTCGAAATAATTTAAAAGTGTGATCTGGAAGTTTTCATAATTTTTGGAGCTCATTTGGTATTTTTTCGGGATTTATCGGCTTGAATTACTTCATAGGAGCTCGGGATTTGGCCATTTTGCAAATGAACTCCGAATCAAGATTTTCTTTCGCAAATATCTTCCAAATAATTTAAAAATGAGATTTGAAAAATTTCAGAATTTTTGGAGTCCATTTGCTATTTTTCCGGGATTTATCTTCTTGAATTATTGCGTAGAAGGCTCGGGATTTGGTCATTTTGCAAACGAACTCCGAATCAAGATTTTCTTTCGCCAATCTCTTCCAAATAATTTAAAAATAATATTTGCAAATTTTCAGAATTTTCAGAGTTCATTTGCTATTTTTCCCGAATTTTCCAATTTTGCCCTTTTGCCTCGAAAACTCTGTTTTACTCAAAACAAGTCCGATTTTCAGATTTTCTTCAAGCTGAGCCTTGGGCTATCCCTTTTTAATCATTCCTCATCCATTGAGGGCTTTGATCTTACCAAGTCGGGCCATTTCTGTGATCCTTCCTGATTTCATCGAAATCCACCAAAAACCCTAATTCTCGGTTTTCTCCCGGATTGACTTTTCTCTCAAATTTTCTTTCAAGTGGCTTCTCCATTACCCGTAGTCAGTGCTTATCTTTCATTTGGAGCCTTCAATTTCGACCAATTTGATCTTTTAAGCACTTTTCCCCAAATTTCTCGGATTAGGGTTTCCTTTCTACTGAATCTCTAAATCCCAACTTCTGAACTCCATATCTTTCGATGTAGACCTCGGATTATCAAAATTCTTTCACCATTTTTCAATTGAACTTAAAATCATGATTTTGAAAGTGGGTTGACTTTTTTCGGGGTTGACTTTTTCAAGTTTGACTTTTTATGCTCGGAGTACCACCTGTAGGATGAAAAAAGTCTTTTTACTTTCTGAAACCTCAATTTAGGAAGAAAACATACCTATTTTAGTGGTACGGACAAAATTAGGTGTCTACAGCTGCCCCTCTTTGGCTATTGCTAAGAATCAGGAATCAGGCAAAGATAAACCGACACTAATTTTGTACAGTTAGTGAAATCACATGTGAAGGAAAAGGAAAGGGGTTTCTTTTTCATTTTTCTATCATTTTTTCATTTTTCTTCTTCTTTTTTCATTTTTTAGTTTTCATTTTTTTATTTTTTCACTTCTTCATTTCTTCATTTTTTTCATTTTTTCATTTTTTCATTTTTTTCATTTTTATTTTTATTTTTAAAAACAGTAAATTGAAGATTTTGTCCTTAAATTGAATTCCCTGACTGACTAATCAAGGCTCGACCCGTCTTAAGGAAACAAATTCTATTTGCAAGAAAAGAAAATGACCTCGACAATGGTCTCGGGGTCTTAACCTGTCTTGTTCTCAACTGTGTTTAAAATTCTAGGTATCTCCTCCAGAAGCTTCGGCTATCACCACCAAAGTCTTGCTCATTTTTAAAACTGTAAAACTCTGAATATCTCCACCAGAGGCTTTGGCTATCACCACCCAAGACTTTCTACCTTTTCAAAGGATTTTAAAACTCTGGATATCTCCACAGAGGCTTCAGCTATCACAATCGAAGACTTTCTCACTGTTTAAAATTTGTAAAAATTCTGGGTATCTCCTCCAGAAGCTTCAGCTATCACCACCGAAGACTTGCTACCTTTTCAACGGATTTTAAAACTCTGGATATCTCCACAGAGGCTTCGGCTATCACAACCAAAGACTTTCTCCCTTTTCAAAAAATTTTAAACTCTGGATATCTCCTCCAGAAGCTTTGAGAAATGATGCAGATGCTTCATGATGCAAATGCAAATGTCTTTAATTGATGCAAACGCTTCTTGATGTAGATGCAAATGACATAGACTGGTGCAAATGTCTTTGATGCAAATGTAAATTACTTGATTTGATGCAAATTTTCTTGATGCAGATTCAACTTACTTAGATTGATGCAAATGCTTCTTGATGTAGATTCACATGTTGAATAAAATTCTGGGTAACTCCTACAGAAGAAGATTTCTCATTTTTCAAAATTATAAAACCCTGGATATTTCCACCAGAGGCTTCAGCTATCACCACCGAAGACTTGTTCACTTTTAAAATTTGTAAAATTCTGGATATCCCTTCCAGAAGCTTTGGCTATCACCACCAAAGTCTTGCTCATTTTTTAAAATTCTGGGTAACTCCTCCAGAAGCTTTGGCTATCACCACCAAAGACTTGCTCATTGTAAAAATCTGGGTAACTCCTCCAGAAAAAGATTTCTCATTTTTCAAAATCATAAAACCCTAGATATCTCCAGTAGAGGCTTCAGCTATCACCACCGAAGACTTGTTCTTTTAAAACTGTAAAATTCTGGATATCCCCACCAGAAGCTTTGGCTATCACCACCAAAGGTTTGCCCATTGTAAAATTCTGGGTAACTCCTCCAGAAGCTTTGGCTATCCCCACCAAAGACTTGTTCATTGTAAAATTCTGGGTAACTCCTCCCGAAGAAGATTTCTCATTTTTCAAAATTATAAATCCCTGGATATCTTTACGAGAGGCTTCAGCTATCACCACCGAAGACTTGTTCTTTTAAAAGTGTAAGATTCAGGATATCCCCACCAGAAGCTTTAGCTATCACCACCAAAGGTTTGCTCATTGTAAAATTCTGGGTAACTCCTCCAGAAGCTTTAGCTATTACCACCAAAGACTTGCTCATTGTAAAATTCTGGGTAACTCCTCCAGAAGAAGATTTCTCATTTTTCAAAATTATAAAACCCTGGATATCTCCACCAGAGGCTTCAGCTATCACCACCGAAGACTTGTTCACTTTTAAAACTATAAAATTCTGGATATCCTCACCAGAAGCTTTGGCTATCACCACCAAAGGTTTGCTCATTGTAAAATTCTGGGTAACTCCTCCAGAAGCTTTGAGAAATGATGCAGATGCACATGTCTTTTAACAAGGTGCTCATGCTTCATGGTGCAAATGTAAATGTAAATGCTTGGATTGATGTAAATGTTTCTTAGTGCAAATGCAAATGGCCTGGATTGATGCCCATGTTTCATGATGCAGATGCCCCTACTAATTGTATTCATGTAACTGGTTTATAAATGGTGTAACTACAATTACCACACAATAATGAAAATGCAATGATTCTAGAAATGATGCAATTGCTTGAGATGACACAAATGCGAATTCCATGAAGAATGTAAATGTAAAGGTAAAATATAGATGCTTATGGAATAATGCCAATGCAAATACCCATGAATGATGCAAATGCTTGCCGACACTGTGCAGATGAAAGCTTGATAAAGAGATGAGTGCTCATGAGTGATGCAAATGCCCCCAGTTGTTTTTCTAGATTTTGGCTTAGCCTTTCAAATTCATTTTTCCTCTTCAAATCAGAGTATATCTTCAATTTATTTTGGCTATTCTCTTTGCCCCAACAGTTTTCAAACTTTCATCAACAGAGATCTGAACTGGGTTCTATTTCTTCTTCTCATATCTGGAAGTCAAGACCTATCCTGACAGCTCTATACCTTTGGGTTTGAAAAATCCTTGTCTCATGTCAACATCAAAATGGGTATTTCAAAAAATCTCTTTATTTGTTTTCGCATCTTGAAAACTTCTGAAAAAAATATTAACCCCTCAATGTGTGATGTATAAATCTTTTGAAGACTGATGATCATTGTTAGAAATTTCTCTAAGTATCAATCTGGGTTTTTGTAACTGGGATTGCCAAGGCTTGGTATAACAAGATTCTGGCTTTTCCAGGAAAACTTCATGACAAAAATGTATATCCCTTCTAGGCTCACAAATGGAACAGGTTTTATAAATCATGAATTCATTGAGAACCAAGAAAATTCAACATTCTTTTAGTTTCCATATCAAGGCATTTTGACAAGCGTCAAGATTGGCCGGGATGTTTAAACCGAAAAGTTTAATCATGGAAAAAAAAGTTTCAGTTTTTGAAGACAATCCTCTGAATGAGAATTGACAATTTTGGGAGGTTCAGGAATTCTTAAATGTTCCTCGATGACCACTTTTTTAAGATGACCTTCTCTTTTTGTGGTATCGGCACTTTCATAGATGGCATCAAAAATTTTCATTCTACTCTACACCGCCCATTTTTGGGTTTTCGCCCTAGAGTCCCATTCTTTCCAATTTTTCTCTTTTTTTTTCTTTTTTTTTTGTTCTACCATACACTTGAGAATTCTAAATTCTTCCTTAGTGAAATGATAATTTGATGAGATGGGATAAAATCTGAGGAAAAACCTTTCAAATTAAATATTCATGCTTGATTAAAATGGACTTTTAAAGCACGTAATGCAGGCCATGACTCAGGGTTCAGAAAGAAAGGATAAATAGGCCCAAAATATGTGTTTGAGGGTAATCAGATCAAGGATAATTTCTTGAGGAGGATTCTCTCTGAAGCATTTGTCCCTTTTGGACTTTTCATTCTTTGTGACTTTTGCGTCTTTCTTTCCTCGTTCTTGGCTTTCAATTTGCCATGTATTTCACATATTTTGTTTTCTTCTTTTTTTTTTCATTGTGTTTTTCTTGGCTTTCATTTCGCCATCCTTTTCTCTTCTTTTTCTTTGACAGAGTGAGCCCGTATTTATTCAGGGCTCCATTTGCTTTGTGTCTGTCCTTGAGCTGTCACTCATTTCTCAATGATCTTTAAAAAGATCTTTCCTCGCATTTTCCCCCTAGTGTAGAGGGTAATCCTTGATCAGGGTTTAAAGAAAAAAGAATTCTTTCGGCTCAAAAGGGGTGACTATGGATAATTTCTTTTTGTGCGAACGGGATATGAAAGATGGCCATTTCTCAAGTCAAGCACAAATATTCACATTGAAAAGCAATCCCCAGGGGAAATAGATATTCAGAATTTCATTTTGCACTTTGGAATCATCTGAATTCTCATATGCATGATACCACAAATTTTTTTCATTTTTCATTTTCATCGCATGCCCCAATGATTCATGCATTAGTCCATCCTTATTCACCATGTATCCATCATTTCGACATATGATGCCCCAATTTGATTAACCATGAGAACTTGTATCAACGAGGAACATAGCAAGTCTAGGTCTGTACTGAAAAGACTGAATTTCAAATCTGAGTTCTTTGAAGAGACAAGGAAAATATGACCCAAAAACGGGTTTTCTCTAGGACAAGGGATAATCTAGTTTGGTCATTATGCTCCAAGGTATTAATCATGAAGTGATGTTTGGATAATTGAAGTTTTATGGTCATTGGAAAAGGTCATGAATGGTTTTAGCACAATCTTGACACACACCAAATTATCAAAATCTAGATTCTTGAAAGAATGTCTCATTTGTTTGAATTTCAAGGAATTTGAAAATTTTCAAAAAGTTCGTTCCTTTGTTCATAGCCAAGACTAAGATCTACGTCTTTGCTTATTCTGTGATGACAATGGTTTTATGAAGTCAAATCATTCATATTCCTTGAAGCATTAGGTCTTTCAAGTGTTCTTGGTTTAAGAGATCTAGGCTTAGGAAAACCTAAAGAGAAGGGAGAAGGTATTGGGTCATTTGTAACACTGATCATCAATCTTCTTGAGACTATCCATTATTAAAAATTCCTTAATGCTTGTTTTTGCAAATTCAAGTTATTGTTAAAACACAACAAACACAAAGTATTTAAAATTCAAAATTCATTTAATTCTTGTAGATGTTAAAATGAGACAAGTTCTTTCATCATCACAGTGTATAGAACTACATGCGTCAAAAACCTAATATGATCATGCACAATGTTTCTTATGACACTTGGCTTTCCCATCTTCAAAACTTATCGAACCAGCTTTGATGAGATCCCTGACCTTGTACTTCAAAGCGGGGCAGTTCTCTGTTGAGTGACCTTGATTGCCAGAATGATAACGACAACACTCATTAGCATCATACCAACTCGGATAAGGGGGCTTCAGAGGCTCTAATTGCATGGGTGTCACAAGGTGATTTTGGATGAGTTGAGGTAATAGCTCACTGTATGTCACAGGAATGGGTCATCCTGATTTCTTTTTCGCTTTTTATGCCCCTTTCGATTATTCCTAAGGGTGTTCGATTGATAGACAAATGTCAATTCTGGTGTAGTTGCAGTCATTGGTTGGTAGGGATAAAAACCTTGAGAGACATTGTTTAGGGTAGAGTAAAATGGCTGATACGAGGAGAATTGGGGAGGTGGGGCAAAGCCTTCCACGACTTGGGTATCTTCATTTTTCTTTTCAGATGCCTCCTTTTTCTTGGTATTGGATGTCCTTTCTCTTTCAATTTTCCCATCCTTGATAGCATTCTCAATCATCTCCCCTGAAATTACCATGTCCGAAAAATTCTTCGTGGTGTTGCCGACAAGTATATCATAGTACGGGGCCTATAGTGTATTCACAAAAATGACAGTGGTTTCCTTCTGAGTTAAGGGTGGTTGTACTTGGGCGGCCAGGCTCATCCACCGTTGCACATTTTCTTTGAAGCTCTCAGTATCTCTTTTCTTCATATTTTGCAAGGTAAGACTGTCAGGCGCCATGTCGATCATATGCTTGTACTGGTTTAGAAAAACACTAGCCAAGTCATTCCAAGAGCGAATCTGATCCTTGCTCAACTGACTATACCACCTAATTGCGGACCCGCTGAGGCTATCCTGAAAGCAGTGAATCAAAAGCTTATCATTATCTATATGACTTGTCATCTTCCGACAGAACATAGTGATGTGGGCTGACGGATCGGTCGTCCCGTCATATTTCACAAAGTTAGGGATCTTGAACTTAGGAGGAATGACTAAATCGAGGACCAAACATCGTTCTTTCGCATATAAACTCCCAAATACATCTGTATTTTCTACTGCCCGGAGCCTTTCATCTAACAACTGATATTTCCCTTGGGAATCTGCCAACTCAACCTCATTTACTGCAACCATTTTCAACTTTGCCTATTCAGCTGGATCATCTGAGTTTAGGACATTGACGGGGTTAACAGTGTTCTGGGCATCAATCATTACGACCTCATTCTGACCCTTTCGTGCCTCTAACCCTTCTCTGGCGACAAAGTTTTCGGTGTATCCTTTTCCCTTGATTACGGCAGACATCAGCTCCATCAATTTAGTCATCTGATCCTTAGATTCTGCTTGAGACTTTGCCAGCTGTTCTCGCAATTTTTTCTGTTCCCTTTCCATTTTTTCCATTCGGGCAACTTGTTCATCCTCCATAGCACTAGCCTGTATTAAAAGGGTACTCAGTACTTCTTATACCTCAGATTTGAAATGGAAATTCTTTCAAAGACTCTTAAAGCCAAGCTAACTTATGTTTTATTCCCCCAAAGTGCGTGTCATGATGAAGGAGCCATGAATGTAATTTGATGCATGTGAAGCCTAAACAATATGATGTATGGACATGTACAATGGAAACATGCTGACCATATATGTAATAAATGCAATCACGATCCCAACATGTTGCAAGCAAAGAATAAACAAATCAACGCATGGAATATATGCAATGAATGATCATGTACATTTTAGCGTATTTCCAAATGAATGATCATATACCCTATGAATGCAACACGATGTCAATTATGATACATACAAACAATGAATGATTGATACAGAGTATTTACAAAGAAAATCATGCTAACCATATGTGTCATGAACGGGACCTAATGCTAACATGATGTATGTAATAAGAAAATTAATGCATGGATATATACAGAAAAATCATGCTGATTATGAATGCATAGATGCAACCTAATGCTAACATGATACATGTATGAATGTATGGTATGACCAATAATTGATCGGATGCAAAATGCAAAAGGGGAAGATATCACGGAGGAAATAAGAATCGGAGGAACTTAATCATCAACATCTCATAAATTAGAAGTATAGTCAATTCATTCCCATGTCAATGTTCACAATGGTATAAACCATGTTTTACAAAATCTGAGCAATGGTTAAAACTGTCTTTCACAAGCCCTTTATTCTTCCTAGCATCCTAAGGCTATAAGAGCCGGCTACTGAAAAAGTGAAATCCTATTACATCATATAAGACCGAAGTCTTTCCACCTCAATGCTGTAAATCTCCCATCAATCAGTGTCGTTGGATCCAACCACTTGGCATCTATAACAGTTTGCACTTTCTTTTTGAATGCTATACAGTCTTCAATGTTATGGCCAACAATTCCACAGTGATAATCACATCTTGCATTTGGATTATACCACCTTGGATATGGTGGTAACAAGGATTTCAATGGGACACAGGCAACCATGTGATTTTGGATCAGTATAGGGAGAAGCTCTCGATAGCTGATTGGAATGGGATCAAAATGCATTTGGGTCTTATCCTGGGGTCGTTTCTTAGTCACACATGGCATAGGAGTTGGGGCACCTGGTGGTGGCGCTAAGGTCCGAACCAGAGTGTTTACATGGAGATGTGGCGGAACAGCATGGTAAGGGTATGGATTTGGACATGGGGCCTTTGGAGGTTGTACATAGCTCGAGGTTCCTATCCCAGATGCTGGATAAGGTGATTGATGAGGGAATAGTATGAACTGGCAGTTGTTGGTGATGGAGTGGGATTCAGGAATCCCGTAGTGGTCATCCCGATGGACGATTGGACCATAGTAGGGTGAGGATATTGGTTTGGACCTAGAACTGTTTGCAGGTATGATACAGGATCCGAGGTTTCTATCTTTGGTATCAGGCTCTCAGGTTTAATCATTTTCACGATTTTGTCCACAATTTCATCCGGATTGCAACCTTTGTGGCATTGACAAGTGCAAGATCCCGCAGGGATTGTATGTTCTGGACCTAATGGTTTTGGTTGATCCGAAGACAATACAGAGCCGAGCCCTGAGAAAGTTCCTCTTTACTCTTACCCATATCCTCAACCATTTTCAGCAATTTGACAAGTTGTTCTTTCATTTCCCAGATTTCCTGTCTACATTCCTCTTGATTGCGTTCCAAAGCACCCAATCGTTCCTCCGATTCATTCCTCATATCTCGAACCCCTTTCATGCAAATGAAAATGTCATGAGATTAAGAATACAATTATGAATGTACATGCTCTATTCCTATGCGCATGAATATACTGATGATTAATGCATGACTATATACGGAGAAATTATGATGACTATGTATACTATGGATGCAATCTAATGCCAACATGATGCATTTAAAAAAATTGAATAAATTGATGCACAAGTATATACAAATAATGACCATACATGCCATAAACGTATTCTACAATGAATGACCATGCATGCTATGATGTCAAAATGATACATGCGGAGAATAAATGAATTAATACAAAGGTAGGTACAAAGAATGACCATGTATATCACAAATGTATTCTACAGTGACTAACTGATGGTAACTCAATTAAGAGTTGTAAACCCAAGTGCAGGTTATGTTCAAGTAATAAATTCTCGGGTGTCCGAGGTCGAACCACAGGGAAGCGTATTAATAAGTATAAGTTTATAAATATATAAGACAAAGAAAGTAAACAAGATATTAGGGAATCAACATAAACAAAATAACATAAAAACAATTAAACAAGATATAAAAAAACAATAAGAAAGGATGTTGAGGTTAGAGACTCCACTCATGGTGTTATGCTAAGATTAATCTTGTTTTATTACACAATTGAAATCCACACATAAGGGAGGTTCCAATCGGAAGGTTTAGCAATTCAGTCCAACGTCCATAGCATATGATATTATGTTCATTTGGTGTCCTCAAAACTCATAAAAAGAGTCCAAGCATTCCTTATGCCAAGGTATATGTCTACAACAAATCAAGGTTATGAAACCAAGCATTTACTGTGCCATTTTCATTGTCAATAATGAATCAAGATCTCTACTTTGCAAGTATGATTTTAAACCAAAAGAAAATATTATCTATACTAGTGTTTATAAATGATGATTCATTTTAGCTCATGTTTAAGAGACTAACCTTAGCATTTACCAAGAGCTTCACCTCATCACCTCAACAATATGATTAGCAACACATACTAGATATGAATAAAATGAAAAGAAATGTAAGAAGCATAAGTAAATAAAAAAGAAAACTAGAGAAAGGAAAGAAGAAGAAAACTTAGAGAATTTTACTACAAAGGCTAATATCCTACCAATGTATAATGTATCCCAATACTCATCCAAGGCCCTCTATTTATACACATTTTGGAGGGCTAAATGACAAGAGACAAGCTTTACAAATTTCAAAGGTAGGTATAATAGGTGGGTGCATTTTTCTAACAATTTTCGTCATATTGTATGACAATTCTGATCAGCCAGCTTGATGGTCGATTTTGTCAATGTTGGAGGCTCGATCTGATAAAATGGTCTTCTAGAAAAATATACCCCTATCAGTTACGGATCCATAGCCGTTGGAATCAGATCATTTGCGCACGTGGATCGGAAGATATGGTCAAAATACCAAAACGGTGCAGAACAGACGTCATTGCACATCAGCCAACTTGATGGTCGATTTCGCTAGGGAAAACGACTCCGTTTCAAGAAGTGTAAAACATGAAAAAGATAGATATGCCTCTTAGCTTTGCAGGGATACAAAGTTCAGCCTTATTTCTTCAGTGAAACTCGAGATATAGCTGATATGGCAAAAGGTGTCGGAACTGGAACTGAACTGGATTTGCCCTTAATTCTAGTAATCTGAAATCACTCAAAGAAACTTGTGAAAAACACCAAATTACATAAAAATATAAAAGATCATAAACACAATTAGACTAAACAATAATAACTCGTATTTGACACAAAACAATAATAAAACATAACTAAAAACTATATAATTATACGAGTTATCACACCCCCATACTTAGATTGTTGCTAGTCCCTAGCAACGACTCAATAAAAATAAAATAAGAAAATCTAATCTAATCCATTTTCGTAGGAAATCACGGTGGCACTTAGCATGTGACACAAGCCTTTAAACCCCTAGGTGTCCCTAGTGGACGAGTTTAGTCTCGTGAGGGTTTGCTAGAACGATACCCACAAATATTGAAAAACTAAAATATAAGTAAACTACGTACACTAAAAATATTTACTCCTAATCCTTTCAATATAAATTAGAGACAATCTTTGAACAAGTCTTATAAACTAATCAATAGCTCAAAGAATTTCACAAAAATTCATGCTTGAATGTAAATAAATGAGTTAAGCCAATATTAACGTAACATATTTCAATCAAAATAGTGCATATTCAACTTAATCTCAACCTCTCACATGGGATACTCTCATGATTTTCACTCTTTAAAGTAGTGGTAAAGTGTTTACACTCAATCAATCTCATGAAAACACTTCTACCATATGCTTGCTTGTCCACCTATTCTCCACTATTTAGATCATACAACTTCATAAATCAAGAGGTCTTTATTCAAGGTTGTAATGGGGCCAAAGGGTTATAATGTGGTTAAAGAACAAAAGGATAAAGATATCACAAAGGTTCCAAAGAGTTCATAGAGTTTAGAGACATAATAAGATCATACAAATAAATTTCTCAAAACTCTTTACAAGTACATAGTCACATAGGCTAAATATTCATGTTGAGCCTTTGCTTCATTCTAACCAACTTTGTAACATCTTTTTCTTTACTTTAACTAGAAGTTCAAGAGAAGATTTTTTTTTTTTTTTTTGAATATGGGAATGTATTTGACAATGATCCCTTTCTTTTTCTCTTGACTTTTTCTTTTCTTTTCTTCCCCCACACTTATCTTTTGTTTCTAACCCAAATTTTCAAATAAAAATATCCCTTGTTTTTTTGCAATATGTCTCAAAATATAAAATTCATCTTTAGAACAAGGGTAAGGATATAAGCATATTTAGGCTAGGTGTAAGTTGTGGTTACCAATAAAACATCATATTTAATGTAGGCTCAAATTGGCTCACTAGTGGGGATGTTCTCGTAGAACATTAATAATGGATGGCTGTTTGGCTCTGGTTATAATCCTAATGCCTCTATCATATTCATGTTGTCACATGTATCAATATAGTCTCAAACGGTTTAAAGCAAGTTCTAGAGAATCATGTAATCATAAGAGCACTCAAGAAAGAAATTAGATTGATTTGTATAATGCATCAATCATTATAGGCTCAAAAACTCACAAAGATGATTATACAAGTCAGATTAAGTCTAAACATGCTTCTTTCTCAATCAACATATCATATTAACATTGGCTCATAAAAAGGTTGACATCAAGCTCAATTCTCATGAAAATCTTCTCACTAATAAATCTGTTTTAGACTTATGCAATTCATATCTCATCATTGTATTGAAAGTAACTAAAAAAAAACACACTAAGTCTAAACATGCTTTTTTTTTTTTGTTTTTTTTTTTTGTTTTTTTTTGTTTTTTTGAAGAAGAAGATTAAATCAAACTGACAAGGTATGTCTCAAGTCTCCCTTACTCAGACCTTGTTCAGAATGAATACTTCTAAATGTCTTAAAACACAACAAATTTTTTTTTTTTTTTTTTTTTTTAGCAAAATATGTCCCTTACCCCCTACTAAAATATGACATTGTCCCCAATGTCAAATTTTAAAGGTAGAATTTAGGAGATATTACCTGCAGAGGTTGCTAACCACTTATTATAACTGAGACACAACAAACAAAATGTTAGATAATGTCACAAAGACAAAGTGCAATCCACTCCTTGCTCGTCCATATCTCTTTTTCTTTTTCCGAGCGTTTGCGAAACAACCGTAGCAGATAAACACTCATAAGCTTGTAGCTTTTTGAGTAAATCTTCAATGGTTGTAGCAGAAATTATGGTTCTCCTTGCCTCTGAAAACATGAATCCATTATCCACAGCATTATCTAAATATGAAAGTAAATTACTAAAATAACCATTAATATTAAGCAAACCAATGGGTTTCTTATTTGTGACCAAAGATGACCAAGAAGCCACGCAAGCTATTTCTTCCAATGTACCCAGACCTCCTGGTAAGGCAATGAATGCATCGGCAGAATGGTACATGATTGTTATCCGTTCAGGGATACTCCAGACTTGTATTTCCTTACCCACGGTAGGTCCACAAAAATCTGTGAATAGTTTTGGCACGATTCCTAGAACTGGACTTCCTCCGGCGTGTGCTGCTGTAGCGACTGCTCCCATTAAACCCGTACTACCGCCTCCATAAATCAAGTGGATCTTTTGTTGGGCAAGTATTACTCCAACTCTTATGGCTTCATCAGCGAATATGTTATTTTTCCCTGGATAAGCACCTCCAAAGACACAAATTTTTTTAATGCGCTGGGACGAAGTGCTTTCCATTTTTTTTCTTTTTCGAGTGCATCTTCCTCTGGTTTTACGTCCAGAAACGGCTTAAACGCCTTCTATGAGTCGAGGATATGCTTCCCATCCAGTTTTCTTACAAGCTGGCAAACAGGGTCTTTTAACATCAGATTCCCAAGATGTTGCCATTCCCTTTGGAATTGCGGCCATAAATCAAGAATTTCTCTTTGTACGTCTCCACTAGGATGCGTCTCAAGAGAAAGTTGGATATTACCCAAATTCTCCTTACTCAGTCCATCCTTAATGAATTCAATTTTATCATCTCGATTAGAGGACGGAATCCCAATAGAACGACATTTACCGTTACACGTCCATCGTGCACACTTGTGGCAATTTGAACTCATGTGCTTTGCTCGTCGCTTCTTTGCATAAGTGCTTCTACCTGTACCTGGTAAATGCAAAACAGGAAGATATTCATCTTCACGTACCTTGGCTTCAATTATCCAACGTATGTCTTCAGGAATCCCTTTGTTCATAAGCATTCTTAATCTTTCTAATCGAACTTGGTAAAGCTTCAGTAAAATATTCCGAGGAAAAGGAGGAAATCGTTTCTGCAATCTTTTGAGAATATCATCCATCCTGAAAAAAAATGAAATAAAATAAAATGAAAGAGAAATTTATATACAATATCAGTTTTGTGGGTAGCTGATGGAACCGACTTAAATAATCACGGAGTACCGTTATCCGCCATTTAACCGGGGTAAAAAAAAAATTATATTTACATCTAGTTATTTTCAAAACAAGGATCAGAAAGAAAAACAACCTCTTCTTGAGTAACATGATTTTCCAAAAAGAGTTTTGAGTCTTTGTCCATTTACCTTGAATACGTTACCATTTTGAGGATTCTCAATGTCAACTGCTCCATAATGATACACATGCTTAACCACAAATGGGCCAGTCCATCTTGATCTCAACTTACCAGGAAATATGTGAAGTCTAGAATTATAAAGTAGAACTTTTTGCCCAACATTAAATGTTTTTCTTGAAATTAACTTGTCATGAAAGGCTTTAGTTCTTTCTTTATGAATTTTAGAATTCTCATATGCATCATTTCTGAGTTCCTCAAGTTCATTTATTTGTAATTTTCGTAAATTAGAAGCGTCATCAAGGTTTGAGTTGAACATTTTAATGGCCCAATATGCTTTATGCTCAAGTTCCACAGGTAAATGACAAGGTTTTCCATAAACTAGCCTATAAGGAGACATGCCCAATGCTGTTTTAAAAGCTGTTCGATAGGCCCATAATGCATCGTTAAGTCTAAGAGACCAATCTTTGCGATTTGGATTAACTGTCTTTTCCAAAATTTGTTTAATCTCCCTATTTGCTAATTCTACCTGTCCATTTGTCTGCGGGTGATAAGGGGTTGCAACTTTGTGTGTAATGGCATATTTCTTCATTAATGTTTCAAAAACCTTGTTGCAAAAATGTGTTCCCCCATCGCTTATGATAGATCGAGGAATTCCAAATCGACTCAAAATATTTTCTTTTAAAAATTTAATCACTGTTTTGTGATCATTATTTCGACATGGAATTGCCTCTATCCACTTTGAAACATAATCTATTGCAACTAAAATGTATAAGAAACCAAAAGATGGTGGAAATGGTCCCATGAAATCAATACCCCAACAGTCAAAAATTTCAATTACAAGAATTGGGTTCAAAGGCATCATGTTTCTTTTCGAAATGGAACCTAATTTTTGACAACTTTCACATGACTTGCAAAAATTATGTGCATCTTTGAACAAAGTTGGCCAGTAAAATCCACACTGTAAAATTTTTGCAGCAGTTTTCTTTGATGAAAAATGACCACCACATGCCTCGGAATGACAAAACTTAATTACACTACTTACCTCATTGTCGGGAATGCATCTTCGAAAAATCTGATCAGGACAATATTTGAACAAGTAAGGGTCATCCCAATAGAACTTCTTTACCTCATTCAGAAACTTCCTTTTATCTTGTGTGCTCCATTGAGAAGGAATTTTTCCTGTAGCAAGAAAATTAGCAATGTCAGCAAACCAAGGTGTCGTGGAGACAATTAGAAGTTGTTCATCAGGAAAAGTATCATTTATTGGTGAGGTTCCAAAAGATTCATCACAAACAAGTCTTGATAAATGATCAGCCACCACATTTTCTACTCCTTTTTTATCTCGAATGGTGATGTCAAATTCTTGCAGCAAAAGGATCCACCTCAGCAACCTAGGTTTTGCATCCTTCTTAGAGAGAAGATATTTTAAAGCTGCATGATCACTAAAGACAACAATTGATGATCCAACAAGGTAAGATCTGAATTTATCCAATGCAAAAACAACTGCAAGTAATTCCTTTTCTGTAGTGGAATAATTCATTTGGGCTCTATTTAAAGTTTTACTTGCATAGTAAATTACATGTGGTTTATTATCTTTCCTTTGTCCTAACACAGCACCAACAGCATAGTCACTAGCATCACACATTATTTCAAATGGTAAGGACCAATCAGGAGATCTCATAATAGGAGCAGTAGTGAGCATATTTTTGAGTTTTTCAAAAGCATCTTCACAATCTTTAGTCCATTCAAATGCAGTGTCTTTCATTAAAAGATTACATAGAGGTTTAGATATTGTGCTAAAATCTTTTATGAATCTTCTATAAAAACCTGCATGTCCCAAGAATGACCTAATGTCCTTTACTGTCTTTGGTGTGGGTAGATTAGCAATCAATTCAAGTTTTGACTTGTCTACCTCAATCCCTTTTGCAGAAACAATGTGACCTAGTACAATACCTTTAGTGACCATGAAATGACATTTTTCCCAATTAAGAACAAGATTTTTTTCTTCACACCTAATCAATACATTTTTCAAATTGGCTAAGCAATCATCAAATGAATCACCAGAAACAGAAAAATCATCCATGAAAATCTCAAGATTACGTTCAATCATGTCACTAAAAATGCTAAGCATGCATCTTTGAAATGTGGCAGGGGCGTTACATAATCCAAATGACATTCTACGATATGCAAAAGTACCAAAAGGACATGTAAAAGTGGTTTTCTCTTGGTCCTCAAGTGCAATGGCAATTTGATTATACCCAGAATATCCATCTAGAAAACAATAAAACTCATGCCCTGCAACTCTTTCTAAGATTTGATCCATGAAAGGCAAAGGGAAATGATCTTTCCTCGTCACTGAGTTAAGTTTCCTATAGTCAATGCACATGCGCCAACCAGTAACAGTCCTAGCTGGAATTAATTCATTGTTTTCATTTTTAACTACAGTAACTCCAGATTTCTTAGGTACGACTTGAGTAGGACTTACCCATTTGCTATCAGAGATAGGATAAATGATTCCATTATCTAGAAGTTTAATGACTTCATTTCTCACTACTTCTTTCATATTAGGATTAAGCCTTCGTTGCATTTGTCTAGAGGGTTTAGCATTTTCCTCTAAATAAATATTATGTGTGCAGATTAATGGGCTTATTCCCTTTATGTCAGCTAAGGTCCATCCTAATGCATTTTTGTGCATCTTCAAAAGTTGTAACAACTTACCTTCTTGTAGTTCATCAAGATGTGAAGAAATTATGACTGGAAAAGTTTCACTCTCACCCAAAAAGGAATATTTTAGCTCGGATGGCAATGGTTTTAACTCCAGCTTGGGTGGTTCAATAGTTGATGGTACAGTGACATTTGTAAGTGATGGTAGTTCCTCAAACTTTTGTTTCCAACAATGCTTATCCTGAAAAGATTTTAACAAAGAATCAGTGTGTGAAATTTCTGAAGCATTATCAAACTCATATTCAATTAAATATGCTTCTAAAGGATCATGGAATGTGGTAGTGGTGAGATGTTCATGAACAAGTTCTTCAATGAAATCCACTTCATGTACTTCTGAATTATCACCAGGTTGCTTGCAAATGTTGAACACATTTAATTCTAAAGTCATATTTCCAAAAGAAATGTTCAACATACCATTCCTGCAATTTATCAGAGCATTAGAAGTTGCAAGAAATGGACGGCCTAATATAACAGGAATTTGAACATTTGGATTTGAAACAGGATGTGTGTCCAAAACAATAAAATCAACAGGGAAGTAAAAATTATCAATTTGAACCAAAACATCTTCAACTATCCCTCGAGGAATTTTTACAGAACGATCAGCTAGTTGAAGTGTAACAGGTGTTTCCTTGAGTTCACCTAAACCTAACTGTTGATAAACAGAAAAAGGCAAAAGATTAACACTAGCACCAAGATCAAGCAATGCACGTTCTATTCTAGTGTTTCCAATGATGCATGAGATTGTTGGACATCCAGGATCTTTGAATTTTGGTGGAGTAAGGTGCTGAATGATTGAGCTCACACGTTCCGTCAAAAATGCTTTCTTTTGTACATTATGTTTCCTTTTAACTGTGCACATGTCCTTCAAAAATTTAGCATAAGATGGAACTTGTTTGATTGCATCAAATAAAGGAATGTTAATCTTAACTTGTTTGAAAAGTTCATAAATTTCTGCATTTTGATTCAAATTCTTTATTGTTTGCAACCTTTGAGGAAAAGGAGCAGGATGCATACCTTTTTCTTTGTCCAAATTTTCAAGAAGTTCAGACTTACCATCATCCTTACCATTACTTTTCGGAGGGGAAAGAGGATCTTGGTCTTTTGATGGAATCTTTTTGTCAATTGCCTTTCCACTTCGAAGAGTTGTGATAGAACTGGCATTTTCCTGTTGAGTTTCATTGGAGCAAGAAACAAGACATTGAGTAGAAGGGTTAGGCTGAGGTTGAGCAGGAAACTTACCTTTTTCTTGAGTGCGTAATGAAGCTGTCAATGTGGACAAGGTGTTTTTGATCTCATTGATGTCCTGTGAAGTCCGGCTATTCACATTTGCTTGTGTTTGCATGAATGCTTGCAATGTCTCTTCCAAGGTTTGTACACGTGAAGGTTGATAGGAAAAAGTGTTGCCCGGCTTTTGAGATTGTGGTACCTGAACATGATTATTATTCCGCCAACTGAAGTTGGGATGATTTCTCCATTCAGGGTTATACGTTTCAGAGTAAGGAGAAGGAAAAGGCTTTTTAAATGTGTTTATGGAATTTACTTGATCATGCAACGCTTCTTTAAGAATGGGAATGTTTGGACATTCAGAAGTGGGGTGTCCCATGATTTCACAAATTCCACAACTTTCTTCATTTTTAACCGTTTTGACTTCTTTTACTTCTCTAAGTTCCATGGCTTCAATCTTTCTAGCCAAATTAGCTACTTTAGCTTTTATCTCATCTTCTTGACTAAAATGATATTTTCCTCTGTTAGAAACAAGATTAGATCTATTGGAACTTTCAGAGGAATTATCTGTGTGCCAGGCTTGAGAGTTATCTGCCAAATGGTCTAGGTAGTCAAAGGCTTCTTCAGGTTCTTTTTCTAGAAACTCACCGTTACACATTGTTTCAACAAATTGTTTAGTTTCGGGAGTTAAACTTTCATAAAAGAAACTAATAAGACGCCATTTTTCAAAACCATGATGTGGACAAGAACTTAACAAATCTTTAAAACGCTCCCAGCACTGAAAAAATGCTTCATTTTGATTTTGATTGAAATTTTGAATCTGTCTTTTCAAAGCAGTAGTTTTATGTGCTGGGAAAAATTTCTTTAGAAACTCAGTTTGTAATTCTTGCCATGTGCCAATTGACCTTGGTTTTAAATTATGAAGCCAAATTTTTGCTTTATCTTTTAAAGAAAAAGGAAATAATTTTAGCTTGACAATTTCATTTGTACATTGTTGGTCATTAAATGTGACACATACATCTTCGAAGTCTTTTAGAAACGAGTAAGCACTTTCCGATTCTAACCCATGGAAATTTGGAAGCAAAGCTATCATACCTGGTTTAAAACGAAAGTTGTTTGCATTGAGAGGAAAAATAAAACAAGAGGGTGATGAGCTTCGAGTTGGTTGCAAGTAGTCACGCATGGTGCGTACTTGTCTGTTCTCATCTTCAGCATGAACACTTTCATTGTCAGCCATGGTAGGAGTTGTATTAGAAAGATTACCTGAAAAAGTTTCACAATAAAATCTAACTAAACGACGAGATCTAAAATCACGTCGCCAAACAAGCATAAAACAAAGTTAATATACAGATTAGGCGGTATAACCAGCCAATAAAAATAAAACAAAGTTAATATACAATAGAAATATAAATATATAGAAAATTAGGCGGTATAACCAGCCAATAAAAATAAAACAAAGTTAATATACAAATTAGGCGGTATAACCAGCCAATAAAAATAAATATACTTATAAACTTATATACTTAGTATTGCTTCCCCGGCAACGGCGCCAAAAACTTGATGGTAACTCAATTAAGAGTTGTAAACCCAAGTGCAGGTTATGTTCAAGTAATAAATTCTCGGGTGTCCGAGGTCGAACCACAGGGAAGCGTATTAATAAGTATAAGTTTATAAATATATAAGACAAAGAAAGTAAACAAGATATTAGGGAATCAACATAAACAAAATAACATAAAAACAATTAAACAAGATATAAAAAAACAATAAGAAAGGATGTTGAGGTTAGAGACTCCACTCATGGTGTTATGCTAAGATTAATCTTGTTTTATTACACAATTGAAATCCACACATAAGGGAGGTTCCAATCGGAAGGTTTAGCAATTCAGTCCAACGTCCATAGCATATGATATTATGTTCATTTGGTGTCCTCAAAACTCATAAAAAGAGTCCAAGCATTCCTTATGCCAAGGTATATGTCTACAACAAATCAAGGTTATGAAACCAAGCATTTACTGTGCCATTTTCATTGTCAATAATGAATCAAGATCTCTACTTTGCAAGTATGATTTTAAACCAAAAGAAAATATTATCTATACTAGTGTTTATAAATGATGATTCATTTTAGCTCATGTTTAAGAGACTAACCTTAGCATTTACCAAGAGCTTCACCTCATCACCTCAACAATATGATTAGCAACACATACTAGATATGAATAAAATGAAAAGAAATGTAAGAAGCATAAGTAAATAAAAAAGAAAACTAGAGAAAGGAAAGAAGAAGAAAACTTAGAGAATTTTACTACAAAGGCTAATATCCTACCAATGTATAATGTATCCCAATACTCATCCAAGGCCCTCTATTTATACACATTTTGGAGGGCTAAATGACAAGAGACAAGCTTTACAAATTTCAAAGGTAGGTATAATAGGTGGGTGCATTTTTCTAACAATTTTCGTCATATTGTATGACAATTCTGATCAGCCAGCTTGATGGTCGATTTTGTTAATGTTGGAGGCTCGATCTGATAAAATGGTCTTCTAGAAAAATATACCCCTATCAGTTACGGATCCATAGCCGTTGGAATCAGATCATTTGCGCACGTGGATCGGAAGATATGGTCAAAATACCAAAACGGTGCAGAACAGACGTCATTGCACATCAGCCAACTTGATGGTCGATTTCGCTAGGGAAAACGACTCCGTTTCAAGAAGTGTAAAACATGAAAAAGATAGATATGCCTCTTAGCTTTGCAGGGATACAAAGTTCAGCCTTATTGCTTCAGTGAAACTCGAGATATAGCTGATATGGCAAAAGGTGTCGGAACTGGAACTGAACTGGATTTGCCCTTAATTCTAGTAATCTGAAATCACTCAAAGAAACTTGTGAAAAACACCAAATTACATAAAAATATAAAAGATCATAAACACAATTAGACTAAACAATAATAACTCGTATTTGACACAAAACAATAATAAAACATAACTAAAAACTATATAATTATACGAGTTATCACTAACCATGCATGTTAGGACTGTGACATGATGTCAAAATGATACAAATAAATTAACCAATGATTACATGAAATTGGTGGGACCTAAATCTTGATTATTCAAAAATCTCATTATGCAAGATTTGCCTCCAAATTTATGACTTTTTGAAACATGTTTTTTTTTTCTATGAAAAACCAATCATATTATTTTCAAAAAAAATTTGGGGTAGTGGATCTTACTATGGTACAATATCCAAATGTTCATGCAACACTACCGGTTTTATGAAATCATCAAATGAAATTACCAACTGTTTATTGCAAAGAATGAGATCAATAACACAACCAAAAATGTACATGCTCTACTCACACATGTATGAAATGTGCAAAATGTAAAAATGCTTGAAAAAGGATTTTTATTTTTTCAAACGAACATGAATATTTTGCCCCGACAAATATCTACTTATATAGGTATCACAGTGCCTTTGGGACTGATTAACACATTTATTACGGGCGATGTACGTACATCGTTGCCCAATCTACAAAACTTATTCAGAGTGTAAAATAGGTAACAAAAGGTTTAGAAATGTCCCTCCATGTGTTTCTATTTTTGGTATATCTAACAGATTTCCGGCATGGCTTCGCCTAAGTTCACTATATGAAGGTGTATCGGTTCTAAGGCCCCATTGTTCCTCACTTTCGCCGGTGAAGGCTAGTAAGGCACCCCGATAAGAAGCGGGTTCAATTCGTTAGAGTATATTTTCCTATGCCCGTACAGAGGATTATCACGAAGGCATTAGGTACTTTATACTCCGGAAGTGTTTCACTAGCCCACACGGAGGATCAATCACGAAGGCGTAGTTACTTTACTCCCACTTAAAAGGACAAAACCCGGGTAGAGGATTCATGTTATGCAAATGCAAATACAATGTGTGCGGAGGAACAAAACAAACCTGTCACCACCTATTCTACAACCCTTATTCTAAATACCCCACTAAAATCAAACAATGTAAAGCATCAGTCAAGCAACCATATAAATATACGCAACAAAATAACCAGAGAACAAATAATAATATGAATGCACATGAATATGGACATATTAAAACATTTTTTATTTTCAAAATTCTCTTTTATTTTAAAAATATGGGAATTAAAATTAAATACCAATTAAACCAACAAAACCGAAACTTTGATAACACACAACTAATTCTAGGCCTGACTCTCTATATATCCCTAGTGGAGTCGCCAAGCTGTCGCAACATAAAAAATAACGAGTCTCATCGCAAGACTTTATTATTCATTAAGCGTGACTTTAAAAAAAACCGAGGAAAAGTCGACTTAATTCCTCTAGAAAAATGAAGGTTTTGAAAATGACCTTGAAAAAGACATGGAGTCGCCACCAATCTTTTTTAGCTAGGTGTGATCGGCCACCTATTAAAACCAATTTTATAAAATATTTTAAAAATTAATTAAAACATTTTTAAAACCAATTTCAAGTCTGCGTTTAAATCAGAGAAATCAAATAAACGGGTTCGGGACTCGGTTACATGCGGGGAAGGATTAGCACCCCCACAACGCCCGTATAAAATGGTACCTTATTAATCGTGTGTTGTCTCAAGTCTCGGTAAAAAAGTTGATTTTAAATTTAGTATTTCAAGTTAATTCCCAATTTAAAGAAAAATAATTCCATTTTTAATTAAAAATGATCCGAAATTTATAAATTCAAAATTTTCCTATATTCCCCAACAAACGTGGCAAAATATTGAAATTTTTATTAGTTTTGGAAAACTTTCTGAATCATTCTCTTTTTTTTTGAAAGAAAGATATTCCTTTATTAATGATAATTGATGATATTCCCTCCACCAAACCCGGTAGATAACTCATGAATTATTTTAACTCGGGAATATCTTTATTTTTTTTATTGAAAAATCATTATTCTTTTGAAAACATTTTAAAAGATATGAATATGTATATGCATGACATAAATAAAATGACATAGAAAAATCTAAATAATATAATGCATCCTAAATGATATGATATAATTTAAATGCCTTAGCATATTCTAAATGACATGAACTGTCCTAAGTTATATGACATATTATAAATGAAATGAAATGACCTAGGTAACATAATATATTCTATATGAGATGCAATATCCTAAGTCATATGATATATTCTAAATGAAATAAAATAATTAAGTAACATAATATATTCTACATGAAATGAAATGACCTAAGTAACATACATATTCTATATGAAATGAAATGACCTAAGTAACATACATATTCTATATGAAATGAAATGATTTAAATGACATGGCAAATATGAATGATATGGCATATAATTTAAATGACATAAAATATAAAATAATGCTATCATATAATATGCATGAAAATAAAAATGAAAATAATAATGCATGAACATAGTATATGCTAAATAATATAACAAAAAATAATTAAATAAAAAAGCATAAGATATCATGAAATATTCCAAATCATATAATAAACAATATAACATAACACAAAATCATAACAATATCATAGAAATTATCATGGCAAAAATCACATATTATATAAAATGCATGAATATGGAAAATGCAATGCATGAAAATGTATTTTTTTTCCTTTAATTAAGGAAATCCGTATATCTAAAAAGTTATCCGGCTACCTTAGGAAAATATGTCAAATTAAATATTCTAAAACCAAAATACTTTGTGATTGTTTGAAAACAATTTGGAAAAGCTTAGGTTAAAAATAAAAACTGGGTTAAACCATTTTTTAAATGGCTCTAATTTCCTAAGTTTAAAATCCCGAACTTGACCACCCTTAACCTGAGACTTAAAAAATCATTTTTAGAGTTTAAAAAGGCTTAGAAACTACCCTAAGTCAGTAGCTAACCTTCCTAATCAGCCCCCTCTAAGTAACTTAACCAAAACAGAAAAATGATTTTTTTTTTTTTTAAATTCAATTCTGACTCCACTGTCCAGTTTTAAGCCACGATTTTTTACCCTATTTTTAAAAATTAAAAAATTTCTGAAAAAGTACTGGAGACTCAGGACATGTAAAAAAGTACACGAAAACAAATCTTCTTAATTTTCTGATTAAAGATGAATTCCAGAAAAATCGGAAAAGTACGAGTACTGGGTGAAAAAACTGTTTTGCCAAAATACATTTTTGCCTTTGATAAACTCATTTAAAAATCAAAGTAAAAATATTTAAGACTCACAAAATGACTCACAAACAATAGCTAGAACTTTTTGAAAGTTAGATAAAAATCGACTAAGTAAAAAAAATCACAAAGGTAGAATAATCAATTTGACAAACTTTAATTTTCCACAAGTGTGCTCAAGAGAGCATAACTTTGAACCATTAATTGGCCTAGGTCATTATTCAAGTGGCATGAACATGAAATGCATAAAAATAATACAGCAAGTATAGTGCATGAAACGCATGATTTTAAAACTAAATGTCATGAAAAAAATGCGTGGCATTCATAAAGTGACCTAGACCTAAATGAACTTGCATGGCATTTAATGCAACCTAGACCTAAAATGCATGAACATGCATGGCAAATAAACCTAACTTAATAACTAAAATATGCATGGCATTTTCACAAACACAAAGCATGCTTAAACCAAAAACTCAACCAAATATCATGCAAATGCTAACCTATCAACTAACATGGTAAAAAAAAAAACATATAATGCAAAAATTCAAGGAGTGGCCGAATGGCCTATATAACTAGCAAGCATGGCATTTTCACAAACACTTGGTATACTAACATGCAAAACTAAATCAAATGTCATGCAAATGCAAAAACCTACCAACTAACATGGAAAAAATGCAAAACACAATGCAAAACACATGGAGTAGCCAAATGGCCTCAAGCTCCAATAAGCATGGCATTTTCACAAACACTTGATATACTAACATGCTCAACTAAAATATAACACTCAAATCATGCAAAAACCACACAAGCATTTTCACAAACACTTGATATACTAAATCTAAAACATGCTCAACTAAAATATAAAGCTCAAATCATGCAAAAACCACACAAGCATTTTCACAAACACTTGATATACTAAATCTAAAACACCAACAAATTTAAACATCATGAAAACAGAAAATTAAAAATGCAAAAACATGATATTCAAATCATAAATGGCAACAAACAACTCAACCAAATTAAAATATAACTCAAGTATATGAAGTAAAATAACATTTAAAACATTAAGATCAAAGAAAATAACATCAACAACATGATAAAATAAACCAAAACAACAACTTAAATAAAGAATGTAGGCCATGGCCATGGTGAGTATATTGTAAAAAAAAAATTGAAAAAAATATATTTAAGAAAGAGATGAAGGAAGAACTTAAGAAGAACAATAAAAAGAACATTTATTTAAGAAGGAAACTCACCAAATAGTAATCAAAATAGCAAAAACAAGAATGGAAAATCAAGAAAGTGCAAGAGTTGGTGCTCAAGAGCAACCTCAAGAAGCTATATTTCAAGCTTTATCTCTTCAAACTTTCCTTTCTTTTCTAAACTTTTCGTTTTTGCTTTCAAAAAAAGAGAGAAAAACCAAGTAAAAACCAAGATAACTCAGCAAAAATAAAGTGTGAAAATTAAAATTCTGACCTCCTATTTCATGCTGGCCGAAACCCACTATATTCTCAAGGATGTTGTCATTTTTTTTGCAACCAATTTTCCATCAAATGGCCAATAATTCAAGGTGAAAAAATCATGAAATTACCACCTTTAGATTAGCATATCAGCTGTCCGAAATTACAGCTATTCAAGAATAATGTTGACACTCTCTCTTGGCCTATGTGGCTTAATCACAATGGCTTGATCAAAAGGAATCTCTAACTAACTTTTAATTCTTGGCCATTTGATTGAAAAATCAGAAACTTCCTCTTTCCTTTGGGCCTTGGCAGGCCAGCACTTCTCTTTTCCAGCCCAAGTCTGAATTTTTGAAAGGCCCAAAGAAGCCCTTTTCGGTTGCTTGGGTGAAATGACCGTTTTGCCCCCCAGATGCAAATAAATATCAAACAGACTCCAAATTCAATTTTTCCTTTTTCAATACTTCCAAAATAATAAAACATTGGGTTATGAGAGTTTTCAAAATTATCCGAGTCCGTTTGCTATTTATTTGGATTTTTTCTTCCAAAAATACCCTTTTATGCCCCCACATTTTACCATTTTTTAAACGAGCTCGAAATCAAGATGTTTCTTCACCAATATCTTCCAAATAATTTAAAAGTGTGATCTTGAAGTTTTCATGATTTTTGGAGCTCATTTGGTATTTTTTCGGGATTTATCGGCTTGAATTACTGCATAGGAGCTCGGGATTTGGCCATTTTGCAAATGAACTCAGAATCAAGATTTTCTTTTTGCCAATCTCTTCCAAATAATTTAAAAATGATATTTGCAAAATTTCAGAAGTTTTGGAGTCCATTTACTATTTTTCCAGGATTTATCTTTTTGAATTATTGCATAGAAGGCCCGGGATTTGGCCATTTTGCAAACGAACTCCGAATCAAGATTTTATTTCGCCAATCTCTTCCAAATAATTTAAAAATGAGATTTGCAAATTTTCATAATTTTCGAAGTTCATTTGCTATTTTTCCCGAATTTTCGAATTTTGCCCTTTTGCCTCGAAAACTCGGTTTTGCTCAAAACAAGTCCGATTTTCAGATTTTCTTCAAGCTGAGCCTTGGGCTATCACTTTTTAATCATTCCTCATCCATTGAGGGCTTTGGTCTTACCAAGTCGGGCCATTTCTATGATCCTTCCTGATTTCACCGAAATGCACCAAAAACCTTAATTCTCGGTTTTCTCCCGGATTGACTTTTCTTTCAAATTTTATTTCAAGTGGCTTCTCCATTACCCGTAGTCAGTGCTTATCTTTCATTTGGAACCTTCAATTTTGACCAATTTGATCGTAATGGGAATTTTCCCCAAATTTCTCGGATTAGGGTTTCCTTTCTACTGAATCTCCAAATCCCAACTTTCAAACTCCTTATCTTTCGATGTAGACCTCGGATTATCAAAATTCTTTCGCCATTTTTCAATTGAACTTAAAATCTTGATTTTGAAAGTGGGTTGACTTTTTTAGTAGTTGACTTTTTTTTGGGATTGACTTTTTCGGGGTTGACTTTTTTCAAGTTTGACTTTTTATGCTCGCCCTCTTAAACTAAGTCTCGGAGTACCACCTGCAGGATGAAAAAAGTCTTTTTACATTATGAAACCTCAATTTAGGAAGAAAACATACCTGTTTTAGTGGTCCGGACAAAATTAGGTGTCTATAAGAGTTAAAAATTGCAAGGGCAGAATTCGAAAAAGAAAAGACCCAGATGAGCAAGGAAATTGCCCGATTGCAAGAAGAGCTTGAGGAATGAATAATAGGGAATCATCTAGGGAAAGAGAAAAGGAAAAAATCAAGAGGTAAAGGGACACTGTCAAGGGAGATCTCAGGGATTTGCACTTGGAAAACAAAAGGTACCTCTTCGAGCTCAGATTTGAAGGGACACTCAAGACTTCCGGGGAATAGGAGCAAGAGGTCAGTAACTACTAGAAAGAGAGAGCAAAGCATGAAAAAGCTCGATCTAATCAACTGGAGAAGCAAGCTAAAGAAAGCTTACATGGTGCTGCTTTTGCTGACACGTCAAGAGGCCGTGAACAAGTAGGGGTCAGATTGAAGAGCAAGGCCATCAAAAGGAGACTGTGAAAGAAAGTCCAAGATCCGAGGAAGTCACTATAAGACTAATTTTGTAATAGCACTTTGAAAGGCAAATTATGGACTTATCTTAGGCAGTGATATTTTATTCTATCTTTGATGTATTTAGTTTCAAGAAATCAATGAAAGACCGTTCGGTTGAAATTATCCCGGGGCCAATACTTCCAAATGCATTCATATTTTATATATTTTGTTTGTTCAGTCATACATTTACACATATTTATAATCATTCATTTTTGAAATTCATTCATATTCATACACTTAACCACTTATTTATTCCTTTTACTTGTTCATTCATTCATATTCATACGCTTAACCACTTATTTATTCATTTTGATTGTTCATCCATTTATTCTTTCTTGTTCATATACTTAGTCATGTACTTATTCATTTTATTTGATTCATTCATTCACATTTAGTCATTCATTTATTTTTAATAAAAAAATTAAAAAAATTATGTCAATAATTTCTAATTCATGGTTTTCAAAACTAAAGATACAATTAGTCGCACTTAGAAAGAATCGGATTTTCGACACCCTTACAATATTCGATCTCAAGCCAGAGCTATGGTGAATGATCAACTTGCTAGAATTGAAAGAATGGAAAGAACTCAAAGGGAATTGTAGGAACAGTTGGCTAAGTCTCAGTAGAAGTCTCCAGAACAGATGACTAAACTCATGGAAATGATGAGTGCCATGATGAAACAAAAAGGGCCGGGAGAGAATTCGATCATCGGGAAAAGGGTGGTAAATGAAGAGGATCAACCTAAAAACATACAGAAAAAGGGCCAAGAGCTGCCAATTGGGGCAACCTCATATGTTTATATCTAGCCAGCTGCTGAGGCACAAAACTATGTTCCCAGTAAAGGTAATATGGGAGCTGACCTAAATGATGTTAACGTTCCAGACTTGAGGAACTAGCTGAAAAGGAAAAAGCAAAGATGATTGAGTTGAAGAGGGTTGAAATGGCAGAATCCCAGACAAAAATATCAATTGCTGGAAGAGAGGCTGAGGGCCATTGAAGGGGCGGAGTTATTTGACAGTCTGGATGCAAAAGAGATGAGTTTAGTACACGATCTGGTAATTCCCCCATAGTTCAAATTACCAGACTTTGAGAAATATAATAGGACTACCAACCCATCAGCACATCTGAACATGTATTGCAAAAGAATGACGGGGCACGATGGTAATGAAAAACTACTTATCCATTGTTTCTAATATAACTTGACAGGGTCTGCAACCCGATGGTACAATCAACTAAGTCGTACCAAGATTCGTTCATGGACGGATTTAGCCAGTGCTTTCATGGAGTATTATAAGCATGTATCTGATATGGTACCTAATAGGCTGTCAATACAGAACATGGAAAAGAAGACTACTGAGAGTTTCAAGGAGTACTCGCAAAGGTGGAGGGATCTGGCTACACAAATGCAACCCCCTTTAACTAGCAAAGAAACTACAATGCTTTTCATCAATACCTTGAAAGCACCCTATTATGATAAATTGGTGGGGAATGCCACCAAGGAATTTGCAGACATGGTGATATCCGGGGAGATAATAGAGTCTGCCATAAATAAAGGGAAAATGAAAGGGGGTGAGTCTGCTACTCCAAAGAAGGTATTCGCTGCTAGGAAAAAAAGGAGACCCACGCAGTTAGTATCAACTAATATCCATATGCACCTCCTACACCATATACAGGTCAGGCCCTATACTCCTCCGATATCTTATGCACCTCCTACATCCTACACACCTTATCCGGGGTATAACCTTAGTATCCCAATGTGAACCACCTTACCCAAAATCCATTCCCCTATACCAATATACCACAACAGCCTTTTCCAACTAGCATGTCCCCACAGATAAACCTCCCTTGAAACACTGTCCCAAACACTCAAGCTGCTGGACACAATTATCAACATTCACCAAGGAATAATCAGAAACCCCAATTTGATCCAATTCCTACCACCTATGGTGAGCTATATCCCAAACTGTTGCAGAGTCAACTTGTTGCACTTGTATACCTCAAACCTCTGACACCACCATATCCAAGGTGGTATAATGCAAATGTTAGCTACGCAAATCAGGGATTCAAGGGCATTCGACTGAGGACTGTATTGCCTTTAAGAAAAAAGTCCAAAGTTTGATCAATACGGGGTTGTGAAGTTTGGGACAAGGAATGGAGCAAATGTGGCATGAAATCCATTGCCCGATTATGCTGAGAACCTTGTAAATGCAGTATTGACAGGGGAAGAGAGAAGGTTGAAAAGGCATGTCAGTGAAGCCAAGACTTCAAAGATTAAAGTGTGGGTCAAAATGGTAAAAGCAGGAATGGTGGAGGATAGTGAGTTTAAAAATGGTTGCAAACAAGGTGGAGCATTGGTGCCCGTTCCATGGATGTAAAGGTCATATTATACAGGAATGTGGGAACTTTCTGGTTAAAGTCCAAAAGATGATGGATGAGGAGGGAAGCCCAGTTTTACGAAGAAATAGAGGAGGAAGTAGTTGAGAATGCAGCTGGCTACGGGATAGGAAGACCTTTGGTCATCTATAACGATGAACCAAAGAAGACTACTCCATTTGTTGAGGAAATCGTACCTAAGCTAATCATAGATTTTGCCTGCTTCCTTTTCGTACAAGGAAAACAAAGCTGCACCATGGAAATATGACTACAGCATGGTTATGCCAGGGTCTTCGAGTCAGCAAGATATCACAGGTGTGGGGCACTTAACATGAAGTGGAAGATGTTATGCTTCTAAGGCTGTTGAACAAGGATTAACAAGAAAAGATGGAGGAATGGACAAAAGGAAGAAAGCAGTTGAACCAATCCATATTGAGATGGATTTGTCATAAGAAGTAGAAAGAGGGTCATGATAACTCGTATAATTATATAGTTTTTAGTTATGTTTTATTATTGTTTTGTGTCAAATACGAGTTATTATTGCTTAGTCTACTTGTGTTTATGATCTTTTATATTTTTATGTAATTTGGTGTTTTTCATGAGTTTCTTTGAGTGATTTCAGATTACTAGGTTAAATCAAGAATTAAGGGCAAATCCAATTCAGTTCTAGTTCCGACACCTTTTTCCATATCAGCTATATCTGGAGTTTCACTGAAGCAATAAGGCTGAAATTTTAACCGTGCAAAGTTAAGAGGCATATCTATTTTTTTCATGTTTTACACTTCTTGAAACGGAGTCGTTTTCCCTACCGAAATCAACCATCAAGTTGGCTGATGTGAAATGACGTCTGTTCTGCACCGTTTTGGTATTTTGACCATATCTTCCGATCCACATGAGCAAATGATCTGATTTCAACGGCTATGGATCAGTAACTGATAGGGGCATATTTTTCTGGAAGACCATTTGATCAGATCGAGCCTTCAACATTGACAAAATCGACCATCAAGCTGGCTGATCAGAATTGTCATACAACATGACGAAAATTGTTAGAAAAATGCACCCACCTATTATACCTACCTTTGAAATTTATAAAGCTTGTCTCTTGTCATTTAGCTCTCCAAAATGTGTATAAATAGAGGGCCTTGGATGAGTATTAGGGGACATTATACATTGGTAGGATATTAGCCATTGTAATAAAATTCTCTAAGTTTTCTTTTTCTTTTTCTTTCCTTTCTCTAGTTTTCTTTTTCTTTATTTACTTATGCTTCTTACATTTCTTTTCATTTTTAGTATGTGTTGCTAATCATATTGTTGAGGTGATGAGGTGAAGCTCTTGGTAAATGCTAAGGTTAGTCTCTTAAACATGAGCTAAAATGAATCATCATTTATAAACACTAGTATAGATAATATTTTCTTTTGGTTTAAAATCATACTTGTAAAGTAGAGATCTTGATTCATTATTGACAATGAAAATGGCACAGTAAATGCTTGGTTTCATAACCTTGATTTGTTGTAGACATATACCTTGGCATAAGGAATGCTTGGACTTTTTTATGAGTTTTGAGGACACCAAATGAACATAATATCATATGCTATGGACGTTGGACAATTTGGACTGAATTGCTAAACCTTCCGATTGGAACCTCCTTTATGTGTGGATTTCAATTGTGTAATAAAACAAGATTAATCTTAGCATAACACCAAGAGTGGATTCTCTAACCTCAACATCCTTTCTTATTGTTTTTTTATATCTTGTTTAATTGCTTTTATGTTATTTTGTTTATTTTGTTCTCTAATATCTTGTTTACTTTCTTTGTTATTGATTCCCTAATATCTTGTTTATTTTCTTTTTCATATATATTTATAAACTTATACTTACTAGTACGCTTCCCTGTGGTTCGACCTCGGACACCCGAGAATTTATTACTTGAACATAACCTGCACTTGGGTTTACAACTCTTAATTGAGTCTCCATCAGGTCAGCCTAGGTGAACAGGATAAAAGAGCCGGTGAACGAGAAGGAGGCTTGCGAGTTTTTAAAATTCATAAAGCATAGTGAGTATAGTGTGGTTGAGCAATTGCAATGCCAACCAGCAAGAATCTCTATCTTATCTTTGCTATTAAACTCGGAGCCACACAGAAATGCCCTGTTGAGAGTGTTGAATTTGGCATATGTGGCTAGCAACATATTGGTAGAAAAATTAGGCAGGCTGGTGGGAAACATTGCGGCAGACCACCATATATATTTTAGTTATGATGAAATACCACCTAATGGTATTGGGTCAACAAAGGCTCTTCACATAACAACCACTTACAAGGGGCATATATTATCGAATGGGCTTTTAGATAATGGTTCTTCATTAAATGTAATGCCCTTGGCAACCCTGTCTAAGTTGCCAGTTGATATTTCTTATATGCTGCCAAGTTGCACGGTGGTCAGAGCTTTTGATGGTACAAGGAGAGATGTAATGGGAACTATTGAGGTTCCTCAGGAGATAGGCCCATGCACCTATACGGTGAACTTTCAGGTCATGGATATTAATCCGTCCTATAATTGCTTGTTGGAAAGGCCGTAGATACATTCAATAGGGGCTGTACCCTCATCTCTTCACCAAAAGCTAAAATTTATGATGGAAGGGTGTTTGGTCACTGTATCAGGAGAAGAGGACATAATAGTCTATACATCTACTGAATCTCCTTATGTTGGACACAATGAAGAGGCCTAAAATGTTTCTTTTGGTCTTTGGAGTTCGTAAATGCGATTTTCGTTACTAAATGACGAAAATTTTCAAAACCAAGGTTGTCTAAGAACACAAGGTTGGGAGTGAGGACTACCGTAGGAAAGGGCTGTAGGGGTGGTAAAGGTCTCGGAAAGTATCTTCAGGGGATGGCCCAGGCAATTGAAATAGTGGGAAAGAAGGATCGGTTTGGCTTAGGATATCTTTCAAAGGCCCATGAGAAGAGGAAACAAATTGAAAAGAACCAACAAAGGATAATGGCCCGTCTCACGGGTATGGATATTGAGTGGGAGCCTATGACATTCCCACCAATCCTTCACAGCTTTCGCTCGGCCGGTTTTCTGTTTGGAGAAAAGAATTCAGATGATGTACTTATAATGATTGAGCAAGCCTTCGATAGATTCTAGGTGAATAGGATGAGCAGATACATGATATAGAGATCTGCATGACGAGGGAGGAAAGAATTGAAAGTGAGAATGCTAACTGGATGGTGCGACCTTATCCACCAGGATATAGACTGACCAATTGGAGTGCAATCGAGCTGCCCATAGTCTTTAGATCTATTCCAACGTAATACTTTTAAACAAATCTTAAATATCTTTGCCCGAAGATATTAAGAATTTCTTTTGTAATGGGCTTTTGTTTAAAAGTTTTCATTCGATAAATAACAAACATGATGAATTTCCTCCATATTAATGTGTCCCTATTCTTTCATTTATGTTATTTATTTTGCTTTCATTGTATATATGTTTGCCTATATCCCCACCTATTTACAAGTGTACAGATGCGGAATATGAGGACCTTCCTGTCAGTAATTCTAAAATTGATTTTGAGAGACCCATTTGCACGGGTGATTTTGAGATCGACAAAGATATTGAGGACTATGGTCTACCTCCGGACTTATTAAGAAAAATAGAACAATAAGAGAAACAAGTACTTCTTCATGAGGAGCTATTGGAATTGTTAAATTTGGGAAGTAGTGAAGAGAAAAAAGAGGTTAAAATCGAGACTACATTGTCGTCATCAATAAAGGGTGAATTGATAGCCTTGCTCCGGGAATATGTAGATGTATTTGCATGGTCATACCAAGACATGCCGGGTTTGGAACCAGACATTGTGGTTCATAAGCTCCCTTTAAGGCCAGAGTGCAAGCTAATTCAGCAAAAGTTGAGAAGAATGAGGTCGGACATGCTGTTAAAGGTAAAAGAGGAGGTGAAGAGGCAGTTTGATGCTTGATTCTTAGAGGTGGAAAAATATCCGGAATGGGTGGCAAACATTGTTCCAATACCAAACAAGGATGTCAAGGTGTGTATGTGCGTCGATTACCGAGAATTGAACAAAGCCAGCCCCAAAGATAATTTCTCTTTGCCCCACATTGATACTTTGGTGGATAATACGGCGAATAGTTCTTTGTTTTCTTTCATGGAAGGATTCTCGGGATATAATCAAATTAAAATGGCATCGGAAGATATGGCACCGGAAGAGGTTTTTTGGGGAGATTGAATTACATTGCTCGGTTTATTTCTCAGTTAATCGATAAATCTGATCCAATATTTAAGCTACCTCAAAAACGTGATCGAGGAGAGTGGGATGAAGGTGTCAGATTGCTTTTGAAAAGGTTAAGCATTATCTATCAAACCCACCAGTATTCATGCCACTGGCTCCAGATAAACCGATGATATTGTATCTATCAGTATTTGAGAGATCCATGGGTTGTGTTTTGGGGCAGCTTGATGAGACTAGAAAGAAAGAACTTTTACTACCTTAGCAAGAAGTTCACAGATTATGAGTTGAAATATTCATCGATAGAAAAGCTGTGTTGTGCCTTAGCTTGGACTACTCGGAGGCTCAGACAGTAAATGTTGTACCACACGACGTGGTTGATCGCCAAGCTAGATCCAATCAAGTACAGGTTGGAAGCACCTTCTTTGTTAGGGAAGACGACAAGATGGCAGGTTTTGTTGTCAGAATACAACATTTTATATGTGAGTCAGAAAGCTATCAAGGGCAATGCAGTGGCTGAATTTTTAGCAAGTTAAGTAGTGGAAGATTATGAACAGTTGAACTTTGATTTCCCAGATGAAGATTTGATGTATGTTTCGCAAGCGGATGAGGTTCCCTTGAAGAAGAAAATATGGAAGATGTACTTTGATGGGGCATCTAATGCCATGGGGCACGGAATTGGTGCAGTGCTTATATGAGGCATGTACAAACAATACTGCAGAATATGAGGCATGTACAATGGGCCTTCGTACTGCCGTAGACAGAAATATAAAAAAACTGAAGGTTTTCGAAGATTCAGCCCTAGTGATATACCAGTTACGCGAAGAATGGGAAACCCGAGATACAAAATTAATCTGATATCGAGAACTCATACTGAGTTTATTGGAGGAGTTTGAAGAAGTGACTTTAAATTACTTCCCTCGAGAAGAAAACCTAACGGCGGATGCTTTGGCTACTTTGTCATCAATTTTTAAAGTGAATGAAGGAGTTGAAGTTGTGCCGATCAGAATGAGCATATATGAGTCTCCTTCCCACTATTTGAGTATCGAAGAAGAAGCAGATGGTCTCCCTTGGTATAACGACATTTTGCAATACATCAAGAATCAACAGTATGTAGAGCGAGTAATAGAAAATGACAAGAGAACTCTAAGAAGGCTAGCAATGAGTTTTGTTCTAGATGGCGAGATTCTCTACATGAAAGGGAAAGATCAAGTCTTGGTGAGATGTGTCGGGTCTGCTGAAGCTCGAAGAATCATAGAGGAAGTCCATGAAGGGATATGTGGCACCCATGCCAATGGTCACATGCTCGCTAAGCAAATTATGAGGGCAGGATATTATTGGCTGACAATGGAAGGAGATTGTATCAGTTATTCCCGAAAGTGTCATAAATGCTAGATCTATGCCGATAAGATTCATGTGCTGCCATCGCCATTGCATGTCATGACCGCACCATGGATGTTTTCAATGTAGGGAATGGATTTGATTGGGCCTATTACCCCGAAAGCTTCAAATGGACATCGCTTTATCCTGGTGGCTATAGATTATTTCACAAATTGGATGGAAGCTGCTTCTTATATGAATATGACAAAGTCGGTGGTATGCAGATTTGTTAAGAAGGAAATCATATGCCGATATGGATTTCCAGCAAGAATTATTTCAGATAATGCTCTAAATCTGAATAATAAGATGAGGAGAGCGGTATGTACTCAGTTGAAGATCACGCATCATAACTCGGCACCTTATCGTCCGAAGATGAATGGGGCAGTAGAAGCAGCCAACAAAAACATCAAGAAGATTGTCGAGAAGATGACTGATGTGTACAAGGATTGGCATGAGATCTTGCCTTTTGCTCTTCACGCATATCGCACTTCGGTTCGCACATCTACAGGGGAAACACCATTTTCTTTGGTATATGGTGTGGAAGCAGTGTTACCTATTGAAGTTGAGATTCCTTTACTTCGTGTTTTAATGGAGGTTGGCCTAGAAGAGGTAGAATGGGTTAGAGCTCGTTATGAACAGCTGAATCTCATTGAGGAGAAAGGATTGAAGGCAATTTGTCATGGGCAATTGTATCAGAAAAGGATGATTCGAGCCCATAACAAGAAGGTTCGTGATAAATGCTTAATTTCATTCATTTTCCTATTGAATTTCCATATACTTTGTGTTTTGATTCTTAAGTTCCTTGACATTTTACAAGGTTTTTATGCTTTGTAGGTATTTTGGAAGAGATGAAGACAAAACATATCAATTAGGATATTAAAGAGCTTACAAAATCACAATCACAAGATTGAAAAAGACTTGGGAGTCAAAAAGATCAAATTCTTGGTGCAAAGCAAGAAGACAAATTTGACCTCCGGAGCTTGTTGCTAATAAAACATGATGTTAGACTATTTATTCAAAGAAACTTCCTTCTTGACTTTTGAAGATCACTTGATTACCTTTCCAACGGTTGGTCATGGGCCTAAATCGGATAAGAAATGGTTATCCAAATCGGCATCGGAATATGTCCCTAAACAACCCTAATGGCTGACAAAACCCTAGCCGCAAATCACATTTTTTTCTTAATACTCTAGCTGACATTTATGTTTATCCTTGACAAAGAAGGATAGCGGCTGTCAACTTGCATTAATTGCAAGTATCTTTCCTTAAAGCTAATCTTAGTAAAAGTAGGAGAATTAAATCAGCCAAGACTTTCCTTCCTTACACTTACTTTGGCTGCAAGTTTGTAATCTCTCCTCATTAAAGAGTGCTTTGACTAAAATTTCCTACTTTATTCAAACTTGGCTGCCAAGACTTATATCTTTCCTTAAAACACAAAAGTCAGCCACTTTTCCTTAACTTTAGCCACAAGTCAGCATTTATTGAAGGGAGAGAGCTAAAATTCACTTGTTTGATGCCCTAGCTATTGCCTATAAATAGAGATCAAGGGGGCAAACGAAATTTACACTTCTACAAGCATCAAAGTTCTGATTTCTTCTTTGTTTCTTTGTTTTTGAGAGAGCAAGAGGATGGATAATTAATATTCTTCTTCTTCTTTCTTTTTTTATTTTCTTCTTAGATTCTCTTTAATTTTATGTTTATGTTTACAATGCCTATGCAAGGCTAAATTTTTATTTGGTTAAGGGTGATTTCAAAGCCCTAGACATGTTATGTAATTAATTTTCAGAATCTATCTATCATTGTTTTCTATCAAAGTTGCTTATGTTCTTCCATTAAAATTGTTCATGATGATGTTTTGATTTGTTTAGGTGGCCAACTAGATAAATCTTGATAATTGTCTAATGCTAGTTTAGAAGTCTTGATACGTGTAATTGTCTTGATTTCCTATTCATAAGTGGAAATTTGTGATTAATGATTATGGTCAAGTTTTGAATAATTGCAAAGTGGAACATAACCTAAGTTGAACAATCCAAGCTTATGTGTTTGTTGCTTAAATCAACCTATCTTTCTCATCATAAAGCTGCTATTAAATTGAACTTAGAGAGCTTATTCTAGGTTGTTTGATAGTTAGAGATTAAATAGAGAGCTTGTTCTATTTAACGACGAACTAAGGAAATATTGGGGTAACAGAGCTTGTTGTTATCTACGGTTGTTAACTTTGATAGCTAATTAATGTTGATAGATATGGAATTGATTCTTAATGATGTCTAGTGGTGGAGAATGAAACCTTAACCATATGTTTCATATTTGATTCTTCTTAATTACTTGTTTTCTCATTCTTATTGTTAACTTTAGGTTAAATCCGATTTCAAAATCCCTTTTACTTTTGTTTACTTGTTTTTAAGTGATAAACTATAAACTTATAAACTAAAACCCAATCCCTGAGGACTCGACCCTTGCTAATCACTATACTCTACAATTGATTTTTTTGAAGTGCAAGGTTAAATAAGATACACTCTTTTGGGTGCATAAGTTCGACCCAGACAGTTCTGAGAAGGAGAGTTGGTACTGAGGAAAATTCTCCCTATAGTGAAGGATCCGCAAGGAAAATGGGTTCCAAATTGGGAAGGACCCTATGTGGTAAAAAGAGCTCTTTCTGGAGGAGCATTGATTCTAACTCAGATGGACGGTGATGATTTTAGACATCTCGTGTGTAGACACCTAATTTTGTCCGGACCACTAAAACAGGTATGTTTTCTTCCTAAATTGATGTTTCCGAGTGTAAAAAGACTTTTTTCATCTTGCAGGTGGTACTCCGACACTTAGTTTAAGAGGGCGAGCATAAAAAGTCAAACTTGAAAAAAGTCAACCCCAAAAAAGTCAACCCCAGAAGTCAAATACTGAAAAAGTCAACCCACTTTCAAAATCAAGATTTTAAGTTCAATTGAAAAATGGCAAAAGAATTTTGATAATCCGAGGTCTACATTGAAAGATATGGAGTTCGGAAGTTGGGATTTGGAGATTCAATAGAAAGAAAACCCTAATTCGAGAAATTTGGGGAAAAGTACTTAAACGATCAAATTGGTTGAAATTGAAGATTAAAAATGAAAGATAAGCACTGACTACGGGTAATGGAGAAGCCAATTACAAGAAAAATCGAAAGCAAAGTCAATCCGGGAGAAAACCGAGAATTAGGGTATTTAGTGGATTTCGGTGAAATCGAAAAAAATCACAAAAATGGCCTGACTGGGTAAGACCAAAGCCCCCAATGGATGAGGAATGGTTAAAAAGGGATAGCCCAAGGCTCAGCTTGAAGAAAATCTAAAAATCGGACTTGTTTTGAGCAAAATCGGGTTTCGGAGGCAAAAGGGCAAAATTGGAAAATACGGGAAAAATAGCAAATAAACTCCAAAAATTCTGAAAATTTGCAAATCTCATTCTTAAACCATTTGAAAGAGATTGGAAAAAGAAAATCTAGATTCGGAGTCCGTTTGCAAAATGTCCAAATCCCGGACTTCTTATGTAGTAATTCAAAAAGAAAAATACCGAAAAAATAGAAAATGAGCTCCAAATCTTCTGAAATTTTGCAAATCTCATTTTTAAATTATTTCAAAGAGATTACCAAAAGAAAATCTTTATTCAGAGTTCGTTTGCAAAATGGCCAAATCCCGGGCTTCTTCTATAGTAATTCAAAAAGGAAAATCCCAGAAAAATAGAAAATGAGCTCCAAATCTTCTGAAATTTTGCAAATCTCATTTTAAATTATTTGGAAGAGATTGGCGAAAGAAAATCTTGATTCGGAGTTCGTTTGCAAAATGGCCAAATCCGAGGCCTCCTATGCAATAATTCAAGAAGATAAATCCCGAAAAAATAGCAAATGGACTCCAAAAATTCTGAAATTTGCAAATCTCATTTTTAAATTATTTGGAATAGATTGGCGAAATAAAATCTTGATTCAGAGTTCGTTTGCAAAATGGCCAAATCCCGAGCTCCTATGTAGTAATTCAAGCCGATAAATCCCGAAAAAAATACCAAATGAGCTCCAAAAATTATGAAAACTTCCAGATCACACTTTTTAATTATTTTGAAGAGATTGGTGAAGAAAAATATTGATTTGGAGCTCGTTTAAAAAACGGTAAAATGTAGGGGCATAAAAGGGCATTTTTGGAAGAAAAATTCCAAATAAATAGCAAACGGACTCGGATAATTTTGAAAACTTCCATAACTCAATATTTTATTATTTTGGAAGTATTAAAAAAATAAAAATTGAATTTGGAGTCCGTTTGATATTTATTTGCATCCGGGGGGCAAACCGGTCATTTCACCCAAGCAACCGAAAAGGGCTACTTTGGGCCTTTCAAAAAATCAGAGTTGGGCAGGAAAAGAGAAGTTCTGGCCTGCCCAGGCCTAAAGGAAGGAGGAAGCTTCTGATTTTTCAATCAGATGGCTAAAAATCAAGAGTTAGTTAGAGATTCTCTTTGATCAAGCCATGGTGATTAAGCCACATAGGCCAAGAGAGATGTCAACATTATCCTTGAATAGCTGTAATTTGAGATAGCTGATATGCTAATCTAAAGGTGGTAATTTTATGATTTTGTCACCTTGAATTATTAGCCATTTGATGGGAAATTGGTTAAAAAAAATGACAACATCCTTGCTCTTTTAAGGGACCATTCGGCCAGCATAGGAAGGGGAGTCAGATTTTTCATTTTTACATTTCATTTTGCTGAGTTCTCTTAGTTTTTACTTGGTTTTTCTATTCTTGGTTGAAAGCAAAAATGAAAAGTTTAGAAAAGAAAGAAAAGTTTGAAGAGATAAAGCTTGAAATATAGCTTCTTGAGGTTGCTCTTGAGCACCAACTCTTGCACTTTCTTGATTTTCCATTCTTATTTTTTCTATTTTTATTACTATTTGGTGAGTTTCCATTTTAAATAAATCGTTTTTTATTGTTCTTCTTAAGTTCTTCCTTCATCTCTTTCTTAAATATATTTTTTACAATTTTTTTTATAATATACTCACCATGGCCGAATGGCCTACATTATTCATTTAAGTTGCTGTTTTGGTTTATTTTATCATATTGTTTATGTTATTCTCTTTGATCTTGATGTTTTAAATGTTATTTTATTTCATATACTTGAGTTATATTTTAATTTGGTTGCTTTGTTTGTTGTCATTTATGATTTAAATATCATGTTCTTGCATTTTTAATTTTCTGTTTTCATGATGTTTAAATTTGAGCGTGTTTTAGATTTAGTATATCAAGTGTTGTTGAAAATGCTTGTGTGGTTTTTGCATGATTTGAGTTTTATATCTTAGTTGAGCATGTTTTAGATTTAGTATATGAAGTGTTTGTGAAAATGCTTGTGTGGTTTTTGCATGATTTGAGTGTTATATTTTAGTTGAGCATGTTAGTATACCAAGTGTTTGTGAAAATGCCATGCTTGTTGGAGCTTGAGGCCATTTGGCTACTCCATGTGTTTTGCATTGTGTGTTGCATTTTTGCCATATTAGTTAGTAGGTTTTTGCATTTGCATGACATTTGATTTAGTTGAGCATGTTAGTATACCAAGTGTTTGTGAAAATGCCATGTTTGCTAGTCACATTATTCCATTCGGCCACTCTTGGAATCTTTACATTGTATGTGCATTTTTGCTATGATTAGTTGATAGGTTAGCATTTGCATGATATTTGGTTGAGTTTTTGGTTTAAGCATGCTTTGTGTTTGTGAAAATGTCATGCATATTTTAGTTATTAAGTTAGGTTTATTTGCCATACATGTTCATGCATTTTTGGTCTAGGTTGCATTAAATGCCATGCAAGTTCATTTAGGTCTAGGTCACTATATGAATGCCATGCATTTTTTCATGACATTTAGGTTTAAACTCATACATTTCATGCATTCTGTTTGTTGTATTGTTTCATGCATTTCATGTTCATGCCACTTGAATAATGACTTGAGCCAATTAATGGTTCAAAGTCATGCTCTCTTGAGCACACTTGTGGAAAATTAAAGTTTGTCAAATTGATTATTCTACCTTTGTGATTTTTTTTTTACTTAGCCAATTTTTATCTAACTTTTAAAAAGTCCTAGCTACTGTTTGTCAGCTATTTTATGAGTTTCAAATATTTTTACTTTGATTTTTAAATGATTTTATCAAAGGCAAAAATGTGCTTTGACAAAACAGTTTTTTTCACCCAGTACTCGTACATTTTCGATTTTTTTGGGAGTTCATCTTTAATCAAAAAATTAAGCCAATTTTTTCCCGTGTAGTTTTACATGTCTTGAGTCTCCAGTATTGTTTTCAGAATTTGTTGAATTTTTAAAAATAGGGTAAAAAATTGTGGCTTAAAACTGGACAGTGGAGTCAGAATTGAATTTAAAGAAAAATCATTTTTCAGATTTGGTTAAGTTACTTAGAGTGGGCTGATTAGGAGGGTTAGCTACTGACTTAGGGTAGTTTCTAAGCCTTTTTAAACTCTAAAAATGGTTTTTCAAGTCTCGGGTTAAGGGTAGTCAAGTCCGAATTTTTAAACTTAGGAAATTAGAGCCATTTAAAAAAGATTTAGCCTAGTTTTTACTTTTAATTCAAGCTTTTCAAAATTGTTTTCAAACAATCACAAAGTATTCCAGTTTTAGAATATTAAATTTGACATATTTTCCTAAGGTAGCCGGATATCTTTTTAGATATACGGATTTCCTTAATTAAAGAAAAAATACATTTCATGCATTGCATTTTTCATATTCATGCATTTTATATAATATGTGATTCTTGCTATAATAATTTCTATGATATTGTTATTATTTTGATTTATATTTTTTGATGTTATATGGTTTATTATATGGTTTTGAATGTTTCTTGACTATGCTTTTATTTAGTTATTTTTATTTAGCATATACTATGTTCATGCATTATTATTTTTATTTTCATGCATATTATATGATAGCATTTTTTTATTCCATGTCATTTAAATTATATGCCATATCATTCATATTTGTCATGTCATATTAATAATTTCATTTCATTTAGGATATATTATGTCATCTAGAATATTTTATTTCATTTAGATTATATCATATGACTTAGGATATTGCCTTTCATGTAGAATATATTATATTACCTAGGTCATTTCATTTCATTTAGGATATGTTATGTCATCTAGAATATTTTATTTCATTTAGATTATATCATATGACTTAGGATATTGCATTTCATATAGAATGTATTATGTTACATAGGTCATTTAATTTCATTTAGAATATATCATATAACTTAGGATATTTCATTTCATTTAGAATATGCTAAGGCATTTAAATCATGTCATGTCATTTAGGTTGCATTATATTATTTAGATTTTGCTATGTCATTTTATTTATGTCATGCATATACATATTCATTTCTTTTAAATGTTTGCAAAAAAAGATAATGGTTTTCAATAAAATAAAGATATTCCCGAGTTAAAATAATTCATGAGTTCTCTGCCGGGTTTGCTGGGGAGGATATCATCAATTATTATTAATAACGGAATATCTTCTTTAAAAAGAGAATGATTCGGAAAATTTTCCAAAATTAATAAAAATTTCTATATTTTGCCACGTTTGTTGGGCAATATAGGGAAATTTTGAATTTATAAATTCCGGATCATTTTCAATTAAAAATGGCATTAGTTTTCTTTAAATTGGGAATTAACTTGAAATGTTAAATTTCAAACCGATTTTTTACCGAGACTTGAGATAATACACGATTAATAAAATACCAGTTTATACGGGCGTTGTGGGGGTGCTAATCCTTCCCCGCACATAACCGACTCCCGAACCCGCTTCTTTGATTTCTCTGGTTTTAAAACGCAGATTTGAAATTGGTTTTTAAAATGTTTTAATTAATTTTTAAAATATTTTATAAAACCGGTTTTAATAGGTGGCCGATCACACCTACCTAAAAAAAGATGGTGGCGACTCAATGTCTTTTTCAAGGTCATTTTCAAAGCCTTCATTTTTCTAGAGGAATTAAGTCGACTTTTCCTCGGTTTTTTTAATGTCACGCTTAACGAATAATAAAGTCTTGCGATGAGACTCGTTATTTTTTAGGTTGCGACAGCTTGGCGACTCCACTGGGGACAATTAGAGAGTCAGGCCTATAAATTAGTCGTGTGTTATCAAAGTCTCAGTTTTGTTGGTTTAATTGGTATTTAATTTTAATTCCCATATATTTTTTTTTAAAATAAAAGAGAATTTTGAAAATAAAAAAATATTTTAAATATGTCAATATTTCATGTGCATACAAATTATAGTTGTTCTCTGGTTATTTTGGTGCATATATTTATTTATTGATTAATTGATGATTTATGTTGTTTAATCTTGTTGGGGTATTTAAAATAAGGGATATAGAATAGGTGGTGAAAGGCTTGTTATTTCTCCTCACACACTACACGTGCATTTGCATATCATGAATCCTATACCCGGGTTCCGTCCTTTTAGGTGGGAGCAAAGTAACTAAGCCTTCGTGATTAACAATCCGCATGGGCTAGTGAAATACTTCCGGAGTACTAAATTACCTATGCCTTCGTGATTAACAATCCGCATGGGCTAGGGAAATAGACTCTAACGAATTGAACCCGCTTTTATCGGGGTGCCTTACTAGCCTTCACCGGCGACAGTGAGGAACAATTCGGAGCTTTTTAGAATTCATTCACCTTCATATAGTAAACCTAGGCGAAGCCATGACGAATTTCCAATTAGGTATCCTGAAGTTAAGAACACATGGAGAAATATTTCCAATCCTTTTACCTTCTATTCTACTTTCCGAATAAGTTTATTTTTTCTGACAATGATGAACGTACATCACAATGACCGTAATAAATGTTGATATTTTCATCCCCGGGGTGTTATAATGCCGAAATTTTGTTGGCATCCTCAGGGATAATTATTGCTTTGAATTATACGTTTTTTTTTTGTATTATTTATATTTATTCCCGTTACTAATTCATTTTCTTTTTGTTGTTTTTTTTTTTGTTGTTTCTTTTTTGCATTCTTTCCATCATTTCTGCACATTTGAAGGTTATTGGTCTTGGGATATTATTCAACCAAAAGGGCTTTCATGGAGGGTCAGAGTGTCTCAGTGGTCGAGAAACATTTAGAGGTTAGGAAACAGTCCGAGAAAGATCAACAGGATAATGGGGATTGTTTGAAGATGGGATATGTGTCAGCATTGCCAGCCGAGGTTGATCTTATTATTAAGCAAAATGATCTCCAAGATTTGATTGATATATGGAATCAGTGGAATATATCGGAAAAAGAAGCCTTCACTCAGACATATGGGGACATAGCTCTGTTAGCTCAGGTTAAGGTCAGTGATGAGGTGATCCGGGCTGTGGTACAATTCTGACATCCCGCTTATCGGTGTTTTACTTTCAACCGAGAGGATATGACTCCAACCATAGAGGATTATTTGACTTTGCTGCATATTGAGAATGTTATTCCCGATCGTATTTATTTGAAGGATACAAAGACGTCGGGTTTCAAGAAAAAGGTGTCGAAGATTTTGGGAGTGGAAAGAAATTGGGTAGAAAGCCATGTTGTCCGAAAAGGAGTAAGCTACTGCATATCATGGGACATTTTACGGGCTTTAATCCATAGCCATTCAAGCAAGGAGACAATTAGGAATATTTTTGCTTTGGCTATCTATGGTTTAGTTATCTTTCCGAAAACATTAGGGTATGTGGATGTGGCGATATTTGATGTTTTCGAGAGGCTTGAGCAAAGGATAAACCCAGCCCCGGCAATCATAGTAGAAACAATCCGATCCCTGAATTTCTGTAGATGGGAAGGCAAAGGTCGTTTTCTAGGATGTATACAGCTCCTCTACATATGGGTTCAGAGCCATTTCTGTAAACAGGAGAATTTCCCCCTTCGTTCATATTGGAAATCTTTTGCACCAATTGGCGAATTTCTTAAAAGGGATTGGCTTGAGAATAGGAATGAGGAGCAATGGATCAATATATTCCAGAATATCAGGACTGAGATGATAGTTTGGAGAGCTCCATGGATAGCTCCTATACCGACATTGTATAAATGCGGAGATAAAGCCTCTGTTCCATTATTGGGAGTATGGGGAGGAGTGAGCTATGCACCACTGCTAGTACTGAGGCAATCAGAATCTCCTCAGTTTACTCCAATGACCCATGACCTTGGTCATTTAGAATTTGCTTACGGAGAAGATGGATATTCGGGTAAGGTCCGTGAGATTGTGCTGGCATGGAAGGAAACTCATCGGGTTGAGGTAGCTAGATATGCTGATATCGTCACACCTGACTACCTGACATGGAGGGAATCAAGGGTTAATGATAGGTTGTTGACATCGGATGGGGAAGAAGTTCGGCATTTGAGTTTGCCTCCCAAGGAAGCGCCATCAGAGTTAGAAATTACAAGGGCGGAATTTGAAAAAGAAAAGGCTCGGATGAACAAGGAGATTGCCCGACTGCAAGAAGAGCTCGAGGACATGAAAGATCGGGAGGTAGCCCGAGAAAAAGAAAAGGAAAAGATCAAGAGAGAGCGGGACACGGTTCAAAGTGATCGTCAGGAATTACACTTGGAGAACAAGAGGTACCGTTTCGAACTCAAATTTGAGGGGACTCTCAAGACTTCCAGGGAATGGGAACAAGAAGTCAGAAACCTCAAAAAGGAGAAGAACTATTGGGCAGAAAAGGAAAAACACGAGGAAGCCCGAGCAAATCAACTTGAGAAACAAGCTAGGGAAAGCTTACAAGGCGATGCTTCTGCTGACAAGTCAAAGGGTCGCGAACAAGTAGGGATCAGATGGAAAAGCAAGGCAGTTAAAAGAGGACATTGAAGAAGGTCCAGGATCCGAGGGAGTTATTATAGGACTAGTATCTTGTAATAGTTTTTTAGGAGAGACAGATTATCATGTTGTCTTAAGCAGGGATTTTTTCTTTGATGTATTTAGTTCCAGGAAATCAATGAAAGACCGTTTGGTTGGAATTATCCAGGGGCCAATACTTTAAATACATTCATCATTCACTAGTTTTTTCTTTTATATATTTTATTTGTTCATTCATTTATATTTATATTCATAATCATTCATTCATTTATTCTTTATAAATTGTTCATACACTTAGCCATTTATTTATTTGTTCATTCATTTATTCTTTATAATTAGTCATCTAAGTTCATACACTTAGTCATTTACTTAGTTGTTCATTCATTAACACTGATTCATTCATTCATTCATTTATTTATTTATTCATTTATTCATTTTTTATAAAATAAAATAAGAAATGTGTCAATAATTTCTAATCCATGGTTTTTAAAAATAAAGGTACAATTGGTCTCACTCAGAAAGAACCAGATTTCCAACACTCTTACAATACTCGATCTCGAACAAAAGCCATGGAAAACGATCAGGTTGCCAGAATTGAGAGAATGGAAAGAATCCAGAAAGAACTACAAGAACAATTGACTAGGTATCAAGAGGAGACACGTGAACAGATGACAAAGCTCATGGAGATGATGAGCACTATGATGAAGCAGAAGTGGCCCGGAGAGAATTCAGTTGCTGGAATGGGGGCAGTGAATCAGGAGGATAGACCAGAAGTGGTACAAAGAAATAGCCAGACATCCCAACCTGTGGGAAATGAAATTCCAACTGGGGCAGCATCCTACATCTACATCCAGCCGGCGGCCGAAGCATAGAATTTCGGTCCAAAAAAGGGTAACATCGGAGTTGATCCAATTGAGGTTGAGGTTCCAGACTTCGAAGAAATGGCAGAAAAGAAAAAGGCCAAAATGATTGAACTGAAGAGGGTCGAAACTGCTGAATCTGAGAAGAAATATTAGTTGTTGGAAGAAAGGCTAAGAGCAGTGGAAGGAGCAGAGTTGTTTGGCAGTCTAGATGCCAAAGAGATGAGCTTGGTACATGATCTAATAATTCCACCGAAGTTCAAAGTACCAGACTTTAAAAAGTATAATAGGACCACCAACCCATCGGCTCATCTGACTATGTACTGTAGAAGGATGACAAGGCATGAGGATAATGAGAAGTTGCTTATTCATTGCTTCCAGGACAGCTTAACAGGGTCAGCCACCCGATAGTACAACCAACTCAGCCGTACCAAGATTTGTTCATGGACGGATTTGGCCAGGGCTTTTATGGAATACTATAAGCACGTTTCTGACATGGTACTGGATAGGCTGTCATTACAGAACATGGAAAAGAGGTCCAATGAGACCTTCAAGGAGTATTCACAGAGGTGGAGGGATCTGGCCACACAAGTGCAACCCCCTTTAACCAACAAACAAACCACGGTGCTTTTCATCAACACATTGAAAGCGCCCTATTATGACAGATTGGTAGGAAACGCTACCAAAGATTTTGCGGATATGGTAATATCTGGAGAAATGATTGAGTCAGCTATTAAAAATGGAAAGATGGAAGGGGGTGAGTCTGCTACCCCGAAGAGAGCTTTTCCTACAAATAAAAAGGAGGAAGCCTATGCAATAAGCTTCAACCAATACCCTTATACACCTCCTACACCATACACACCACCGAGGCCTTATACCCCTACCACACCTTATGCACCTCTGACACCTTACACACCATACCCGGGGTATAATCGTTATTACCCTAATATCAACCACCTTACCCAAACCCGTTCCCCTAGACCAATATACCAAAACAGCCATTCCCAACTGGCATATCCCTTAAAATCACCTTTCCTGGAAATGCTATTCCAAACACACAAGGGCCTGCGCGTAATGACCAACGTTCACCAAGGAACCATCAAAAAGCCCAATTTGATCCGATTCCCACTACATATGGTGATCTATATCCAAAACTGTTGCAGGGTCAACTTGTTGCACCCGTGTACCTAAAACCTTTGACACCTCCATATCCAAGATGGTACAATGCAAATACCAATTGTGCATACCATGCGGGAATCCAAGGACATTCAATTGAAGATTGTCTGGCCTTCAAAAAGAAAGTCCAAAGCCTGATTAATGCTAGGGTTGTGAAGTTTGGATCAAAAAATGGGCCGAACGTAGCTGGAAATCCATTGCCCAATCATGTTGGGAATCAGGTGAATGCAATATTGACCGGAGGGGACAGAAGATTAAAAAGGGATATTGGGGAGGTTAAGACTCCGATGATGACAGTATGGTTTGAAATGGTCAAGGCATGATTGGTGGAAGGTACGAAAGGTCTGAAAATGGTTGCAAGAAGGGTGCATAATTGGTGCCCATTCCATAAGTGTGAAGGCCATGACATACAGAACTGCGGTGACTTTCGGGTTAAAGTCCAAAAGATGATGGATAGTGGGGTAGCCCAATTCTATGAGGAGATAGAAGGGGAAATAGAAGTCATTGAAAATACAGGTGGCTATGGGATAGGAAGACCCCTAATCATCTACTATGATGAACCAGAGGAAAAAGTTATGCCAGCCATGGAAGAAAATATGCCCAAATTAATCATTGATTTACCTGTTTCCTTTTCATACAAGGAAAACAAGGCTACACCATGGAAATATGACTGCAGCATGGTTACGCCCGGGTCTTCAGGCCAGTAGGATATTACAGGTGTGGGGCATTTAACCCGAAGCGGGAGGTGTTATGCTCCGGAGGCCGTTGAACAAGGGGTAGCAGGGAAAGACAGAGGAATTGATAAAGGGAAGAAGGTTGTCGAGCCAATCCATATTGAGATGGATTTGCCAGAGGAAACAGAGAGGGGATCAGCCCCTGTTAACAGAATTAAAGAGCCAGTATATGAGAAGGAAGCTTGTGAGTTCTTGAAATTTATAAAGCATAGCGAATATAGCGTGGTTGAACAACTGCAACGTCAACCAGCTAAGATCTCAATCTTATCCTTGCTTTTAAATTCAGAACCACACAGAATTGCTTTGTTAAGAGTATTAAATCAAGCATACGTGGCTAATAATATATCAGTGGAAAAGCTGGATAGGTTGGTGGGAAACATTGCAGCTGATGACTACATATTTTTCAGCTATGAGGAGATACCACCCAATGGTATTGGATCAACAAAAGCTCTCCATATAACCACCACATGTAAGGGGCACATATTACCGAGGGTCTTTTTGGATAATGGTTCTTCAGTAAATGTGATGCCTTTAGCAACCTTATCCAAGTTACCAGTGGATTTATCCTATATGATACCAAGTTGCACGGTGGTCAGAGCTTTTGATGGAACAAGGAGAGAGGTTATGGGAACCATTGAAGTTCCTCTGGAAATAGGCCCGTGCACATATACAGTGAATTTCCAGGTCATGGATATCAACCCATCTTATAACTGCTTGTTGGAAAGGCCATGGATACATTCAGCCGGGGCTATACCCTCGTCTCTTCACCATAAACTAAAATTTGTGATGGAGGGCCGGTTGATCACGGTATAAGGGGAGGAAGACATAATAGCCTTCGCATCCACTGAATCTCCTTATGTGGAGCCCAATAAAGAGGCCGTGGAGTGTTCTTTTCGGTCTTTGGAATTTGTAAATGCAGTTTTTGTCGCTATAGGACAGAAAATTCCAAAACCGAGGCTGTCCAAGAACACAAGGCTAGGGGTAAGAACCACTATAGGAAAAGGCTGCAGGGCTGGAAAGGGTCTCGGGAAATATCTTCAGGGGATGGCTCGAGCCATAGAAGTAAAAGGAAAGAAGGACCGGTTTGGCCTAGGATATCTTCCGAAGGCCCATGAGAAAAGAAGACAAGTTGAGAAGAACCGACAAAAGAGGATGGCCCGTCTTACGGGTATGGATATTGAGTGGGAGCCTATGACATTCCCACCTATCCTTCACAGCTTCAGCTCAGCCAGTTCTCTGTTCGGAGAAAAGAATTCTGATGATGTGCTTGTAATGATAGAGAAAGCCTTCAAGAGATTCCAGGTGAATAGTGATTAGCAGATGAATGATGTGGAGATTTGCACGACCGAGAAAGATAGAATTGAAAGAGAGAGTACTAGCTGGATGGTGTGACATTGTCCACCAGGATATAGACTAACCAACTGGAGTGCGACTGAGTTGCCCATAGTTTTTAAGTCTATTCCAAAGTAATACTTTTAAAAAAATCAATCTTAATTATCTTTACCCAGAGATATTAAGAGTTTTTTTTTTCTGTAATGGGCTTTTTTAACTATTTTCATTCAATAAATAACAAGCACAATGCATTATCCATATTGATGTGTCCATATTCTTTCATTTTTATTATTTATTTTGTTTTCTATATATATTTTCCTATATTATTTTTTCTCACCTATTTACAGGTGTACTGATGCGAAATATGAGGACCCTCTTATCAGTAATTCTGAAATTGATTTTGAAAGACCCATTTGCACGGGTGATTTTGAGGCTAATGAAGATACTGAGGATTATGGTCTACCTCCGGATCTATTGAGGAAAATAGAACAAGAGGAGAAGCAAGTACTTCCTCATAAGGAATTATTGGAAACAATAAATTTGGGAAATGGTGAAGAGATAAAAGATGTCAAAATTGGAACTTCATGTCACCATCAATAAAAGGTGAATTGATGGCTTTACTCCAAGAGTATGTGAATGTATTTTGCATGGTCTTACTAAGATATGCCAGGGTTGGATTCGGATATTGTGGTTCATAAGCTCCCTTTAAGGCCAGAATGCAAGCCAATTCAGTAAAAGTTGAGAAGATTGAGGCCTGATATGCTGTTAAAGATAAAAGAGGAGGTGAAGAAACAATTTGATGCTGGATTCTTGGAGGTGGCAAAATATCAAGAATGGGTGGCAAATATTGTTCCAGTACCGAAGAAGGATGGCAAGGTGCGGATGTGCGTTGATTATCAAGATTTGAACAAGGCCAGCCCTAAAGATAATTTCACTTTGCCCCATATTGATACTCTGGTGGATAATACAGCGAAGAGTTCTTTAGTTTCTTTTATGGACGGATTCTCAGGATACAATCAGATCAAGATGGCACCGGAAGATATGGAAAAAACCACATTTGTTACAATGTGGGGCACCTTCTGCTACAAAGTAATGCCATTTGGGTTGAAGAATGCTGGGGAACATACTAGAAAGCCATGGTGACCTTGTTTCATGATATGATGCATAAGGGAATTGAGGTCTACGTTGATGATATGATCGCAAAGTCGCAAGGAGAAGATGAGCATATTACGAATCTTAAGAAGCTCTTTGAACGATTAAGGAAATTTAGACTCAAGCTAAATCCAGCAAAATGCACTTTTGGAGTCACCTCTGGGAAGTTGTTGGGTTTTGTTGTCAGCAAAAGAGGAATTGAGATTGACCCAGACAAAGTGAAGGCTATTCAGAATCTGCCACCACCTCGCACTCAAATGGAAGTAAGAGGCTTTCTGGGCAGATTGAATTACATTGCTCGATTTATTTCACAGTTAACCGACAAATGTGATCCAATATTTAAGTTACTTCGAAAACGTGATCCAGGAGAATGGGATGAAGGGTGTCAGATTGCTTTTGAAAAGGTTAAGCATTATCTATCAAACCCACCAGTATTAATGCCACCTATTCTGGATAAACCAATGATACTGTATTTATCAGTATTTGAAAGAGCAATGGGTTGTGTTTTGGGGCAGCTTGATGAAACTGGAAAGAAAGAACAAGCAGTTTACTACCTCAACAAGAAGTTCACAGATTATGAGTTGAAATATTCGTCGGTAGAAAAGTTGTGCTGCGCCTTAGCTTGGACTGCTCGAAGACTCAGACAGTATATGTTGTACCACACAACGTGGTTGATTGCCAAGCTTGATCCAGTCAAGTACATGTTGGAAGCACCTTCTTTGTCAGGGAGGACAGCAAGATGGCAGGTTTTATTGTCAGAATACGAAATTGTATATGTAAGTCAAAAAGCTATCAAGGGCAATGCAGTGGCTGAATTCTTAGCAAGTCGGGCAGTGGAAGATTATGAGCCATTGAACTTTGACTTCCCAGATGAGGATTTGATGTATGTGTCGCAAGCAGATGAGATTCCCTTGAAGAAGAAAGTATGGAAAATGTACTTCGATGGCGCATCTAATGCCATGGGGCATGGAATCGGTACAGTGCTTATATCCCCAGAAGAATATTGTTATCCTTTCACTGCTAGATTGGATTTTGATTGCACAAACAATACTGCCGAGTATGAAGCATGTACTATGGGCCTTCGTGCTGTAGTGGACAGAAAGATCAAAGTATTGGAAGTTTACGGAGACTCAGCCTTGGTGATTTATCAGCTACGAGGAGAATGGAAAACCCGAGATACAAAGCTAATCCAATACCGAGAACTCATATTGAGTTTATTAGAGGAGTTTGAAGAAGTGAATTTCAATTACTTTCCTCGAGAAGAAAACAGGATGGCGGATGCTCTGGCTACTTTGTCATCAATGTTTAAAGTGAATGAAGGGGCGGAAGTTGTGCCGATTAAGATGAGCATATATGAGTCTCCTCCCACTGTTTGAGTATTGAAGAAGAAGCAAATGGTCTCCCTTGGTATAATGACATCTTGCAGTACATTAAGAATCAACAATACCCAGAACAAGCAACAGAGAATGACAAGAGGACTCTGAGAAGGCTAGCAATGGGTTTCGTTCTAGACAGGGAGATTCTCTACAAGAAAGGGAAAGATCAAGTCCTGTTGAGATGTGTCGGGTCTGCCGAAGCTCGAAGAATCATAGAAGAGGTCCATGAAGGGATATGTGGCACCCATGCTAATGGTCACATGCTTGCTAAACAGATTATGAGGGCAGGGTACTATTGGCTGACGATGGAAGGAGATTGTATCAGTTATTCCAGGAAGTGCCATAAATGCCTTATGCAGATAAGATTCATGTGTCGCCATCGCCATTACATGTCATGACTGCACCATGGCCTTTTTTAATGTGGGGAATGGATATGATCGGGCCTATTACCCCGAAAGCTTCAAATGGACATTATTTCATCTTGGTGGCCATAGATTATTTCACAAAGTGGGTAGAAGCTGCTTCATATGTGAATGTAACAAAGTTGGTGGTATGCGGATTCGTCAAGAAAGAAATCATATTCCGTTATGGGTTGCCAGCAAGAATTATTTCGGATAATGCTCTCAATTTGAACAATAAGATGATGAGAGAAGTGTGTACTCAATTCAAGATCACACATCATAATTCGGTACCTTACCGTCCGAAGATGAATGGCGCAGTAGAAGCAGCTAATAAGAACATCAAGAGGATTGTTGAGAAGATGACCAATGTGTACAAAGATTGGCATGAGATCCTGCCTTTCGCTCTTCATGCATATCGTACTTCGGCCCGCACATCTACAGGGGCAACACCATTTTCTTTGGTATACGGGATGGAAGCAGTGCTACCTATTGAAGTTGAGATCCCTTCACTTCGGGTTTTGATGGAAGTTGGCCTAGAGGAAGCAGAATGGGTTAAAGCTCGTTATGAACAGTTGAATCTCATTGAGGAGAAAAGACTGAAAGCAATTTGTCATGGGCAGTTGTATCAGAACTGGATGATTCGAGCCCACAACAAGAAAGTTCGTCCCAAACAGTTCCGAGAGGGGGAGTTGGTATTGAGGAAAATTCTCCCTATAGTGAAGGACCCGAGAGGAAAATGGGCTCCAAATTAGGAAGGACCTTATGTGGTAAAAAGAGCTTTTTCTGGAGGAGCATTGACTCTAACTCGGATGGACGGAGATGATTTTAGACATCCTGTGAATGCTGATGAACTGAAGAAGTATTATGCTTGAAAAAAAAATATGTGATGCTGTGCACATGAAAATTCGAATGATTCCAAGTGTAAAAATAGAAATTCTATATATCTATTTCCCCTGAGAATTGCTTTTCAAAGAGAATATTTATGCTTGATATGATGAATGGCCGTTTTTCATATTCCTTCCACTAAGAAGAAATTATCCTTAGTCTCCCCTTTGAGCCTTAAGAATTATTTCTTTCTTTAAAACCTTGATCAAGGATCACCCTCTACACTAGAGAGCAAATAAGAGGAAAGATAATCAAAAATCATGGCAAAAAGAGAAAGCCATCAGAAAATGTGGCAAATGAAAGCCAACAAAGCAAAAAAGAAAAGAAAGTCCAAAAAGGGACAAATGTTTCAAGAATGAGTTCTCCTCAAGAAATAATCCTTGATCCAATCACCCTTAAACATACTTTGGGCCTATTTTATCCTTTCTTTCTAGACCTAAACCTTAGCCTACATTACATGCTTTAAAAGCCCATTTTGATCAAGCATGGATATTTAATTTGAAAGGTTATTCTCAGAATTCATCTCATCTTTTGAATTGATATTTTTACCTTGGAAGCATTTAGAATTCTCAGATGCTGAGTAGAATACAAAAAAAAAATGGAAATAAAAAAGAATGAAAAATGAGAGGTTTAAGCCAAAAACCCGCAAAGGGCGACTTAATACCGAATGGAGGACACTTGAGTTGAAAACCTGTAAAAGACGGCTCAAGTACTAATAAAAGCTTGAATCAATGCTCCATGTAAAGGGGGAGAAAGTATCTGACAATCAGAGAAAAGGGGAACAACGCAGTCTGATGTAACTACAGAAGTTAAGAGGTTACCCAAGTGAATTGCTCGTTCAAGAGAAATTTCAGATGGTTTGAAAAAAGAGGGGTCCAAGATATTCCGCATCCGGGGCATCTACAGCCTATAACCTTATATTTGTTTCTTATATCCTTGATATTTATTTTTACCATTTTAAAACATTTCTTGCAATAAATTCTTGTTATCCTTTTCATGACAATTTTTGATTGATTCATATTCTCTTTCATATACTTTTGAGATGCATTATGGTTGTTATTAAATTGAATGATGATTAGTAACAAAAATCTTTAAATAAAGGGATTTCGAAGTATTACTAAGGAATAGATTTAAATCTTGGGAAAGGTTTGGAAAGTTCACCAGGAAAAGAAAACAGTGAACGTGGTGGAGACTCCGTCGCGAAGTCAGAAAATCTGTGAACTTCAGCGAGAGACAGAAGCTGAGGCTGTTTGACAAGATATCTTGAGTGAAGAATTCCTTAAGTGGGGCATCAATGAACAATTGAAGACTCTATCCTGAAGTCATATTATCTGTGAACCTCAAAGAAACCATGGATTAGAAATTATGGCACAATCATTCGATTGCATTTATTTTAGGAAGCATACAAGCATTTGCAAAAGCATGGCATTCTCATCATTGCATTTAGCTAACAGTGCAAAAATCAGGGAAACTTGGACTTCCTCAAAGAGAACTCGTTTTGCTTCTCAAAAGATTCAGACTCCGAGACCGCCATCGAGGTATTTCCTTCTATTTTAAATCAAATTCATTTTGTTTATCAGACAAGTTGAACCTTGAGACTGTCGTCAAGGTATTTTCAAATCCTATTTTTAAGACCTCCGGGCATAATTTTTCAAATCATGGGTAAGACCTCTGGGCACCATTCTTAAGACCTCCGGGCATAACTTTTTTTTCACAGGTAAGGCCTACGAGCACCATTTTTAAGACCTCCGGGCATAATTTTTTTTTCACGAGTAAGGCCTACGGGCACCATTTTTAAGACCTCCAGGCATAATTTTTCAAATCACGGGTAAGACCTTCGGGCACCATTTTTAAGACCTCCGAGCATATTTTTTCAAATCACGGGTAAGGCCTCCGGGCACCATTTTAAAGACCTCCGGGCACAATTTTAAAGACCTCCGGGCGCCATTTTAAAGACCTCCGAGCACCATTTTAAGGCCTACGGGCACCATTTTTAAGACCTCCGGGCACCATTCTTAAGACCTACGGGCATAACTTTTTTTTTTTTTTTAAAATCACGGGTAAGGCCTTCGGGCACCATTTTAAAGACCTTCGGGCAGCATTTTAAAGACTTCCGGGCACCAATTTTTTAAGACCTTCGGGCACCAATTTTTAAAGACCTCTGAGCACCAATTTTTTAGGACCTCCCGAGCACCATGTTAAAGACCTTCGGGCACCAGTTTTTAAAGACCTTCGCGCACCAGTTTTGTAAGACCTTCGGGCACTATTCTTAAGACCTTCGGGCCTAATTTTTCTTTTTGAAAATCGAATCCGTTTCCTTTAGACGGGTCGAGCCTTGATTAGTCAGGGAATTCAATTTAAGGACAAATCTTCAATTTACAACAATTTTTCTTTTTGAAAATCGAATCCATTTCCTTAAGACGGGTCGAGCCTTGATTAGTCAGGGAATTCAATTAAAGGACAAATCTTCAATTTACAACAATTTTTCTTTTTGAAAATCGAATCCGTTTCCTTAAGATGGGTTGAGCCTTGATTAGTCAGGGAATTCAATTTAAAGACAAATCTTCAATTTACAGCAATTTTTCTTTTTGAAAATCGAATCCGTTTTCTTAAGACAGGTCGAGCCTTGCTTAGTGAGGGAATTGAATTCATGGACAAATCTTCAATTTACAGCTTTTTCAAAAAAAAAAAAATAGAAGAATGAAAAACCCCTTTCCCTTTCCTTCACATGTGATTTTACTGACCGTACAGAATTAATGTTTGTTTATCTTTGCCTGATTCCTGATTCTCAGCAATAGCCAAAGAGGGGCAGCTGTAGACACCTAATTTTGTCCGGACCACTAAAACAGGTATGTTTTCTTCCTAAATTGATGTTTCCGAGTGTAAAAGTACTTTTTTCATCCTGTAGGTGGTACTCCGAGACTTAGTTTAAGAGGACGAGCATAAAAAGTCAAACCTGAAAAAAAGTCAACCCCAAAAAAGTCAACCCCAGAAAGTCAACTACTGAAAAAGTCAACACACTTTCAAAATCTAGATTTTAAGTTCAATTGAAAAATGGCGAAAGAATTTTGATAATCCGAGGTCTACATTGAAAGATATGGAGTTCGGAAGTTGGGATTTGGAGATTCAGTAGAAAGGAAACCCTAATTCGAGAAATTTGGGGAAAAGTGCTTAAACGATCAAATTGGTCGAAATTGAAGGTTCCAAATGAAAGATAAGCACTGACTACGGGTAATGGAGAAGCCACTTGCAAGAAAAATCGAAAGAAAAGTCAATCCGAGAGAAAACCGAGAATTAGGGTTTTTAGTGGATTTCGGTGAAATCGAGAAGAATTACAGAAATAGCCTGACTGGGTAAGACCAAAGCCCCCAATGGACGAGGAATGGTTAAAAAGGGATAGCCCAAGGCTCAGCTTGAAGAAAATCTGAAAATCGGACTTGTTCTGAGCAAAATCAGGTTTCGGAGGCAAAAGGGCAAAATTAGAAAATGCGGGAAAAATAGCAAATGAACTCCGAAAATTCTAAAAATTTGCAAATCTCATTCTTAAACCATTTGAAAGAGATTGGAAAAAGAAAATCTTGATTCGGAGTCCGTTTGAAAAATGGCCAAATCCCAGACTTCTTATGTAGTGATTCAAAAAGAAAAATCCCGAAAAAATAGCAAATGAGCTCCAAATCTTCTGAAATTTTGCAAATCTCATTTTTAAATTATTTGAAATAAAATCTTGATTCAGAGTTTGATTGCAAAATTGCCAAATCTTGGGCTTCTTATGTAGTAATTCAAAAAAGAAAATCTCGGAAAAATAGTAAATGAGCTCCAAATCTTCTAAAATTTTGCAAATCTCATTTTTAAATTATTTTGAAGAGATTGGCGAAAGAAAATATTGATTAAGAGTTCGTTTGCAAAATAGCCAAATCTCGGGCCTCCTATGCAATAATTCAAGAAGATAAATCCCGAAAAAATAGCAAATGGACTCCAAAAATTTTGAAAATTTGCAAATATCATTTGTAAATTATTTGGAAGATATTGGCAAAATAAAATCTTAATTCGGAGTTCGTTTGCAAAATGGCCAATTCCGCGCTCCTATGTAGTAATTCAAGCCGATAAATCCCGAAAAAAAATACCAAATGAGCTCCAAAAATTATGAAAACTTCTAGATCACACTTGAATATATGGGTGAAGAAAAATCTTGATTTGGAGCTCGTTTAAAAAATGGTAAAATATAGGGGCATAAAAGGGCATTTTTGGAAGAAAAAATCCAAATAAATAGCAAATGGACTCGGATAATTTTGAAAACTTCTAGAACTCAATATTTTATTATTTTGGAAGTATTAAAAAAATAAAAATTGAATTTGGAGTCCGTTTGATATTTATTTGCATCCGGGGGGCAAAACGGTCATTTCACCCAAGCAACCGAAAAAGGCTACTTTGGGCCTTTCAAAAAATCAGAGTTGGGCTGGAAAAGAGAAGTGCTGGCCTCCCCAGGCCCAAAGGAAGGAGGAAGCTTCTAATTTTTCAATCAAATGGCTAAAAATCAAGAGTTAGTTAGAGATTCTCTTTGATCAAGCCATGGTGATTAAGCCATATAGGCCAAGAGAGGTGTCAACATTATTCTTGAACAGCTGTAATTTGAGATAGATGATATGCTAATCTAAAGGTGGTAATTTCATGATTTTTTCACCTTGAATTATTAGCCATTTGACGGGATATTGGTTACAAAAAAATGACAACATCCATGCTCTTTTAAGGGACCATTCGGCCAGCATAGGAAGGGGAGTCAGATTTTTCATTTTTACATTTCATTTTTCTGAGTTCTCTTAGTTTTTACTTGGTTTTTCTCTTCTTGGTTGAAAGCAAAAAAGAAAAGTTTAGAAAAGAAAGGAAAGTTTGAAGAGATAAAGCTTGAAATATAGCTTCTTGAGGTTTCTCTTGAGCACCAACTCTTGCACTTTCTTGATTTTCCATTCTTATTTTTTCTATTTTGATTACTATTTGGTGAGTTTCCATTTTAAATAAATGTTTTTTTTATTGTTCTTCTTATGTTCTTCCTTCATCTCTTTCTTAAATATATTTTTTATAATTTTTTTATAATATACTCACCATGGTCGAATGGCCTACATTATTCATTTAAGTTGATGTTTTGGTTTATTTTATCATATTGTTTATGTTATTTTCTTTGATCTTGATGTTTTAAATGTTATGTTATTTCATATACTTGAGTTATATTTTAATTTGGTTGCTTTGTTTGTTGTCATTTATGATTTAAATATCATGTTCTTGCATTTTTAATTTTTTGTTTTCATGATGTTTAAATTTGAGCATGTTTTAGATTTAGTATATCAAGTATTTGTGAAAATGCTTGTGTGGTTTTTGCATGATTTGAGTGTTATATTTTAGTTAAGCATGTTAGTATACCAAGTGTTTGTGAAAATGCCATGCTTGTTAGAGCTTGAGGCCATTTGGCTACTCCATGTGTTTTGCATTGTGTGTTGCATTTTTGCCATATTAGTTAGTAGGTTTTTGCATTTGCATGAAATTTGATTTACTTGAGCATGTTAGTATACCAAGTGTTTATGTAAATGCCATGTTTGCTAGTCACATTATTCCATTCGGCCACTCTTGGAATCTTTACATTGTATGTGCATTTTTGCTATGATTAGTTGATAGGTTAGCATTTGCATGATATTTGGTTGAGTTTTTGGTTTGTGAAAATGCCATGCATATTATTGTTATTAAGTTAGGTTTATTTGCCATACATGTTCATGCATTTTAGGTCTAGGTTGCATTAAATGCCATGCAAGTTCATTTAGGTCTAGGTCACTATATGAATGCCATGCATTTTTTCATGACATTTAGGTTTAAACTCATACATTTCATGCATTCTGTTTGCTGTATTGTTTCATGCATTTCATGTTCATGCCACTTGAATAATGACTTGAGCCAATTAATGGTTCAAAGTCATGCTCTCTTAAGCACACTTGTGGAAAATTAAAGTTTGTCAAATTGATTATTCTACCTTTGTGATTTTTTTTACTTAGCCAATTTTTATCTAACTTTCAAAAAGTCCTAGCTACTGTTTGTGAGCTATTTTATGAGTTTCAAATATTTTTACTTTGATTTTTAAATGATTTTATCAAAGGCAAAAATGTGTTTTTGACAAAACAGTTTTTTCACCCAGTACTCGTACTTTTTCAATTTTTTTGGGAGTTCATCTTTAATCAGAAAATTAAGCCGAGTTTTTCCCGTGTAGTTTTACATGTCTTGAGTCTCCAGTACTGTTTTTAGAATTTTTAAAAATAGGGTAAAAAATCGTGGCTTAAAACTGGACAGTGGAGTCATAATTGAATTTAAAGAAAAATAATTTTTCTGTTTTGGTTAAGTTACTTAGAGTGGGCTGATAAGGAGGGTTAGCTACTGACTTAGGGTAGTTTCTAAGCCTTTTTAAACTCTAAAAATGGTTTTTCAAGTCTCGAGGTAAGGGTAGTCAAGTCCGGATTTTTAAACTTAGGAAATTAGAGCCATTTAAAAAAGATTTAGCCCAGTTTTTACTTTTAATTCAAGCTTTTCAAAATTGTTTTCAAACAATCACAAAGTATTTCGGTTTTAGCATATTTAATTTGACATATTTTCCTAAGGTAGCCGGATATCTTTTTAGATATACGGATTTCCTTAATTAAAGAAAAAAATACATTTCATGCATTGCATTTTTCATATTCATGCATTTTATATAATATGTGATTCTTGCTATAATAATTTCTATGATATTGTTATTATTTTGATTTATATTTTTTGATGTTATATGGTTTATTATATGGTTTTGAATATTTCATGATATCCTATGCTTTTATTTAGTTATTTTTATTTAGCATATACTATGTTCATGCATTATTATTTTTATTTTCATGCATATTATATGATAGCATTATTTTATTCCATGTCATTTAAATTATATGCCATATCATTCATATTTGTCATGTCATTTAAATCGTTTCATTTCATTTAGGATATATTATGTCATCTAGAATACTTTATTTCATTTAGATTATATCATATGAGTTAGGATATTGCCTTTCATGTAGAATATATTATATTACCTAGGTCATTTCATTTCATTTAGGATATGTTATGTCATCTAGAATATTTTATTTCATTTAGATTATATATATGACTTAGGATATTGCATTTCATATAGAATGTATTATGTTACATAGGTCATTTAATTTCATTTAGAATATATCATATAACTTAGGATATTTCATTTCATTTAGAATATGCTAAGGCATTCAAATCATGTCATGTCATTTAGGTTGCATTATATTATTTAGATTTTGCTATGTCATTTTATTTATGTCATGCATATACATATTCATTTCTTTTAAATGTTTTCAAAAAAAATAATAATGGTTTTCAATAAAATAAAGATATTCCCGAGTTAAAATAATTCATGAGTTCTCTGCCGGGTTTGCTGGGGAGGATATCATCAATTATTATTAATAACGGAATATCTTCTTTAAAAAGAGAATGATTCGGATAATTTTCCAAAATTAATAAAAATTTCTATATTTTTCCACGTTTGTTGGGGAATATAGGAAAATTTTGAATTTATAAATTCCGGATCATTTTCAATTAAAAATGGATTTATTTTTCTTTAAATTGGGAATTAACTTGAAATACTAAATTTAAAATTGATTTTTTATCGAGACTTGAGATAACACACGATTAATATGGTACCGATTTATACGGGCGTTGTGGGGGTGCTAATCCTTCCCCGCACGTAACCGACTCCTGAACCCGCTTCTTTGATTTCTCTGGTTTTAAAACGCAGATTTGAAATTGGTTTTTAAAATGTTTTAATTAAATTTTAAAATATTTTATAAAATCGGTTTTAATAGGTGGCCTATCACACCTAGCTAAAAAAAGATTGGTGGCGACTCCATGTCTTTTTTCAAGGTCATTTTCAAAACCTTCAATTTTCTAGAGGAATTAAGTCGACTTTTCATCAGTTTTTTTTAATATCACGCTTAACGAATAATAAAGTTTTGCGATGAGACTCGTTATTTTTTAGGTTGCGACACCGTGAATGCTGACGAACTGAAGAAGTATTTTGCTTAAAGAAAAAAAGGTGTGATGCTATGCACATGGGAATTCGAATGATTCCAAGTGTAAAAATGGAAATTCCATATACCTATCTCCCCTGAGAATTGCTTGTCAAAGAGAATGTCCATGCTTGGTATGATAAATGGCCATCTTTCAAATCCCCTTCACTAAGAAGAAATTATCCCTAGTCACCCCTTTGAGCCTTATGAATTATTTCTTTCTTGGAACCCTGATCAAGGATCACCCTCTACATTGGAGGGCAAATACAAGGAAAAATAATCAAAATCATGGAAAAAAAAGAGCCATTGGAAAATGTGAAATCAAAGAATGGAAAATGAAAGCCAGCAATGAAAGAAAAGAGATTGAAAAAAAGAAAAAAGAAAAGTCCAAAAAAAAAGGGGGACAAATGTTTCAAGAATGAATTCTCCTCAGGAAATGATCCTTGATCCAATCACCCTTAAACACATTTTGGGCCTATTTTATCCTTTCCTTCTAAATCCGAACCTTGGCCTACATTACGTGCTTTAAAAGTCCATTTTGATCAAGCATGGATATTTAATTTGAAAGGTTGTTCTCAGAATTTATCCTATCTTTTGAATTGACATTTTTTTCTTGGAAGCATTTAGAATTCTCATATGCGTGGTAGAATACCCAAAAAAAAAGAAAAAAAGGAGAGGTTTAATTCGAAAACCAGCATAGGGCGACTTAATACCGAATGGGGACACTTGAGTTGAAAACCCGCAAAGGGCGGCTCAAGTACTGATTAAGGTTTGAATCAATGCTCCGTGTAAAGGGGGAGAAAGTATTCGACAATTAGAAAAAAGGGGAACAACTCAGTCTAACATAACTACGGAAGCCGAGGGATTACCCAAGTAAATTGTTAATTCAAAAGAAATTTCAAATGGTTTGAAAAAGGAGGGGTCCAAGATATTCCGTATTCGGGGTATCTACAACCTATAACTTTACATTTATCCTTGATATTCACTTTTACCATTTTAAAAAAAATTTGTTGCAATAAATTTTTGTTATCCTTCTTTTGACATTTGCTTGTTTCATATTTTTCTTTCATACATTTTTGGATGCATTTTGTTTATTATTGAATTGAATGATGATTAATAAGCTTAAAAATCTTTAAATAAAAGGATTTTAAAAGTACTACTAAGGAATAGATCTAAATCTTAGAAAAAGTTTGGAAACCACTAATCCTAATGGAAAATTCACCCAGTAAAGGAAAACAGTGAATGTGTTGGAGACTCCGTCATGAAGTCAGAAATTTGTGAATTTCAGCGAAGTCAGAAAACTGGGACTGTTTGACAATTTATCTTGAGTAAAGGGTTCCTTAAGTGGGGCATCAGTGAACAATTGAAGGCTCCGTCATGAAGTCAGATAATCTGTGAACCTCAAAGAAACCATGGATTAGAAATCATGACACAATCATTTGATTGCATTCGTCCTTAGGAAACATACAAGCATTTGCAAAGCATGTCATTCTCCTCATTGCATTTAGCTAACACTGCAGGAATCAGGAAAACTTTGGCTTCCCCAAATCCATCTCGTTTTGCTCCTCAAATGAGTCAAGCCCCTGAGACCACTGTCGAGGTATGTTCCTTTCCAAATCGAACTCGTTCTGCTTCTCAAATCAGTTGAGCCTCGAGACCACCGTCGAGGTATGTTCATTTTATTTTCAAGTTAAATTTATTTTTTCCAAATGAATCAAACCCAAGATCATTCTTAGTATTTCCTTTTGTTTTAAATCGATTTCGTTCTGTTTTATCAAGTGAGTCGAGCCTCGAGACCATCGTCGAGGTATTTTCTTTTGTTTTAAATTGAATTCATTATGTTTTATCAAAAGAGTCAAACCCCGAGACCATCGTTGAGGTATTTCCTTTTGTTTTAAATCGAATTCATTTTGTTTTATCAAATGAGTCGAGCCCCGAGACCATCGTTGAGGTATTTCCTTTTGTTCTAAATCGAGCTCATTCTGTTTTATCAAATGAGTCGAGCCCCGATATCATCGTCGAGGTATTTCCTTTTGTTTTAAATCGAATTCATTCTATTTTATCAAATGAGTCGAGTCCCGAGACCATCGTCGAGGTATTTCCTTTTGTTTTAAGTTGAATTCATTATGTTTTATCAAATGAGTCGAGCCCCGAGATCATCGTCCAGGTATTTTCTTTTGTTTTAAATCGAATTCATTCGGTTTTATCAAATGAATTGAACCCCGAGACCATCGTCGAGGTATTTCCTTTTGTTTTAAATTGAATTCATTTTGTTTTATCAAATGAGTCGAGTCCCGAGACCATCGTCGAGGTATTTCCTTTTGTTTTAAAACTCGTTCTACTTTTTAAGTGCGTCAAATACTTTGTTTTAAAATCGAACCCGTTTTCTTAAGATGGTTCGAGCCTTGATTAGTCAGGAAATTCAATTTAAGGACAAAATTTTCAATTTACAGCTTTTTCAAAAAAAAAATGATGAAAAATATTATGATGATTGAAAACCCCTTTCCCTTTCCTTCACATGTGATTTCACTAACCGAACAAAATTAGTGTTTGTTTATCTTTGCCTCATTCCTGAATCCCAGCAATAGCCAAAGAGGGGCAGCTGTAGACACCTAATTTTGTCCGGACCACTAAAACAGGTATGTTTTCTTCCTAAATTGATGTTTCAGAATGCAAAAAAGGCTTTTCTTATCCTACAGGTGGTACTCCGAGACTTAGTCTAAGAAAGCAAACAGAAAAAGTCAAACTTAAAAAAGTCAACCCTAAAAAAGTCAACTACTAAAAAAGTCAACCCACTTTCAAAATCAAGATTTAAATTTCAATTGAAAGATGGTGAAAGAATTTTGATAATCCGAGGACTACATTGAAAGATACGGAGGTCGGAAGTTGGGTTACGGAATCTCAGTAGAAAAAAACCCTAATTCGAGAAATTTGGGGAAAAGTGCTTGAACGATCAAATTGGTCGAAATTGAATGTCTCAAATGAAAGATAAGCACTGACTACGGGTAATGGAGAAGCTACTTGAAAGAAAAATTGAAAGAAAAGTCAATTAGGAAGAAAATCGAGAATTAGGGTTTTTGGTGGATATCGATGAAATTACTAGAATTACAGAAATGGCCCGATTCGGTAAGACTAAAGCCCCTATTTGATGAGGAATGATTAAACATGGATACCCCAGGGCTCAGTTTGTAGAAAATCTAAAAATCGAACTTGTTTTGAGCAAAATCGGGCTTTAGAGGTAAAAGGGCAAAATTGGAAAATTTGGGAAAAATAGCAAATAAACTCCAAAAATTCTAAAAATTTACAGATCTCATTCTTAAAACATTTCGAAGTGATTGGCGAAAGAAAATCTTGATTCGGGGTTCGTTTGCAAAATGGCCAAATCCCGGGTCCAATTGAAAAGGATAAATCCCCAAAAAATAGTAAATGAGCTCCAAAATTTCTGAAAAATTGCATATCTCATTCTTAAATTATTTGGAAGAGATTGGCGAAAGAAAATCCGGATTCGGAGTTCGTTTGCAAAATGGCAGAACTTTGGGTCCCCTATATAGTAATTGAAGCAGATAAATCCCGAAAAAATAGCAAATGAGCTCCAAAAATTATGAAAACTTCCAGATCACATTTTTAAATTATTTGGAAGAGATTGGTGAAGAAAAATATTGATTCGGAGGTCGTTTAAATAATGGTAAAGTTCGGGTGCATAAAAGGGGCAATTTTGGAAATAAATCAGAAATAAATAGCAAATGGACTCGGAAAATTTTGAAAACTTCCAGAATTCAGTTTTTTATTATTTTGGAAGAATTGAAAAAAGAAAATTTTAATTTGGAGTCCGTTTGCTATTTATTTAGGTTCGGGGGTTAAAAAGGTCATTTTATCGAAGAACCCAAAAAAGGCAAATTTGTAATTAAGAAAAATATGAAAGAAGAAGGAATTGCTGGGATTTTACCTCCTTTGATTAGCCAGCATAGAGGAGAAGAAGGAAGCTTAATCAATTTAATTCCTTAGTCACTATCAAGCTCACATGCTACCACTAGTACCTTGTACATGGTCCCCTCTTCATCCAATGACTTAGGTGCCTTGTAGAAAAGCTTAATGCACCATCCAATGGCCAAATTTAAATGCCAAGATGAAATTTTTATTTGTCATGAAAGAGCCCTCATCTAATGGCTAAGAATGGAAGAACACAACTCATCTAAAGGTGGACATCCATTTGGCCAAGCAAGGAAGTGCATGGGATTGTTCTTTTTCATCCAATGGCTTAGGCCATGTACAAGGGCTGAGTACACATGTTAAGGGCTGGGATTAAATGCCAAGATGACATTTTTATGTTGTCATGAAAGAATCCTCATCCAATGGCCAAGAATAAAAGAGCACAACTCATCCAAGGGTAGGCACTCAAAGGGCCAAGCGAGTGAGTGCATGGGATTGGTCCTCTTTTTCATCTAAGGGCTGAGGTTATTACAAGGGTTGAGTACACATCTTAAGGGCTGCTATCAACTGGCAAGATGACATTTTTATGTTATCATTAAAATATCTTAATCAAAGGGCCAAGATGGAAGGAGAAAAAGTGCAAAAAACTATCCAATTGTGGGCATGCCATTCGGCAAAGAGGAAGGAGGAAATGGAATGTTTTATTTTTTCCCATATAGGCTGATCATTTAGGAGGGGAAGTCAGTAGCTAATTGAGAAAAAAAATGTTTTTGAAAGAAAGGAAGAAAAGCTTTTGTTAAGGTAGCTATTCTACCATTGCTACTACATTTTTTCTTCTTCTTCCTCATGCTTTATTTCTTATTTTCCATGTGATTTCCTACCATTTTTTTTACATCTTTCTTGTTATTCTTGGTTTTCAAAAAATAAATAAAACAATGGTTAGGCTTCATGATTTTGATGAAAATCAAGTGATAATGGTTAGGGTGGGCTTTGTCCAATATACCAACCATGGAGCTCATCTCCATATTTTTTTACCTTAGTTATTTTTTTTTATGATTTTGAGATTGAAAAGGCTTTATGACCTTGATCAAAATCAAGAGATAATGGTTAGGGGGCTCTGTCCAATGTACCAACCATGGAGCTCATCTCTTTGTTATTTATTTGCTCACTTTAACTTGCTTATTTTTATTATTGTTTATCTTTATGTATATTTATATTCTTGCTAACCATCTTGTTCTTTTGACTTATGTCATATTTTTGCATCTTGAGGCTATTGTCATATAGTTTAGGCCATTTCCATTTTTCATATCATCTTCCATAGCATTTAGTTAGGTCATTTTACATGACATTTCTCACAACACTTTGGTTCCTAGGCCATTCGGCCATGTGCATTTTCTCTAAGCTTTAGGTCATTTTTCTAGGCCATGATATTTTCTATTTCATTAGACATCTAGGTCATTTTACATGTCATTTAGCTTTAGGCCATTTTTATTATTCCATGTCATTTTACATGTCATTTAAGCATTAGGCCATTTTCATATGCCATGTTATTTTTCCATGACATTTAGACAGGCCATTTTCATATGCCATGTCATTTCACATGTCATTTAGCTTTAAGCCATTTTTATTATTCCATGTCATTTTATATGTCATTTAAGCATTAGGCTATTTTCATATGCTATGTTGTTTTTCCGTGACATTTAGACATTAGGCCATTTTCATATGCCATGTCATTTAGGCAGTAGGCCATTTTCATTATTTCATGTCATTTGCCATGTCATTTAGACACTAGTTCATGCATGTTAAGTTAGGATATCATTTATTGCCATGCAAACTCATGCTAGGCATTTAGGTTATTTATGCCATGCATTTTCCATATCACTTAGGCTTTAAACCATGCATTTCATGCATTCACTTTGCTGTATTTTCATGCATTTCATGTCATGCCACATGATTTATGACTTAGGCCAATCAATGGCTCAAAGTCATGCTCACTTGAGCATACTTGTGCAAAATTAAAGAGTTGTCAAATTGATTATTCTACCTTTGTGATTTTTTTTACTTTAGCCAATATTTGTCTAACTTTTTAAAAGTGTTAGCTACTATTTGTGGGTCTTTAAGAGAGTCCCTAACATTTTAACTTTGATTTTTAAATGATTTTATCAAATGAAAAAAAAAGTGTTTTGGCAAAATAGTTTTTTATCCAGTACTTTGATAAGTGCTTAATTTCATGCATTTTCCTATTGAATTTCCTTATACTTTGTGTTTTGATTCTTAAGTTCCTTGACATTTTATTAGGTTTTTATGCTTTGTAGGTATTTTGGAAGAGATGAAGTCAAAACATGTTAATTAGGATAAAAGAGCTTACAAAATCACAATCACAAGATTGAATAAGACTTGGGAGTCAAAAAGATCAAATTCTTGGTGCAAAGCAAGAAGATAGATTTGACCTCCGGAACTTGTTGCTAATAAAACATGATGTTAGGCTCTTTATTCGAAAAAACTTCTTTCTTGACTTTTGAAGATCACTTGACTACCTTTCCGAGGGTTGGTTATGGGCCTAAATCGGATAAGAAATGGTCATCAAAATCGGCATTGGAATATCTCCCTAAAAAACCCTAGTGGTAAAAAACCCTAGCCGTAAATCACATCTTTTTTTTAATACCCTAGCTTACATTTATGTTTATCCTTGTCAAATAAGGATTAGTGGCTCTCAACTTGCATTAATTTCATTAATTGCAAGTATCTTTCCTTAAAGCTAATCCTAGTCAAAGTAGGAGAATCAAATCAGCCAAGACTTTCCTTCCTTACACTTACTTTGGCTGCAAGTTTGTAATCTCTCTTCATTAAAGAGTGCTTTGACTAAACTTTCCTACTTTATTCAAATTTGGCAGCCAAGGCTTATATCTTTCCTTAAAACACAAAAGTCAGCCACTTTTCCTCAACTTTAACCACAAGTCAGCATTTATTGAAGGGAGAGAGCTGAAATTCACTTGTTTGATGCCCTAGCTATCGCCTATAAATAGAGATCAAGGGGGCAAACGAAATTGACACTTCTCCAAGCATCAAAGTTCTGATTTCTTCGTTGTTTCTTTGTTTTTGAGAGAGCAAGAGGCTGGATAATTTAATATTCTTCTTCTTCTTCTTCTTCTTCTTTTTTTCTATTATTTTCTTCTTAGATTCTCTTTAATTTTATGTTTATGTTTACAATGCTTATGCTAGGCTAAACTTTTATTTGGTTAAGGGTGATTTCAAAGCCCTAGACATGTTATGTAATTAATTTTCAGAATCTATCTATCATTGTTTTATATCGAAGTTGCTTATGTTCTTCCATTAAAATTCTTCATGATGATTTTTTGATTTGTTTAGGTGGCCAACTAGATAAATCTTGATAATTGTCTAATGCTAGTTTAGGAGTCTTGATCCATGTAATTGTTTTGATTTTATTCATAAGTGGCAATTTGTGATTAATGATTAGGGTCAATTTTTCAATAATTGCAAAGTGGAACATAACCTAAGTTGAACAATCCGAGCTTATGTGTTTGTTGCTTAATCAACCTATATTTCTCATCATAAAGCTGCTATTAAATTGAACTTAGAGAGCTTATTCTAGGTTGTTGGATAGTTAGAGATTAAATAGAGAGCTTGTTCTATTTAACGACAAACTAAGGAAAGATTGGGGTAACAGGGCTTGTTGTTATCTACGGTTGTTAACTTTGATAGCTAATTAATGTTGATAGATATGAAATTGATTCTTAATGATGTCTAGTGGTGGAAAATGAAACCTTAACCATATTTCTCATATTTTATTCTTCTTAATTACTTATTTTCTCATTCTTATTGTTAACTTTAGTGTAAATCTGATCTCAAAGTACCCTTTTCTTTTATTGTTCTTGAATTTAAGTTTTAAACTATTAACTTATAAACTAAAACCCAATCCCTGAGGACTCGACCCTTGCTAATCACTATACTTTTGATAGGATACAAGATGGCCCAATCCCATGGCAATTTCTATATGGGCCAAGATCCAAGAAGATCTAGGAAATATGGCAAGAATGGGTGGAATTCACTTGGGCCATGTTGCAAGTTATTCAGGAAAGGCTTCAACATGCAAGATTGGCTTGCATCCAAGTTTGGTCCATGTGATTCAAGAACACAAGGTGGCACATTAAGAGGGTTTATTTGGGCTTATTTTAATTCTTATAATTAGCTAGGCATTTGGGCCTATATTATGTAACATGGACATCTTTTAATTATTTAGGTTTGGGCTTGAGCATGTTCAGCCCATATTTTACATATTATTACTTAGTATATTAGGGTTATTGTAGGGAGGCTATAAATATATGTCTTAGCCACCTATTTCAATTATCTTTTGATCAATTAAGTCTGATTTTATTCAGTGAGAGTTTTCTCTTTTAGTTCTTGAAAGAACTTAGGAACTTATCAAAGAATTCTTTCTTTGTGGCGTTCAACCTATCAAACTTAGGTTCTTGAAACGAGAGTTCTTAGGGTCTAGCTTACATGCTTAATCTAGGTTCTTTGAAACAAGCTTTTAAGGGTTTAAGTTTTCTTTGCCTGAATCTTGGCTTTTCTGGGTTAGGTATTTCAATTTGTTAGTGGGTTCAAAGGGTTTAACCCCTAGGGTTCACATCAGATGGTATCAGAGCCAGGTATTTTGAGGAAAGGGGGAATGATAGGATCCAAGATGGCCCAATCCCATGGCAATTTCTATATGGGCCAAGATCCAAGAAGATCTAGGAAACATGGCAAGAATGGGTGGAATTCACTTGGGCCATGTTGCAAGTTATTCAGGAAAGGCTTCAACATGCAAGATGGGCTTGCATCCAAGTTTGGTCCATGTGATTCAAGAACACAAGGTGGCACATTAAGAGGGTTTATTTGGGCTTATTTTAATTCTTATAATTACTTAGGCATTTGGGCCTATATTATGTAACATGTACATCTTTTAATTATTTAGGTTTGGGCTTGAGCATGTTCAGACCATATTTTACATATTATTACTTAGTAGATTAGGGTTATTGTAGGGAGGCTATAAATATATGTCTTAGCCGCCTACTTCAATTATCTTTTGATCAATTAAGTCTGATTTTATTCAGTGAGAGTTTTCTCTTTTAGTTCTTGAAAGAACTTAGGGATTTATCAAAGAATTCTTTCTTTGTGGCGTTCAACCTATCAAACTTAGGTTCTTGAAACGAGAGTTCTTAGGGTCTAGCTTACATGCTTAATCTAAGTTCTTTGAAATAGGCTTCTAAGGGTTTAAGTTTTCTTTGCCTGAATCTTGGCTTTTTTGGGTTAGGTATTTTAATTTGTTAGTGGGTTTAACCCCTAGGGTTTAACCCCTAGGGTTTACATCAGTTGGTATCAGAGCCAGGTATTTCGAGAAAAGGGGGAATGATAGGATCCAAGATGGCCCAATCCCATGGCAATTTCTATATGGGCCAAGATCCAAGAAGATCTAGGAAACATGGCAAGAATGGGTGGAATTCACTTGGGCCATGTTGCAAGTTATTCAAGAAAGGCTTCAACATGCAAGATGGGCTTGCATCCAAGTTTTTTTTTTTTTAAACTATTTCAAAACCCCCTTTTCTTTTGTTTTCCTAGAATTTATGTTTTAAACTATTAACTTATAAACTAAAACCCAATCCCTGAGGACTCGACCCTTGCTAATCACTATAGTTTATAATTGATCTTTTTAGTGCAAGGTTAAATAAGATATACTCTTTTGAGTGCATTAAGTTTTTGGCGCCGTTGCCGGGGATTGCTTTCTTTAGTTTATTGGTTTATTCTTATTTTCTATTCTAATTATTTACTTTCTTATTTTTTTTTTATTAGTGAATGTTCCAAGTTCCCGAAGAAGACTTAAGACTTAGGAGAATTCAGGAATTTATAACTTCTCACCAACAACCAGTCGAGGAGTTGATCCAAAACATCCAAGAGGAGCAAGGAGAGATGGCGGCAGCTGACAACCGAACTCTCAAGGAGCTAGCCGCTCCAGACTTGGGTCAACAACCATTATGCATTGAATATGCTAATCTTGAGGTAGCTTTTGAATTAAAATCTGGTTTGATTCATCTTCTCCCAACTTTTCATGGTTTTGCAGGAGAGGATCCAAATAAGCACCTCAAGGAATTCCATGTAGTTTGCTCAAGCATGAGACCAACAGGGGTCACGGAAGAGCAAGTTAAGTTGAGAGCCTTCCCATTCTCTCTAGCTGATTCAGTAAAGGAATGGCTCTACTATCTACCATCTGGGACAATCACTACATGGAATGATATGATGAAAGCATTCTTGGAAAGGTATTTCCCAACATTTAAGGCTGCCAACATTAGAAAAGAGATATGTGGGATTCAGCAATACAACGGAGAGTCCTTATATGAATATTGGGAGAGGTTCAAGAAACTTTGTGCATCATGTCCACACCATCAGATAAGTGAACAACTTCTCATCCAATACTTTTATGAAGGTCTCATGCCCATGGAGAGAAGTATGATAGATGCCGCTAGTGGGGGAGCTCTAGTTGATAAGACTCCCGGGGCTGCTAGAACATTAATCTCCAACATGGCAGCCAATTCTCAATAATTCTCAATGAGGCAAGATCCAGCACCACAACCCAAAATGAGGTAAGTATATCATCCCTTCAACAAAAATTTGATAAACTGACTTCTCTTGTTCAACAATTGGTTGTAGGTAATATACACCAAATAAAGGCTTGTGGCATATGTTCAAACATGGGGCACCAAACTGATATGTGTCCAACGCTTCAAGAAGACACCAATGAACATGTGAATGCCATGGGTGGATTTCAGAACCAACCAAGGAAATATGATCCCTACTCAAACACATACAATCCAGGATGGAGGGATCATCCAAACTTCAATTATGGAAGGAACCAATCACAAGTTGTTCCTCCACCATTTGACAACAGGCCACCAGGTTTTCAGCAAAGAGTGCAACAACCATATCAAACCGGACAACAAGTGCCACCACAAAAAAATTCAGGTGAGACTCTTAAAGATCTTGTAAAAACCTTTACTACTAATACAATTCAACTTCAACAGGAATCGAGGGAGACAAAGGTAAGTATTCGAAACTTAGAGGTTCAGATGGGGCAATTGGCAACAACCATGAGTCAAATGCAAGCAAGGGATTCTGGGAAATTACCTTCCCAAACCATAGTGAATCCAAGAGATAATGCTAATGCTATAACTTTAAGAAGTGGGAAACAGCTAGAGACACCACAAAAGGATAGTACTCAAGGGGAGAACAACACCATGGCATCCTCTTCACATCCCAATGAGCCACTAAAAAAGGTAATTCCTAAACCATCCTTTCCTTCTTATATAACTCCTCCACCTTTTCCTAGCAGGTTAGCAAAGTCCAAGAAGGAGGAGCAAGAGAAGGAAATTTTGGAAACCTTTCGGAAAGTAGAGGTGAACATTCCTTTACTAGATGCTATCAAGCAAGTACCAAGATATGCCAAGTTCCTAAAAGAGTTGTGCACATCTAAACGGAAGTTGAAATGGAATGAAAAGGTAAGTGTGGGGGAGAATGTGTCAACTGTTCTTCAAAAGAAACTCCCACCTAAATGCAAGGATCCAGGTATGTTTACCATTCCTTGTAAGATAGGCAACACCAGGTTTGAGCATGCTATGCTAGATCTAGGGGCATCTATTAATGTCATGCCATATTCAATTTATGCTTCATTGAATCTAGGACCATTAGAAGAAACCGGTGTTATAATACAACTTGCTGACTGATAACTCGTATAATTATATAGTTTTTAGTTATGTTTTATTATTGTTTTGTGTCAAATACGAGTTATTATTGTTTAGTCTAATTGTGTTTATGATCTTTTATATTTTTATGTATTTTGGTGTTTTTCACAAGTTTCTTTGAGTGATTTCAGATTACTAGAATTAAGGGCAAATCCAGTTCAGTTCCAGTTCCGACACCTTTTGCCATATCAGCTATATCTCGAGTTTCACTGAAGCAATAAGGCTGAAATTTGTAGCTGTGCAAAGCTAAGAGGCATATCTATCTTTTTCATGTTTTACACTTCTTGAAACGGAGTCGTTTTCCCTAGCGAAATCGACCATCAAGTTGGCTGATGTGCAATGACGTCTGTGCTGACCTGTTTTCGTATTTTGCCCATATCTACTTATCCACATCAGCAAATGAGCTGATTCCAACGGCTATGGATCCGTAACTGATAGGGTAACATTTTTCTAGAAGAACATGTGATCAGATAAGGCCTCCAAAATTGACAAAATCGACCATCAAGTTGGCTGATCAAAATTGTCATGTATGACGAAAATTGTTAGAAAAATGCACCCACCTATTATACCTACCTTTGAAATTTGTAAAGCTTGTCTCTTGTCATTTAGCCCTCCAAAATGTGTATAAATAGAGGGCCTTGGATGATTGTAGAGAATCATATTGTACATAGGTAGGATATTAGCCATTTTAATAAAATTCTCTAAGTTTTCTTCTTCTTTCTTTTCTCTAGTTTTCTTTCTTTTCTCTAGTTTTCTTTTTCTTTAGAGAGAGCAAGAGGTTGGATAATTAATATTCTTCCTCTTCTTCTTTCTTTCTTTTATTTTCTTCTTAGATTTTCTTTAATTTTATGTTTATGTTTATAATGCCTATGCTAGGCTAAACTTCTATTTGGTTAAGGGTGATTTCAAAGCCCTAGACATGTTTTGTGATTGATTTTCAGATTCTATCTATCATTAATTTTCTATCAAAGTTGCTTATGTTCTTCTACAAGAATTGTTCATGATGTTGTCTTGATTTATTTAGGTGTACAACTAGATAGATCTTGATAATTATCTATTGCTAGTCTAGGAGTCTTGATCCGTGTAATTGTCTTGATTTCCTATTCATAAGTGGCAATTTGTGATTAATGATTATGGTCAAGTTTTCAATAATTGCAAAGTGGAACATAACCTAAGTTGAACAATCCGAGCTTATGTGTTTGTTGCTTAGATCAACCTATCTTTCTCATCATAAAGCTGCCATTAAATTGAATTTAGAGAGCTTATTCTAGGTTGTTTAATGGTTAGAGATTAAATAGAGAGCTTGTTCTATTTAACGACAAACTAAGGAAAGATTGGGGTAACAGAGCTTGTTGTTATCTACGGTTGTTAACTTTGATAGTTGGTTGATATTGATAGATCTGAAATTGATTCTTAATGATGTCTAGTGGTGGAGAATGAAACCTTAACCATATTTTTCATATTTGATTCTTCTTACTTACTTGTTTTCTTACTTTTAGTTTGCTTATTTTTTATATTTATTTTTATTGGCTGGTTATACCGCCTAATTTGTATATTAACTTTGTTTTATTTTTATTGGCTGGTTATACCGCCTAATTTAGTATATATATTTTTATTGGCTGGTTATACCGCCTTGCATCTTATTCTTATTATTTACTTTAGTTTAAATCTGGCTTCAAAAAAAAAAAACCCCTTTTCTTTTATTGTTCTTGAATTTAAGTTTTAAACTATTAACTTATAAACTAAAACCCAATCCCTGAGGACTCGACCCTTGCTAACTACTATACTTACAATTTATCTTTTTAGTGCAAGGTTAAATAAGATACACTCTTTTGGGTGCATCAAATTTTTGGCGCCGATGCCGGGGATTGTTTTCTTTAGTTTATTTGTTATTTGGTTTATTCTTATTTTCAGTTTAATTGTTTTCTTTTCAAATTTTGAAAAAAAAAAAGAGATGGAATTAAGCAATCTAACACTTGAAGAGTTGGTGGCATACATGAACATGGAGAATCAACAAGCCAATCTCACTTCCTCAGTTCAACAATTGGCCATGGGAGGATGTCAAGGCCATCAATGGTTCCAAGACCAACCGCATGATCATTACTCCAACACTTACCATGAGGGATGGTGGGATCATACTAATTATGGCTACTCGAAAAATTACCAAGAAGTAGATCCTTATGCCAATTACACTCATCCATCTAGCTTCAATCAATCATGGTCTCAAGAACCAGATCTTTTTCAACCACCACATATGACTCAAAACTCAGGTACTTCTTTAGAAGATCTTGTCTATTCTCTTGTTACTGATTCTTTGCAATTTCAACAGGAAACAAGGGCAAGCATCCAGAGTTTGGAAAAGCAAATGAGCCAATTGGCTAGTAGTATGGTGGGATGGGTAGCACAAAGATCTGAAGAACTCCCAGCCCAAATGATGGTTAACCCAAGGGAGAATGCTACTATTGTGACCTTGAAGAATGAGGAACAAGATGAGGATGAAACAAAATTAGAGATGGATTCTATTCTTGAGGATAATGAAGCCAAAGATCTAAATAAGAGTATTTCGGCACCTGAGGTAACGTTTAAGGTTTCACTCTTTACTAATGTTTCTTCTCCACCTTTTCCTAGTAGATTTGCAAAGTTCAAGGAGGAAGAACATGAACAACACATGCCGGAAACATTAAACAACTTGTTTGTGGAGGTCATTCAACAATTATCAAAATATGCTCCATTCCTCGATGACATATGCACCACAAAGGATGATGGAATAATACTTGTAATGGAGAATGCATCCACTGTTGTGCAAAGAAAGCTACCTCTCAAACGCATAAATTTGGGAAATTTCATGTATGAGCCTGACAAGCGTAAAAAGCCAAGAAGGGGTGTTGGTTAGATTCAAAACACTAACTCAAGTGTTAATTGGGAAGGCAGCCCAATTAAAGATGAAATTGCCAACCTTCCATATTCAGATTTGCTTTCTCTTTCTTTTTCTTTTCCTTTTTCTTTTATTATTTTTATTGTTTTTATTTTTATTTCTTATGTTTCTTTGTTAATTGTGTTTACTGTTTTTAAGTTCATTTAGGCTGCATAAGTTTCTTTTGTTTAATTGTTCTTTTCTCTTACATATAATTCTTGCATTGGGGGATAATAGCATTACATTAATGACAATGTAAAAATTATGTGTGGGGGGAAGAATTTAGGATTTTATTTTGAGTGTTTTGTTTTTGTGTCTTTTTATGTTGTTTTTCTTTCTGATCCTTGTTTTGAAAATAACTAGATGTAAATATAATTTTTATTTTTTTTAACCCCGGTTAAATGGCGGATAACGGTACTCCGTGATTATTTAAATCGGTTCCATCAGCTACCCACAAAACTGATATTGTATATAAATTTCTCTTCCAATTTCTCTTTCAATTTTTTTTCATTTTTTTTTTCAGGATGGATGATATTCTCACAAGATTGCAGAAACGATTTCCTCCCTTTCCTCGAAATATTTTACTGAAGCTTTACCAAGTTCGATTTGAAAGATTAAGAATGCTTATGCACAAAGGGATTCCTGGAGACATACGTTGGATAATTGAAGCCAAGGTACGTGAAGATGAATATCTTCCTATTTTGCATTTACCAGGTACAGGTAGAAGCACTTTTGCAAAGAAGCGACGAGCAAAGCGCATGAGTTCAAATTGCCACAAATGTGCACGATGGACGTGTAACGGTAAATGTCGTTCTATTGGGATTCCGTCCTCTAATCGAGATGATAAAATTGAATTCATTAAGGATGGACTGAGTAAGGAGAATTTGGGTAATATCCAACTTTCTCTTGAGACGCATCCTAGTGGAGACGTACAAAGAGAAATTCTTGATTTATGGCCGCAATTCCAAAGGGAATGGCAACATCTTGGGAATCTGATGTTAAAAGACCCTGTTTGCCAGCTTGTAAGAAAACTGGATGGGAAGCATATCCTCGACTCATAGAAGGCGTTTAAGCCGTTTCTGGACGTAAAACCAGAGGAAGATGTGAGCCACAATCACAACTACAATAAATGACTTCTCAGCTTTTGGTTTGATTTGCAATAACTTCATTTTGGTTTAATTTACGTGTTGTTCGATTTGTGTAATTATTCTCTTTTTTTTTATTTGACTTTTACGGTTGATTTTTCTTCTCTTTTTGATTTTCTTCCTGAAATCACGCAAAAATCTTTTGTTAGGTTAACATTTTCTTCTGACAGGTCAGATACACTTTCGGCGACATTATTACTCTTGTCTGATTCACTACTCAGTCCTCTATATATTACACCATGTACTCATTCTCTTTCAGGCACTCGAAAAAGAAAAAAAAAATGGAAAGTACTTCGTCCCAGCGCATTAAAAAAATTTGTGTCTTTGGAGGTGCTTATCCAGGGAAAAATAACATATTCGCTGATGAAGCCATAAGAGTTGGAGTAATACTTGCCCAACAAAAGATCCAGTTGATTTATGGAGGCGGTAGTACGGGTTTAATGGGAGCAGTCGCTACAGCAGCACACGCCGGAGGAAGTCCAGTTCTAGGAGTCGTGCCAAAACTATTCACAGATTTTTGTGGACCTACCGTGGGTAAGGAAATACAAGTCTGGAGTATCCCTGAACGGATGTCAATCATGTACCATTGTGCCGATGCATTCATTGCTTTACCAGGAGGTCTGGGTACATTGGAAGAAATAGCTTGCGTGGCTTCTTGGTCATCTTTGGTCACAAATAAGAAACCCATTGGTTTGCTTAATATTAATGGTTATTTTAGTAATTTGCTTTCATATTTAGATAATGCTGTGGATAATGGATTCATGTTTTCAGAGGCAAGGAGAACCATAATTTCTGCTACAACCATTGAAGATTTACTCAAAAAGCTCCAAGCTTATGAGTATTTATCTGCTACGGTTGTTTCGCAAACGCTCGGAAAAAGAAAAAGAGATATGGACGAGCAAGGAGTGGATTGCACTTTGTCTTTGTGACATTATCTAACATTTTGTTTGTTGTGTCTCAGTTATAATAAGTGGTTAGCAACCTCTACAGGTAATATCTCCTAAATTTTACCTTCAAAAAAAAAAAAAAGAAAGAAATTTGTGTTTTAAGCCATTTAAAAGTATTCATTCTGAACAAGGTCTGAGTAAGGGAGACTTGAGACATACCTTGTCAGTTTGATTTTAATCTTTTTATGTTTACTTGTTAATTTTTGTTTAGTATTTTAGGATTATTTAGGTTGCATGGTTTTGTTTTGTTTTGAGTCTTAGTTGTTCCTATTCTTATGTTATTAGTTCTTTTCTCTTACACATGATTCTTTCATTTGAGTTAATAGACTTACATTGAGGACAATGTAAGAATTAAGTGTGGGGGGAATGATTTAGGATTTCTTTTATTTTTGTCTACTATTTTTTTTATTTTTTATGAGTCTTTATTATTATTATTTTTTTTGTGAGTTTTAGTTCCTTTTTAATACAATGATGAGATATGAATTGCATAAGTCTAAAACAGATTTATTAGTGAGAAGATTTTCATGAGAATTGAGCTTGATGTCAACCCTTTTATGAGCCAATGTTAATATGATATGTTGATTGAGAAAGAAGCATGTTTAGACTTAATCTGACTTGTATAATCATCCTTGTGAGTTTTTGAGCCTATAATGATTGATGCATTATACAAATCAATCTAATTTCTTTCTTGAGTGCTCTTATGATTACATGATTCTCTAGAACTTGCTTTAAACCGTTTGAGACTATATTGATACATGTGACAACATGAATATGATAGAGGCATTAGGATTATAACCAGGGCCAAACAGCCATCCGTTATTAAGGTTCCAAGAGAACACACCCTTAGTGAACCAATTTGAGCCTACATTGAATAAGCTATCTCTTTGGTAACCATAACTTGTCCCTAACCTAAATATACTTATATCTTTACCTTTGTTCCAAAGATGAATTAGCATGTTTTGAGACAAGTTGCAAAGACAAGGAAGATTTATTGAAAATTTGGGTTAGAAACAAGAAATAAGTGTGTGGGGAAAAGAAAGAAAAAAGTCAAGAGAAAAAGAAAAGGATCATTGTCAAATACATTCCCATATTAAAAAAAAAAAAATCTTCTCTTGAACTTCTAGTTAAAGTAAAGAAAAAGATGTTACAAAGTTTGTTAGAATGATGCAAAGGCTCAACATGAATATTTAGCCTATGTTATTATGTGCTTTATAAGAGTTTTGAGAAGTTTTATTTGTATGATCTTTTTATGTCTCTAAACTTTATGAACTCTTTGGAACCTTTGTGATATCTTTATCTTTTTGTTCTTCAACCACATTACAAACCCCTTGGCCCCATTACAACCTTGATTAAAGACCTCTTGATTCATGAAGTTGTATGATCTAAATAGTGGAGAATAGGTGGACAAGCAAGAATATGGTAGAACTGTTTTCATGAGATTGATTGAGTGTAAACACTTCACCACTACTTTAAAGAGTGAAAATCATGAGGGTATCCCATGTGAGTAGTTGAGATTAAGTTTGAATATGCACTATTTTGATTGAAATATGTTATGTTAATATTGGCTTAACTGAAACAATTTACATTCAAGCATGATTTTTTGTGAAATTCTTTAAGCTATTGATTAGTTTATAAGACTTGTTCAAAGATTGTCTCTAATTTGTATTGAAAGGATTAGGAGTAAATATTTTTAGTATATGTAGTTTATTTATATTTTAGTTTTTCAATGTTTGTGGGTATCGTTCTAGTAAACCCTCACGAGACTAAACTCGTCCACTAGGGACACCTAGGGGTTTAAAGGCTTGTGTCACATGCTAAGTGCCACCGTGATTTCCTACGAAAATGGATTAGATTAGATTTTCTTATTTTATTTTTATTGAGTCGTTGCTAGGGACTAGCAACAATCTAAGTGTGGGGGTGTGATAACTCGTATAATTATATAGTTTTTAGTTATGTTTTATTATTGTTTTGTGTCAAATACGAGTTATTATTGTTTAGTCTAATTGTGTTTATGATCTTTTATATTTTTATGTATTTTGGTGTTTTTCACAAGTTTTGTTTGAGTGATTTCAGATTACTAGAATTAAGGGCAAATCCAGTTCAGTTCCAGTTCCGACACCTTTTGCCATATCAGCTATATCTCGAGTTTCACTGAAGCAATAAGGCTGAAATTTGTAGCCGTGCAAAGCTAAGAGGCATATCTATCTTTTTCATGTTTTACACTTCTTGAAACGGAGTCGTTTTCCCTAGCGAAATTGACCATCAAGTTGGCTGATGTGCAATGACGTCTGTGCTGACCTGTTTTCGTATTTTGCCCATATCTACTTATCCACATCAGCAAATGAGCTGATTCCAACGGCTATGGATCCGTAACTGATAGGGTAACATTTTTCTAGAAGACCATGTGATCAGATAAGGCCTCCAAAATTGACAAAATCGACCATCAAGTTGGCTGATCAAAATTGTCATGTATGACGAAAATTGTTAGAAAAATGCACCCACCTATTATACCTACCTTTGAAATTTGTAAAGCTTGTCTCTTGTCATTTAGCCCTCCAAAATGTGTATAAATAGAGGGCCTTGGATGATTGTAGAGAATCATATTGTACATAGGTAGGATATTAGCCATTTTAATAAAATTCTCTAAGTTTTCTTCTTCTTTCTTTTCTCTAGTTTTCTTTCTTTTCTCTAGTTTTCTTTTTCTTTAGAGAGAGCAAGAAGTTGGATAATTAATATTCTTCCTCTTCTTCTTTCTTTCTTTTATTTTCTTCTTAGATTTTCTTTAATTTTATGTTTATGTTTATAATGCCTATGCTAGGCTAAACTTCTATTTGGTTAAGGGTGATTTCAAAGCCCTAGACATGTTTTGTGATTGATTTTCAGATTCTATCTATCATTAATTTTCTATCAAAGTTGCTTATGTTCTTCTACAAGAATTGTTCATGATGTTGTCTTGATTTATTTAGGTGTACAACTAGATAGATCTTGATAATTATCTATTGCTAGTTTAGGAGTCTTGATCCGTGTAATTGTCTTGATTTCCTATTCATAAGTGGCAATTTGTGATTAATGATTATGGTCAAGTTTTCAATAATTGCAAAGTGGAACATAACCTAAGTTGAACAATCCGAGCTTATGTGTTTGTTGCTTAGATCAACCTATCTTTCTCATCATAAAGCTGCCATTAAATTGAATTTAGAGAGCTTATTCTAGGTTGTTTAATGGTTAGAGATTAAATAGAGAGCTTGTTCTATTTAACGACAAACTAAGGAAAGATTGGGGTAACAGAGCTTGTTGTTATCTACGGTTGTTAACTTTGATAGTTGGTTGATATTGATAGATCTGAAATTGATTCTTAATGATGTCTAGTGGTGGAGAATGAAACCTTAACCATATTTTTCATATTTGATTCTTCTTACTTACTTGTTTTCTTACTTTTAGTTTGCTTATTTTTTATATTTATTTTTATTGGCTGGTTATACCGCCTAATTTGTATATTAACTTTGTTTTATTTTTATTGGCTGGTTATACCGCCTAATTTAGTATATATATTTTTATTGGCTGGTTATACCGCCTTGCATCTTATTCTTATTATTTACTTTAGTTTAAATCTGGCTTCAAAAAAAAAAAACCCCTTTTCTTTTATTGTTCTTGAATTTAAGTTTTAAACTATTAACTTATAAACTAAAACCCAATCCCTGAGGACTCGACCCTTGCTAACTACTATACTTACAATTTATCTTTTTAGTGCAAGGTTAAATAAGATACACTCTTTTGGGTGCATCACTGACTGTTCTAACACTTATCCAAGAGGAGTTGTAGAAGACGTTCTTGTACAGGTTAATGAATTGGTTTTTCCCGCTGACTTTTATGTTATTGAGATGGAAGATGAGATGTCTTCTAATCCCACACCTATTCTATTAGGGAGACCATTCTTGAAAACAGCAAGAACTAAAATAGATGTACATGATGGCTCTTTAACTATGGAATTTGATGGTGAAATCATTCGCTTTAACATTTTTGAGGCCATGAGATATCCTAGTGATGTGCATTCTGTTTTTAATATTGATATAATTGACTCACTAGTGCAGCAAGCTTATGAGCTAGATGGTGAAGATAGTGTGGAGATAGTCCTTAGCAAACATCTCGGAATGGGGAATGCTAAAGGGGAACTAGCCTTGAGTGACCATGTGGAAGGGGCACTAGAATCTTTACACTCGCTGCCACCTAAAGATGCAAGGTTTGATGTTTCATTTATTGATTTGCCTTTATCTAATGAGAAACTTCTACCTTCCATTTTGCAGGCACCAACTTTAGCGTTGAAACCACTACCGAACCACTTGAAATATGTGTTCTTAGGTGAAAAGGACACACTACCGGTCATCATTGCCAAAGAGCTCACACCTTTGCAAGAAGAGCGACTTATCCGGGTGCTTAGAGAGCATAAAATAGCAATTGGTTGGATAATTGCCGATGTCAAGGGAATAAGCCCATCCATGTGCATGCACCGGATTTTGTTAGAGGAGGCGTCCAAACCAACAAGAGAAGCACAAAGAAGATTGAACCCTCCTATGATGGAGGTTGTGAAAAAATGAGATACTGAAGCTCTTAGATGTTGGAGTGATCTATCCTATCTCAGATAGCAAATGGGTGAGCCCGGTCCAAGTGGTTCCAAAGAAATCAGGTGTAACGGTGGTAACAAATAATGAGAATGAACTTGTTCCTACTAGGATTCAAACAGGGTGGCGAGTTTGTATTGATTATCGTAAACTTAATTCCACAACTCGCAAAAACCACTTTCCTTTACCTTTTATTGATCAAATGCTTGAAAGGTTAGCTGGCCATTCTCATTCTTATTTTCTTGATGGTTTTTCAGGTTATAATCAGATTGCCATTGCTCTAGAGGATGATAAGCTCATAAAATATACATTTTATGCCTTTATACCTTTAGTTTTTGTTATGTTTTCGATCTTTATCTTGTTTACTTATAATATGTTTTTGAATTTTAGGTACAATAAGGAGAATGAAGTCAAAAGATGTCAATAATGATGGTAAACAGCTTACAAAATCATAATCACAAGATGGAAGAAGACTTGGGAGTCAAAAATATCAATTTCTGGTTGAAAAGCAATCAGGCAGATTTGACCTCTGGAGCTTGTTTCAAGGAAAACATGATGTTAGAATCTTTATTTGAAGAAACTTTCTTCTTAACTTTTGAAGCCGACTTGATTATCTTTCCAACGATATATTATGGGCCCAAATCGGAATAGAAATAGGCATTCAAAATGGCGCTACAAGATCTCTCTAAAGAACCCTGCGGCCAGAAAAACCCTAATCGCAAATCTGAAAGAAAAAAAAGGCAAAAACGTGATTTTTGCACCTCCAGGCTTACTTGTGCGGCAATGACTTATTCTCAGGGTTTTAAAGCTCTATAAATACCATCTTTTGAGCCACAAACTAGATATCTTTTGAGGAGACTCAAGGGATCATCATTATTCTTTTTCTTCTTCTCCATTCTTTTATTTTTCTTTTTAGTTTTATACATATATTATCTATGCCTATGTTAGGCTAAACTTCTATTTGGTTAAGGGTGATTTCAAAGCCCTAGACATGTTATGTTATTAATTTTCAGAATCTATCTATCATTGTTTTCTATCAAAGTTGCTTATGTTCTTCCAATAAAATTGTTCATGATGATGTTTTGATTTGTTTAGGTGGCCAACTAGATAAATCTTGATAATTGTCTAATGCTAGTTTAGGAGTCTTGATCTGTGTAATTGTCTTGATTTCCTATTCATAAGTAGCAATTTGTGATTAATGATTATGGTCAAGTTTTCAATAATTGCAAAGAGGAACATAACCTAAGTTGAACAACCCGAGCTTATGTGTTTGTTGCTTAGATCAACCTATCTTTCTCATCATAAAGCTGCTATTGAATTGAATTTAGAGAGCTTATTCTAGGTTGTTTGATAGTTAGAGATTAAATAGAGAGCTTTTTCTATTTAACGACGAACTAAGGAAAGATTGGGGTAACAGAGCTTGTTGTTATCTACGGTTGTTAACTTTGATAGCTAATTAATGTTGATAGATATAAAATTGATTCTTAATGATGTCTAGTGGTGGAGAATGAAACTTTAACCATATTTTTCATATTTGATTCTTCTTAATTACTTGTTTTCTTACTTTTCTTGTTTGCTTATTTTTAAAACTATTTCAAAACCCCCTTTTCTTTTGTTTTCTTTGAACGTAAGTTATAAACTAATAACTCATAGATTAAAACCCAATCCCTGAGGACTCGACCCTTGCTAATCATTATACTCTACAATTGATTCTTTTTAAGTGCAAAGTTAAATAAGATACACTCTTTTGGGTGCATCAAATTTTTGGCGTCGTTGCCGGGGATTGCTTTATTTAGTTTATTGGTTTATTCTTATTTTCAGTTGTAATTAATTTTATTTTTCTTGTACATACAGGTTTTTGTTTTCAAATTTCAAGCAAGAAGAGATGGCAGGTGCTACATAAAAACTTCAGAACCTTCAGAACCAACTAGACAATCTCATCTCCATAGTTCAACAAGTGGCCATAAGTAAGATTCAACAATCAAGGCAGTGTGGAGTGTGCTTCATGATGGATCATCCAACCAATTGGTGCCCATACTACCAAAAGATAATTTTGAAGCAGCCTATGATGTGGGAGAATACCAAAGCCATCAAGGGTTCCAAGGACAACAGTATGATGCTTTCCCAAACACTTACAATGAGGGATGGTCGAATCATACTCATTATGGCTACTCGGGAGATTATCAAGAAGTAGATCCTTATGCTAATTACACTAATCAATTTGTCTTCAATCAACCATGGGATCAACAACAAGATCTTTTTGAGCCACCACCTCAAAACTCAGGTAATTCTTTAGAAGAACTTGTCAATTTTCTTGTTATTAATACTTTTCAACTTCAACAGGAAACAAGAGAAACAAAGGCAAGTATCCAGAGTTTGGAAAGGCAAATGAGCCTATTGGCTAGTAGTACGGTGGAATTAGTAGCACAATGATCTCAAGCACTCCCTTCCCAATCGATGATTGATCCAAAGGAGAGTGTTAGTGCCACAGAACTTGAGGATGAATCAGAAAATCCAAGGGAACCCGAGGATGAGAAAGAATTAAAGATGGACTCAACTATTGAAGATAATGAAGGCTCAATTCCGAAAGAGAGTACTTTGGCACCTGAGGTAACGTTTAAGGTTCCACTTTTTACTAATGTTTCTTCTCCACCTTTTCCTAGTAGATTTGCAAAGTTCAAGGAGGAAGAACATGAACAACACATGCCGGAAACCTTAAACAGCTTGTTGCCGTTCAACAAATACCAAAATATGCACCATTCCTTGACAAGCTATGCACCACAAAGGATGATGGAATAATACTTGTAATGGAGAATGCATCCACTATTGTGCAAAGAAACCGCCCTACAAAACGCACAAATTCGAAAAGTTTCTTGTATGATCTTGCAACTCCTAAACAGCCAAGAAGGGGTGTTGGTTAGGTTGGACAACTTAACTCAAGTACTAATTGGGAAGGCAGCCCAATTAATGAAGAAATTACCAACATGCCATACTCAGATTTTCTTTCTTTTCCTTTTTCTTTTATTATTTTTATTGTTTTTATTTATTTTTATGTTTATTTGTTAATTATTTGTTTAGTATTTTAGGATTATTTAGGTTGCATGAATTTGTTTTGTTTTGAGTCTTAGTTATTTCTATTCTTATGTTATTAGTTCTTTTCTCTTACACATGATTCTTTCATTTGGGTTAATAGCATTACATTGAGGACAATGTAAGAATTAAGTGTGGGGGGAAGGATTTAGGATTTCTTTTATTTTTGTCTATTATTTTTTTTATGAGTCTTTAATATTATTATTATTATTTTTTTTAGTGTGCTTTTAATACAATGATGAGATATGAATTGCATAGGTCTGAAACTGATCATTAGTGGTAAGATTTTCATGAGAATTAAGCTTGATTGATATCACTATTTTTCATGAGCCAATGTTAATATGATATATTGATTGAGAAAGAAGCATGTTTAGACTTAAAATTGACTTGTATAATTATCCTTGTGAGTTTTTGAGCCTATATGATTGATGCATTATACATATCAATCTAATTTCTTTCTTGAGTGCTCTTATGATTACATGATTCTCTAGAACTTGCTTTAAACCTTGTTGAGACTATATTGATACATGTGATAACATGAATATGATAGAGGCATTAGGATTATAACCAGAGCCAAACAACGATCCATTATTAAAGTTCCAAGAGAACATCCCCACTAGTGAGCCAATTTGAGCCTACATTAAATATGCTATTTTATTGGTAACCACAACTTACACCTAGCCTAAATATACTTATATCCTTACCCTTGTTCTAAAGATGGATTATATATTTTGAGACATATTGCAAAAAAACAAGGGATATTTTTAGTTGAAAATTTGGGTTGGAAACAAAAGATAAGTGTGGGGGAAGAAAATAAAAGAAAAAGTCAAGAGAAAAAGAAAGGGATCATTGTCAAATATATTCCCCTATTGAAAAAAAAATCATCTCTTGAACTTCTAGTTAAAGTAAAGAAAAAGATGTTACAAAGTTGGTTAGAATAAAGCAAAGGCTCAACATGAATATTTAGCCTATATTATTATGTGCTTTATAAGAATTTTGAGAAGTTTTATTTGCAAAATATTATTTTGTCTCTAAATTCTATGAAGTCTTTGGAACCTTTGTAATATCTTTTATCTTTTATTCTTTAACCACATTACAACCCTTTGGCCCCATTACAACCTTGAATAAAGACCTCTTGATTTATGAAGTTGTATGATCTAAATAGTGGAGAATAGGTGGACAAGCAAGCATATGGTAGAAGTGTTTTCATGAGATTGATTGAGTGTAAACACTTTACCACTACTTTAAAGAGTGAACATCAGGAGAGTATTCCATGTGAGAAGTTGAGATTATGTTTGAATATGCACTATTTTGATTGAAATATGTTAAGTTAATATTGGCTTAACTCAAACTATTTACATTCAAGCAAGATTTTTTGTGAATTTCTTTAAGCTATTGATTAGTTTATAAGACTTGTCCAATGATTATCTCTAATTTATATTGGAAGGATTAGTTATAATTATTATTATTATTATTATTTTTAGTTTTTCTTATGTCTTCAATGTTTGTGGGTATCGTCCTGGTAAACCCTCACGAGACCAAACTCGTCCACTAGGGACACCTAGGGGTTTAAAGACTTGTGTCACATGTTAAGTGTCACCGTGATTTCCTACGAAAGTGGATTAGATTAGATTTTCTTATTTTTTTTTTATTTTTTTTTGCTCGAGGACTAGCAAAAAGCTAAGTGTGGGGGTATTTGATAAGCTCATAAAATATACATTTTATGCCTTTCTACCTTTAGTTTTTGTTATGTTTTCGATCTTTATCTTGTTTACTTATAATATGTTTTTGAATTTTAGGTACAATAAGGAGAATGAAGTCAAAATATGTCAATAATGATGGTAAAGAGCTTACAAAATCATAATCACAAGATGGAAGAAGACTTGGGAGTCAAAAATATCAATTTCTGGTTGAAAAGCAATCAGGCAGATTTGACCTCTGGAGCTTGTTGCAAGGAAAACATGATGTTAGATTCTTTACTTGAAGAAACTTCCTTCTAGACTTTTGAAGTTGACTTGATTATCTTTCCAATGATATATTATGGGCCCAAATCGGAATAGAAATGGCATTCAAAATGGCGCTAGAAGATCTCCCTAAAGAACCCTACGGCCAGAAAAACCCTAATCGCAAATCTGAAAAAAAAAGGCAAAAACGTGATTTTTGCACCTCCAGGCTTACTTGTGCGGCAATGACTTATTCTCAGGGTTTTAAAGCTCTATAAATACCATCTTTTGACCCACAAACTAGACATCCTTTGAGGAGACTCAAGGGATCATCATTATTCTTTTCCTTCTTCTCCATTCTTTTATTTTTCTTTTTAGTTTTATATATATATTATCTATGCCTATGTTAGGCTAAACTTCTATTTGGTTAAGGGTGATTTCAAAGCCCTAGACATGTTATGTTGTTAATTTTCAGAATCTATCAATCATTGTTTTCTATCAAAGTTGCTTATGTTCTTCCATTAAAATTGTTCATGATGATGTTTTGATTTGTTTAGGTGGCCAACTAATAACTCATAGATTAAAACCCAATCCCTGAGGAATCGACCCTTGCTAATCATTATACTCTACAATTGATTCTTTTTAAGTGCAAGGTTAAATAAGATAGACTCTTTTGGGTGCATCAGAAGACCAAGAGAAAATAACATTTACATGTTCATTTGGTACTTTTGCATACCGTCGTATGCCATTTGGTCTTTGTAATGCACCAGCTACATTCCAAAGGTGTTTGTATAGGAGATTTATCAAAGACTTCTCAAAGATCACACTACCTCTTTGCAAGCTACTACAAAAAGATGTGGTTTTCAACTTTGATGATAAATGCAAAGAGGCGTTTGAAACATTGAAGGGACTCTTGACATCAGCTCCTATCATGCAAACACCAGATTGGAATATACCTTTTGAAATCATGTGTGATGCTAGTGACTATGCCATTGGAGCTGATTTGGGCGAACGGGTTGGCAAAGCCTCACATGCCATTTATTATGCCTCCCAAACTCTTAATGATGCTCAATTAAACTATTCCACTACTGAAAAAGAACTTTTGGCTGTTGTATTTGCTCTAGAAAAATTTTGGTCTTATTTAATTGGTACTAAAGTAATCGTATTTTCTGACCATGCAGCCCTTAGGTACTTACTCACTAAGAAGGAGGCGAAACCAAGGTTGATTAGATGGATACTTCTCTTACAAGAGTTTGATTTGGAGATAAAAGATAAGAGAGGTAGTGACAACCTGGTTGCGGACCATCTTAGCCGTTTAGTTCATGAAGAGGATGCACTACCCTTGAATGAGAACTTTTCGGATGAGCAACTTCTTTTTATACGTACAACAACTCCTTGAAATGCCGATATTGTTAATTACTTAGTTACCAAGAAGTTGCCACAAGAGTTGACACAAGCTCAAAGAAATAAGATCAAGAGTGATGCCAAATACTACATATGGGATGATCCTTACCTTTGGAAGCTTTGCTCCGATCAGATTATAAGAAGGTGTGTACTCGAACCTAAATTTCAATCTATTCTCACCTTTTGTCACTCTTATGCATGTGGAGGACACTTTGGATCCAAAAGAACAGCCATGAAAGTTCTTAATTCTAGATTTTATTGGCCTACTATATTCAAAGATGCATACCTCTTTTGCAAGTCATGTGATTGTTGCCAAAGAACCGGTAACTTAGGTGCTAGAAATCAAATGCCTCAAACTCCAATACTTATTGTTGAAATTTTTGATGTATGGGGCATGGATTTCATGGGACCTTTTCCTTATTCTTTTGGTAATCTTTATATTTTACTTGCCGTTGATTATGTTTCGAAGTGGGTGGAAGCAAAAGCCACTAGGACTAATGACTCTAAATTTGTTTCAGATTTTGTCAAGACTAACATCTTTCCTAGGTTTGGAACACCGTAGGCCGTAATCAGCGGTAGAGGTACTCACTTTTGCAATAGGACTATGGAAGCACTTTTGAAGAAGTATAACATCACACACAAGGTCTCCACCTCATACCATCCTCAAACTAGTGGGCAAGCTGAAGTGTCAAATCGAGAAGTAAAGTCCATCCTTGAAAAGACAGTTAATCCAAGTAGGAAGAATTGGAGTTCACGACTTGATGATGCACTTTGGGCTTATAGGACCGCATATAAGACACCTATTGGTATGTCTCCTTATCGACTTGTTTATGGTAAGCCTTGTCATTTTCTGGTTGAATTGGAACATATATCATATTGGGCTATCAAACAATACAACATGGAGATGGATGAGGCAGGTAAGCAAAGAAAACTTGACCTACAAGAATTAGAGGAGATAAGGAATGATGCTTATGAGAATTCTAGGATTTACAAGGAAAAGATTAAGGCATTCCATGACAAGATGATATCAAGAAAGGACTTTGTTGTTGGACAAAAAGTTCTTCTCTTCCATTCATGCCTTAAGTTATTTCCAGGTAAGTTACGTTCTCGTTGGGTTGGACCCTTTGTTTATTACTAATGTATTTACTCATGGTGCAGTTGAAATCCAAAGCCCAAAAACAGATAAGGCATTCAAAGTGAATGGTCGTAGACTGAAGCCTTACTATGAGAACGTTCCAGTACAAGATGTGGAGGAGTTACCACTTTTTGAGCCAAATTATGTTGAATAATAATGACATGGGTCTAAGTCAGGCTGAGGACAATAAACCAAGCGCTGCTTGGGAGGCAACCCAAACGGATGGAGAGCATCCATTATAATTAGATTTGCATATTCCATACTCTCCATCATTCTATCTTTTATTGTTTTTCTTTAGTTTGTTTTGTTTAGTAGTTCTTTTCTCTTACATATAATCTTGCATTGGGGATAATAGCATTACATTGAGGACAATGTAAAAATTAAGTGTGGGGGGAAGAATTTAGGATTTTTCTTTAGTGTGTTTTGTTTTTGATTCTTTTTTTGTTGTTTTCAGTGTGTTTTAGTTACTTTCAATACTATGATGAGATATGAATTGCATAAGTATAAAACTGATTTATTAGTGAGAAGATTTTCATGAGAATTGAGCTTGATATCATTTTTTTGAGCCAATGTTAATATGATATGTTGATTGAGAAAGAAGCATGTTTAGACTTAAATATGACTTGTATAATCATACTTGTGAGTTTTTGAGCCTATATGATTGATGCATTATACATATCAATCTAATTTCTTTCTTGAATGCTCTTATGTTTACATGATTCTCTAGAACTTGCTTTAAACCTTGTTGAGACTATATTGATACGTGTGACAACATGAATATGATAGAGGCATTAGGATTTTTAACCAGGCCAAACAGCCATCCCTTATTGATGTTCCAAGAGAACATTCCCCTTAGTGAGCCAATTTGAGCCTACATTGAATAAGCTATTTATCTGGTAACCATATCTTGTCCCTAACCTAAATATACTTATTTATATCCTTATCCTTGTTCTAAAGATGAATTAGCATGTTTTGAGACATATTGTAAAGACAAGGAAGATCTATTCAAATTTTGAGTTAGAAACAAGAAATAAGTGTGGGGGAGGAGAAAGGCAAAAGTCAAGAGAAAAATAGAGGGAAAATTGCCAAATACATTCCCATGTGAAAAAAAAATTGAATAATCTCTTGAACTTCTATTTATAGAAAAGAAAAAGATGTTAGAAAGTTGTTTAGAATGAAGAAAAGGCCCAACATGAATATTCGGCCTATGTGATTATGTACATGTAAAGAGCTTTGAGAAGTTTCTTTGTATGAATCTTATTATGTCTCTAAACTCTATAAAATCTTTGGAACTTTTGTAATATCCATTATCTTTTATTCTTTAGCCACATTATTACCCCTTGGCCCCATTATAACCTTGCATAAAGACCTCTTGATTCATGAAGTTGCATGATCTAAGTAGTGGAGAATAGGTGGACAAGCAAGCATATGGTAGAAACTGTTTTCATGAGATTGATTGAGTGTAAACACTTCACCACTACTTTAAAGAGTGAAAATCATGAGGGTAACCCATTTGAGAAGTTGAGTTTAAGTTTGAACATGCACTATTTTGATTGAGATATGTTATGTTAATTTTAGCTTAACTCAAACCATTTACTATCAAGAATGATTTTTTGTGAAACTCTTTAAGCTATTGATTAGTTTATAAGACTTGTTCAATTATTGTCTCTAATTTGTATTGAAAGAGGATTAGATTAGGTTTTATTACTTTGTCTCTATTTGATTTTGCATGAGGACTAGCAAAACATTAAGTGTGCGGGAGTTTGATAAGTGCTTAATTTCATGCATTTTCCTATTGAATTACCTTATACTTTGTGTTTTGATTCTTAAGTTCCTTGACATTTTATTAGGTTTTTATGCTTCGTAGGTATTTTGGAAGAGATGAAGTCAAAACATGTCAATTAGGATATTAAAGATCTTATCAAATCACAATCACAAGATTGATAATGACTTGGGAGTCAAAAAGATCAAATTCTTGGAGCAAAGCAAGAAGACAGATTTGACCTTCGGAACTTGTTGCTAAGAAAACATGATGTTAGACTCTTTATTCGAAGAAATTTTCTTCTTGACTTTTGAAGAACACTTGATTACCTTTCCAACGGTTGGTCATGGGCCTAAATCGGATAAGAAATGGTCATCCAAATCGGCATTGGAATATCTCTCTAAACAACCCTAGTGGCAGAAAAAACCCTAGCCGTAAATCACATCTTTTTCTTAATACCCTAGCTTAGATTTATGTTTATCCTTGTCAAAGAAGGATTAGTGGCTGTCAACTTGCATTAATTGCAAGTATCTTTCCTTAAAACTAATCCTAGTCAAAGTAGGAGAATTAAATCAGCCAAGACTTTCCTTCCTTACACTTACTTTGGCTGCAAGTTTGTAATCTCTCTTCATTAAAGAGTGCTTTGACTAAAACTTTCCTACTTTATTCAAACTTGGCTGCCAAGGCTAATATCTTTCCTTAAAACACAAAAGTCAGCCACTTTTCCTTAACTTTAGCCACAAGTCAGCATTTATTGAAGGGAGAGAGCTGAAATTCACTTGTTTGATGCCCTAGCTATTGCCTATAAATAGAGATCAAGGGGACAAACGAAATTGACACTTCTCCAAGCATCAAAGTTCTGATTTCTTCTTTGTTTCTTTGTTTTTGAGAGAGCAAGAGGCCGGATAATTAATATTCTTCTTCTTCTTCTTCTTTCTTTCTATTATTTTCTTCTTAGATTCTCTTTAATTTTATGTTTATGTTTAAAATGCCTATGCTAGGCTAAACTTTTATTTAGTTAAAGGTGATTTCAAAGCCCTAGACATGTTATGTAATTAATTTTCAAAATCTATCTATCATTGTTTTCTATCAAAGTTGGTTATGTTCTTCCATTAAAATTGTTCATGATGATGTTTTGATTTGCTTAGTTGGCCAACTAGATAAATCTTGATAATTGTCTAATGCTAGTTTAGGAGTCTTGATCCGTGTAATTGTCTTGATTTCCTACTCATATGTGGCAATTTGTGATTAATGATTATGGTCAAGTTTTCAATAATTGCAAAGTGGAACATAACCTAAGTTGAACAATCCGAGCTTATGTGTTTGTTGCTTAGATGAACCTATCTTTCTCATCATAAAGCTGCTATTAAATTGAACTTAGAGAGCTTATTCTAGGTTGTTTGATAGTTAGAGATTAAATAGAGAGCTTGTTCTATTTAACGACAAATTAAGAAAAAATTGGGGTAACAGAGCTTGTTGTTATCTACGGTTGTTAACTTTGATAGCTAATTAATGTTGATAGATATGAAATTGATTCTTAATGATGTCTAGTGGTGGAGAATGAAACCTTAACCATATTTCTCATATTTGATTCTTTTTAATTACTTATTTTCTCATTCTTATTGTTAACTTTAGTGTAAATCTGATCTCAAAATACCCTTTTCTTTTATTTTTCTTGAATTTAAGTTTTAGACTATTAACTTATAAACTAAAACCCAATCCCTAAGGACTCGACCCTTGCTAATCACTATACTTTACAATTGATTCTTTTTAAGTGCAAGGTTAAATAAGATACACTCTTTTGGGTGCATCATACTTGTACTTTCTTGATTTTTCTGGGCCGTCATATTTAATCAAAAAATTAAGACAATTTTTTCTAGTGTAGTTTTACATGTTTTGTGTCTCCGGTATTTTTTTTTTAGATTTTTTTGAATTTTTAAAAAGAGGTGAAAAAATTGTGTATCAAAACGGGACAGTAGAGGTAGATTTGAATTCAAAAGAAAAACAATTGTTGAATTTGGCTAAGGCATTTAGAGGGGGGTTGATTAGAAGCTTTAGCTAATGTCTTAGGATAGTTACTAAGTTTTTTTAAACTTTAAAAATAATTTTATAAATCTTGGGATAAGGGTGGTCAGGTTCGGGATTTTAAACTTAGGAAATTAGAGCCATTTTTAAAGGGCTTGGTTAGGGTTTTAATCTTCATTCAAGTTTTTCTTCAAAATTATTTTCAAACAATGACAAAGTTTTTTGTTTTAGAAAATTTAATTTGACATATTTTCCTAAGGTAGCTGGATATCTTTTTAGATATACGAATTTCTTTATTTAGAGGAAAAAATTACATTTTCATGCATTGCATTTTCCATATTCATGCATATTGCATAATATTTTTTTGCTATGATGATTTCTATGGTAATGTTATTATTTTGATTTATATTCTATGGTATTATTGTTTGTCATATGGTTTTGAATATTTCATGTTATCCTTTGCTTTTTATTTAGTCATTTATTTTTGTCACATCATTTAGCATATACTATGTTCATGCATTATTATTTTCATTTTCATGCATATTTTATGATAACATTATTTTATATCTCATATTTACTTCATGTCATTTAGAATATATTTCATGTTACTTAGGACATATTATTTCATATAGAATATGTTATGTCACTTATGATATTTCATTTTACTTAGAATCAATCATGATACTTAGGACATTTCACTTCATTTAGATATGCTATGCTTTTTAAATTATATCATCTCAATTAGGTTGCATTATATTATCTAGACTTTGCTATGTCATTTTATTTATGTCACACATGTTCATATTGATTTTTTAAATGTTTTGAAAAAGATAATGATTTTCAATAAAATAAAGATATTCCCGAGTTAAAATAATTCATGGGTTCTCTACCGGGTTTGCTGGAGAGGATGTCATCAATTATTATTAATAAAGGAATATCTTTCTTTCAAAAAAAGAGAATGATTCGTAAAAAATTTCAAATAAATAAAAATTTCTATATTTTGCCGATTTTGTCGGGGAATATAGGAAAATTTTGAATTAATAAATTTTGGATTATTTTCAATTAAAAATGGAATTATTTTTCTTAAAATTGGGAATTAATTTGAAATACTAAATTTAAAACTGACTTTTTATCGAGACTTGAGATAAAACACGATTAATAAGGTACTGTTTTATACGGGCGTTGTGGGGGTGCTAATCCTTCCCCGCACGTAACCGAGTCCCGAACCCGCTTCTTTGGTTTCTCTGGTTAAAGGCGGACTTGAAATTGGTTTTAAAAATGTTTTAATTAATTTTAAAATATTTTATAAAACCAGTTTTAATAGGTGGCCGATCACACCTAGTTAAAAACGATTGGTGGTGACTCCATGTCTTTTTTCAATGTTATTTTCAAAACGTTCATTTTTAAAGAGGAATTATGTCGACTTTTTCTCGGTTTTTTAATGTCACGCTTAACGAATAATAAAGTCTTGCGATGAGACATCGTTATTTTTTTAGGTTGCGATAGCCACCAAAATGAAACGATGTCCATTGAAGCTTTCGGGGTAATGGCCCGATCATATCCATTCCCCACATTGAAAATGGCCATGGTGAAGTCATGAAATGCAATGGCGATGGCGGCACATGGATCTTATCTGCATATATCTGGCATTTATGGCACTTCCGGGAATAACTGATACAATCTTCTTTCATTGTCAACCAATAATATTCTGCCCTCATAATCTGTTTGGCAAGCATGTGACCATTAGCATGGGTACCACATATCCCTTCATAGACTTCCTCTATGATTCTCTGAGCTTCGGCAGATCCGACACATCTCAATAAGACTTGGTCTTTCCCTTTCTTGTAGAGAATCTCACTGTCTAGAACAAAACCCATTGCTACCCTTCTCAAAGTCCTTTTGTCAATTTCTGTTGCTTGTTCTGGATACCGTTGACTCTTGATGTACTACAAGATGTCGTTATACCAAGGGAGGCCATCTGTTTCTTCTTAAATACTCAAACAGTGGGCAGGAGACTCATATATACTCATCTTTATTGGAACAACTTCAGCCCCTTCATTCACTTTAAACATTGATGACAAAGTAGCCAGAGCATCTGCTATTCGGTTTTCTTCTCGAGGGAAGTAATTCAAATTGACTTCTTCAAATTCCTCCAATAAACTCAGTATGAGTTCTCGGTATCGGATTAGGGTTTCCCATTCTTCCCTTAACGGATATATCACCATGGCATTGGATGCACCATCAAAATACATTTTCCATACTTTTTTCTTTAGGGGAACCTCATATGCTTGCGAAACATACATCAAATCTTCATCTGGGAAGTCAAAGTTCAATGACTCAGAGTCTTCTACTGCCCGACTTGCTAAGTGATGCACCCAAAAGAGTGTATCTTATTTAACCTTGCACTAAAAAGATCAATTGTAAGAATAATGATTAGCAAGGGTCGAGTCCTCAGGGATTGGGTTTTAATCTATGAGTTATTAGTTTATAACTTACGTTCAATGAAAACAATAAAAGAAAAGAGGTTTTTGAAGCCAGATTTAAACTAAAGTAAATAATAAGAATAAGATGCAAGGCGGTATAACCAGCCAATAAAAATATATATACTAAATTAGGCGGTATAACCAGCCAATAAAAATATATATACAAAATTAGGCGGTATAACCAGCCAATAAAAATAAAACAAAGTTAATATACAAATTAGGCGGTATAACCAGCCAATAAAAATAAATATACTTTTAAAAATAAGCAAACTAGAAAAGTAAGAAAACAAGTAAGTAAGAAGAATCAAATATGAAAAATATGGTTAAGGTTTCATTCTCCACCACTAGACATCATTAAGAATCAATTTCAGATCTATCAATATCAACCAACTATCAAAGTTAACAACCGTAGATAACAACAAGCTCTGTTATCCCAATCTTTCCTTAGTTTGTCGTTAAATAGAACAAGCTCTCTATTTAATCTCTAACCATTAAACAACCTAGAATAAGCTCTCTAAATTCAATTTAATGGCAGCTTTATGATGAGAAAGATAGGTTGATCTAAGCAACAAACACATAAGCTCGGATTGTTCAACTTAGGTTATGTTCCACTTTGCAATTATTGAAAACTTGACCATAATCATTAATCACAAATTGCCACTTATGAATAGGAAATCAAGACAATTACACGGATCAAGACTCCTAGACTAGCAATAGATAATTATCAAGATCTATCTAGTTGTACACCTAAATAAATCAAGACAACATCATGAACAATTCTTGTAGAAGAACATAAGCAACTTTGATAGAAAATTAATGATAGATAGAATCTGAAAATCAATCACAAAACATGTCTAGGGCTTTGAAATCACCCTTAACCAAATAGAAGTTTAGCCTAGCATAGGCATTGTAAACATAAACATAAAACTAAAGAGAATCTAAGAAGGAAATAAAAGAAAGAAGAAGAAGAAGAAGAAAATAAAGAAAAAGAAAACTAGAGAAAAGAAAGAAGAAGAAAACTTAGAGAATTTTATTACAATGGCTAATATCCTACCAATGTAAAATATGATCCTCTACAATCATCCAAGGCCCTCTATTTATACACATTTTGGAGGGCTAAATGACAAGAGACAAGCTTTACAAATTTCAAAGGTAGGTATAATAGGTGGTTGCATTTTTCTAACAATTTTCGTCATATTGTATGACAATTTTGATCAGCCAACTTGATGGTCGATTTTGTCAATATTGGAGGCCTGATCTGATCACATGGTCTTCTAGAAAAATGTTACCCTATCAGTTACTGATCCATAGCCGTTGAAATCAGCTCATTTTCGGATGTGGATAAGCAGATATGGGCAAAATACGAAAACAGGTCAGCACAGACGTCATTGCACATCAGCCAACTTGATGGTCGATTTCGCTAGGGAAAACGACTCCGTTTCAAGAAGTGTAAAACATGAAAAAGATAGATATGCCTCTTAACTTTGCACGGTTAAAATTTCAGCCTTATTGCTTTAGTGAAACTCGAGATATAGCTGATATGGCAAAAGGTGTCGGAACTGGAACTGAACTGGATTTGCCCTTAATTCTAGTAATCTGAAATCACTCAAAGAAACTAGTGAAAAACACCAAATTACATAAAAATATAAAAGATCATAAACACAATTAGACTAAACAATAATAACTCGTATTTGACACAAAACAATAATAAAACATAACTAAAAACTATATAATTATACGAGTTATCACACCCCCACACTTAGATTGTTGCTAGTCCCTAGCAACGACTCAATAAAAATAAAATAAGAAAATCTAATCTAATCCACTTTCGTAGGAAATCACGGTGGCACTTAGCATGTGACACAAGCCTTTAAACCCCTAGGTGTCCCTAGTGGACGAGTTTAGTCTCGTGAGGGTTTACTAGGACGATACCCACAAACATTGAAGACATAAGAAAAACTAAAAATAATAATTATAACTAATCCTTCCAATATAAATTAGAGATAATCATTGGACAAGTCTTAAAAACTAATCAATAGCTTAAAGAAATTCACAAAAAATCTTGCTTGAATGTAAATTGTTTGAGTTAAGCCAATATTAACATAACATATTTCAATCAAAATAGTGCATATTCAAACTTAATCTCAACTTCTCACATGGGATACTCTCTTGATTTTCACTTTTTAATGTAGTGGTAAAGTGTTTACACTCAATCAATCTCATGAAAACAGTTCTACCATATTCTTGCTTGTCCACCTATTCTCCACTATTTAGATCATACAACTTCATGAATCAAGAGGTCTTTAATCAAGGTTGTAATGGGGCCAAGGGGTTTGTAATGTGGTTGAAGAACAAAAGGATAAAGATATCACAAAGGTTCCAAAGAGTTCATAGAGTTTAGAGACATAATAAGATCATACAAATAAAACTTCTCAAAACTCTTATAAAGCACATAATAACATAGGCTAAATATTCATGTTGAGCCTTTGCATCATTCTAACCAACTTTGTAACATCTTTTTCTTTACTTTAACTAGAAGTTCAAGAGAAGATTTTTTTTTTTAATATGGGAATGTATTTGACAATGATCCCTTTCTTTTTCTCTTGACTTTTTTCTTTCTTTTCCCCCCACACTTATTTCTTGTTTCTTACCCAAATTTTCAATAAATCTTCCTTGTCTTTGCAACTTGTCTCAAAACATGCTAATTTATCTTTGGAACAAAGGTAAAGATATAAGTATATTTAGGTTAGGGACAAGTTATGGTTACCAAAGAGATAGCTTATTCAATGTAGGCTCAAATTGGTTCACTAAGGGTGTGTTCTCTTGGAACATTAATAATGGATGGCTGTTTGGCTCTGGTTATAATCCTAATGCCTCTATCATATTCATGTTGTCACATGTATCAATATAGTCTCAAACGGTTTAAAGCAAGTTCTAGAGAATCATGTAATCATAAGAGCACTCAAGAAAGAAATTAGATTGATTTGTATAATGCATCAATCATTATAGGCTCAAAAACTCACAAGGATGATTATACAAGTCAGATTAAGTCTAAACATGCTTCTTTCTCAATCAACATATCATATTAACATTGGCTCATAAAAAGGTTGACATCAAGCTCAATTCTCATGAAAATCTTCTCACTAATAAATCTGTTTTAGACTTATGCAATTCATATCTCATCATTGTATTAAAAAGGAACTAAAACACACTAAAAAAAATAATAATAATAAAGACTCATAAAAAAAATAGTAGACAAAAATAAAAGAAATCCTAAATCATTCCCCCCACACTTAATTCTTACATTGTCCTCAATGTAAGTCTATTAACCCAAATGAACGAATCATGTGTAAGAGAAAAGAACTAATAACATAAGAATAGGAACAACTAAGACTCAAAACAAAACAAACTCATGCAACCTAAATAATCCTAAAATACTAAACAAAAATTAACAAGTAAACATAAAAAGATTAAAATCAAACTGACAAGGTATGTCTCAAGTCTCCCTTACTCAGACCTTGTTCAGAATGAATACTTCTAAATTGCTTAAAACACAACAAACTTTTTTTTTGAAAAGAAGAAATCAAACTGACAAGGTATGTCTCAAGTCTCCCTTACTCAGACCTTGTTCAGAATGAATACTTCTAAATTGCTTAAAACACAACAAACTTTTTTTTTATTAGCAAAATATGTCCCTTACCCCCTACTAAAATATGACATTGTCCCCAATGTCAAATTTTAAAGGTAGAATTTAGGAGATATTACCTGCAGAGGTTGCTAACCACTTATTATAACTGAGACACAACAAGCAAAATGTTAGATAATGTCACAAAGACAAAGTGCAATCCACTCCTTGCTCGTCCATTTCTCTTTTTCTTTTTCCGAGCGTTTGCGAAACAACCGTAGCAGATAAACACTCATAAGCTTGAAGCTTTTTGATTAAATCTTCAATGGTTGTAGCAGAAATTATGGTTCTCCTTGCCTCTGAAAACATGAATCCATTTTCCACAGCATTATCTAAATATGAAAGCAAATTACTAAAATAACCATTAATATTAAGCAAACCAATGGGTTTCTTATTTGTGACCAAAGATGACCAAGAAGCCACGCAAGCTATTTCTTCCAATGTACCCAGACCTCCTGGTAAAGCAATGAATGCATCGGCAGAATGGTACATGATTGTTATCCGTTCAGGGATACTCCAGACTTGTATTTCCTTACCCAAGGTAGGTCCACAAAAATCTGTGAATAGTTTTGGCACGATTCCTAGAACTGGACTTCCTCCGGCGTGTGCTGCTGTAGCGACTGCTCCCATTAAACCCGTACTACCACCTCCATAAATCAACTGGATCTTTTGTTGGGCAAGTATTACTCCAACTCTTATGGCTGCATCAGCAAATATGTTATTTTTCCCTGGATAAGCACCTCCAAAGACACAAATTTTTTTAATGCGCTGGGACGAAGTACTTTCCATTTTATTTTCGAGTGCCTGAAAGAGAATGAGTACATGGTGTAATATATAGAGGACTGAGTAGTGAATCAGACAAGAGTAATAATGTCGCCGAAAGTGTATTTGACCTGTCAGAAGAAAATGTTAACCTACCTAACAAAAGATTTTTGCGTGATTTCAGGAAGAAAATCAAAAAGAGAAGAAAAATCAACCGTAAAAGACCAATAAAAAAAATGAGAATAATTACACAAATCGAACAACACGTAAATTAAACCGAAATGAAGTTATTGCAAATCAAACCAAAAGCTGAGAAGTCATTTATTGTAGTTGTGATTGTGGCTCACATCTTCCTCTGGTTTTACGTCCAGAAACGGCTTAAACGCCTTCTATGAGTCGAGGATATGCTTCCCATCCAGTTTTCTTACAAGCTGGCAAACAGGGTCTTTTAACATCAGATTCCCAAGATGTTGCCATTCCTTTTGGAATTGCAGCCATAAATCAAGAATTTCTCTTTGTACGTCTCCACTAGGATGCGTCTCAAGAGAAAGTTGGATATTACCCAAATTCTCCTTACTCAGTCCATCCTTAATGAATTCAATTTTATCATCTCGATTAGAGGACGGAATCCCAATAGAACGACATTTACCGTTACACGTCCATCGTGCACATTTGTGGCAGTTTGAACTCATGCGCTTTGCTCGTCGCTTCTTTGCAAAAGTGCTTCTACCTGTACCTGGTAAATGCAAAACAGGCAGATATTCATCTTCACGTACCTTGGCTTCAATTATCCAACGTATGTCTTCAGGAATCCCTTTGTGCATAAGCATTCTTAATCTTTCAAATCGAACTTGGTAAAGCTTCAGTAAAATATTTCGAGGAAAAGGAGGAAATCGTTTCTGCAATCTTGTGAGAATATCATCCATCCTGAAAAAAAAATGAAAAAAATTGAAAGAGAAATTGGAAGAGAAATTTATATACAATATCAGTTTTGTGGGTAGCTGATGGAACCGATTTAAATAATCACGGAGTACCGTTATCCGCCATTTAACCGGGGTTAAAAAATTAAAAATTATATTTACATCTAGTTATTTTCAAAACAAGGATCACAAAGAAAAACAACATAAAAAGACTCAAAAACAAAACACTCTAAATAAAATCCTAAATTCTTCCCTCCACACATAATTTTTACATTGTCATTAATGTAATGCTATTAATCCCAAATGAAAGAATCATGTGTAAGTGAAAAAGAACTAATAAACAAAATAAACTTATGCAGCCTAAATGAACTTAGAAACACTAAACACAATTAGCAAAAAAAAACATAAGAAAAAGATAAAGAAAAAGAGAGCAAATCTGAGGATGGCAGTTTGGCAATGCTTTCACTAATTAGGCTGCCTCCCCAATTAGCACTTGATTTAGTGTTTTGAACCTAACCAACACCCCTTCTTGGCATTTTAGGCTTGTCAGGCTCATACATGAAATTTCCCAAATTTATGCATTTGAGAGGAAGCTTTCTTTGCACAACAGTGGATGCATTCTCCATTACAAGTATTATTCCATCATCCTTTGTGGTGCATATGTCATCGAGGAATGGAGCATATTTTGATACTTGTTGAATGACCTCCACAAACAAGTTGTTTAAGGTTTCCGGCATGTATTGTTCATGTTCTTCCTCCTTGAACTTTGCAAATCTACTAGGAAAAGGTGGAGAAGAAACATTAGTAAAAAGTGAAACCTTAAACGTTACCTCAGGTGCCGAAATACTCTTATTTGGATCTTTGGCTTCATTATCCTCAAGAATAGAATCCATCTCTAATTTTGTTTCATCCTCATCTTGTTCCTCATTCTTCAAGGTCACAATAATAGCATTCTCCTTTGGGTTAACCATCGTTTGGGCTGGGAGTTCTTCAGATCTTTGTGCTACCCATCCCACCATACTACTAGCCAATTGGCTCATTTGCTTTTCCAAACTCTGGATGCTTGCCCTTGTTTCCTGTTGAAATTGCAAAGAATCAGTAACAAGAGAATAGACAAGATCTTCTAAAGAAGTACCTGAGTTTTGAGTCATATGTGGTGGTTGAAAAAGATCTGGTTCTTGAGACCATGATTGATTGAAGCTAGATGGATGAGTGTAATTGGCATAAGGATCTACTTCTTGGTAATTTTTCGAGTAGCCATAATTAGTATGATCCCACCATCCCTCATGGTAAGTGTTTGAGTAATGATCATACTGTTGGTCTTGGAACACTTGATGGCCTTGACATCCTCCCATGGCCAATTGTTGAACTGGGGAGGTGAGATTGGCTTGTTAATTCTCCATGTTCATGTATGCCACCAACTCTTCAAGTGTTAGATTGCTTAATTCCATCTTTTTTTTTTTTTTTCAAAATTTGAAAAGAAAAACATGTATGTACAAGAAAATAATACTAATTAGAACTGAAAATAAGAATAAACCAAGTAACAAATAAACTAAAGAAAACAATCCCCGGCAACGGTGCCAAAAATTTGATGCACCCAAAAGAGTGTATCTTATTTAACCTTGCACTAAAAAGATCAATTGTAAGTATAATGATTAGCAAGGGTCGAGTCCTCAGGGATTGGGTTTTAATCTATGAGTTATTAGTTTATAACTTACGTTCAAAGAAAACAATAAAAGAAAAGGGGTTTTTGAAGCCAGATTTAAACTAAAGTAAATAATAAGAATAAGATGCAAGGCGGTATAACCAGCCAATAAAAATATATATACTAAATTAGGCGGTATAACCAGCCAATAAAAATATATATACAAAATTAGGCGGTATAACCAGCCAATAAAAATAAAACAAAGTTAATATACAAATTAGGCGGTATAACCAGCCAATAAAAATAAATATACTTTTAAAAATAAGCAAACTAGAAAAGTAAGAAAACAAGTAAGTAAGAAGAATCAAATATGAAAAATATGGTTAAGGTTTCATTCTCCACCACTAGACATCATTAAGAATCAATTTCAGATCTATCAATATCAACCAACTATCAAAGTTAACAACCGTAGATAACAACAAGCTCTGTTATCCCAATCTTTCCTTAGTTTGTCGTTAAATAGAACAAGCTCTCTATTTAATCTCTAACCATTAAACAACCTAGAATAAGCTCTCTAAATTCAATTTCATGGCAGCTTTATGATGAGAAAGATAGGTTGATCTAAGCAACAAACACATAAGCTCGGATTGTTCAACTTAGGTTATGTTCCACTTTGCAATTATTGAAAACTTGACCATAATCATTAATCACAAATTGCCACTTATGAATAGGAAATCAAGACAATTACACGGATCAAGACTCCTAGACTAGCAATAGATAATTATCAAGATCTATCTAGTTGTACACCTAAATAAATCAAGACAACATCATGAACAATTCTTGTAGAAGAACATAAGCAACTTTGATAGAAAATTAATGATAGATAGAATCTGAAAATCAATCACAAAACATGTCTAGGGCTTTGAAATCACCCTTAACCAAATAGAATTTTAGCCTAGCATAGGCATTGTAAACATAAACATAAAACTAAAGAGAATCTAAGAAGGAAATAAAAGAAAGAAGAAGAAGAAGAAGAAAATAAAGAAAAAGAAAACTAGAGAAAAGAAAGAAGAAGAAAACTTAGAGAATTTTATTACAATGGCTAATATCCTACCAATGTACAATATGATCCTCTACAATCATCCAAGGCCCTCTATTTATACACATTTTGGAGGGCTAAATGACAAGAGACAAGCTTTACAAATTTCAAAGGTAGGTATAATAGGTGGGTGCATTTTTCTAACAATTTTCGTCATATTGTATGACAATTTTGATCAGCCAACTTGATGGTCGATTTTGTCAATATTGGAGGCTTCATCTGATCACATGGTCTTCTATAAAAATGTTCCCCTATTAGTTACTGATCCATAGCCGTTAGAATCAGCTCCTTTGCTGATGTGGATAAGAAGATATGGGCAAAATACGAAAACAGGTCAGCACAGACGTCATTGCACATCAGCCAACTTGATGGTCGATTTTGCTAGGGAAAACGACTCCGTTTCAAGAAGTGTAAAACATGAAAAAGATAGATATGCCTCTTAACTTTGCACGGTTAAAATATCAGCCTCATTGCTTTAGTGAAACTCGAGATATAGCTGATATGGAAAAAGGTGTCGGAACTGGAACTGAACTGGATTTGCCCTTAATTCTAGTAATCTGAAATCACTCAAAGAAACTTGTGAAAAACACCAAATTACATAAAAATATAAAAGATCATAAACACAATTAGACTAAACAATAATAACTCGTATTTGACACAAAACAATAATAAAACATAACTAAAAACTATATAATTATACGAGTTATCACTAAGAATTCAACCACTGCACTGCCCTTGATAGCTTTCTAACTTACATATACAATGTCGTACTCTGACAACAAAACTTGCCATCTTGTCGTTCTCCCTGACAAAGAAGGTGCTTCCAACATGTATTTGATTGGATCGAGCTTGCCAATCAACCACGTCGTGTGGTACAACATGTACTGTCTGAGTCTTCAAGCAGTCCAAGCCAAGGCACAACACATATTTTCTACCAACGAATATATTCAGCTCATAATCTGTGAACTTTTTGCTAAGATAGTAAACCGTCTGTTCTTTCTTTCCAGTCTCATCAAGCTACCCCAAAACACAACCCATGGATCTTTCGAATACTGATAGATACAATATCATGGGTTTATCTGAAATAGGTGAAATTAATACTGGTGGGTTGGATAGATAACGCTTAACCTTTTCAAAGGCAATCTGACAACCTTCATCCCATTCTCCTGGATAGCGTTTTCGCAGTAACTTAAATATTGGATCACATTTATCGGTTAACTGAGAAATAAACTGAGCAATGTAATTCAATCTCCCCAGGAAACCTCTTACTTCTTTTTGAGTACGAGGTGGTGGCAAATTTTGAATTGCCTATATTTTATTCGGGTCAATCTCAATTCCCCTTTTGCTACAACAAAACCCAACAATTTCCCCGAAGTGACTCCAAAAGTGCATTTTGTCGGGTTTAGCTTGAGTCGAAATTTTCTTAGCCGTTCAAAGAGTTTCTTATGATTCTCAATATGCTCCCCTTCTCCTTGTGACTTTGCAATCATATCATCAACATATACCTCAATTCCCTTATGCATCATATCGTGAAACAAGGTCACCATGGCTCTCTGATATGTTGCTCCTGTATTCTTTAATCCAAACGGCATTACCTTGTAGCAGAATGTTCTCCACATTGTAACAAATGTGGTTTTCTCCATATCTTCCGGTGCCATCTTAATTGATTGTATCTCGAAAATCCGTCCATGAACGAAAATAAAGAACTCTTTGCCGTATTATCCACCAAAGTATCGATGTGAGGCAAAGGGAACTTATCTTTGGGACTGGCCTTGTTCAAATCTCGGTAATCGACGTACATCCGCACCTTGCCATCCTTCTTTGGTACTGGAACAATGTTTGCCACCTATTCCGGATACTTTGCCACCTTTAAAAATCCAGCATCAAATTGTTTCTTCACCTCCTCTTTTATCTTTAACAGCATGTCTGGCCTCATTCTTCTCAGTTTTTGCTGAATTGGTTTGCATTCTGGCCTTAAAGGGAGCTTATGAACCACAATATCCGGATCCAACCCTGGCATGTCTTGGTAAGACCATGCAAATACATCTACATATTCCCGGACCAAAGCTATCAATTCACCCTTTATTGATGATGATAATGAAGTCCCAATTTTGACCTCCTTTATCTCCTCACCATTTCCCAGATTTATCATTTCCAACAATTTCCTTATGAGGAAGTACTTGTTTCTCCTCTTGTTCTATTTTTCTTAATAGATCCGAAGGTAGACCATAAGCCTTAATATCTTTGTTAGCCTCAAAATCACACGTGCAAATGGGTCTTTCAAAATCAATTTTAGAATTACTGACAGGAAGGTTCTCAAATTCCTCATCCGTACACCTGTAAATAGGTGGGGAAGAAACAATATAGGAAAATATATATGAAAAATTATAGACACATCAATATGAATAAAATACATCGTGCTTGTTATTTATTAAATGGAAATGTTTAAACAATAAACCCATTACAGAAGAAAAAACTCTTAATATCTTTGGGTAAAGATAATTAAGATTGTTTTATTTTTTTTAAAGTATTACTTTGGAATAGACTTAAAAACTATGGGCAACTCAGTCGCACTCCAATTGGTCAGTCTATATCCTGGTGGACAAGGTCGCACCATCTCGTTTGCATTCTCACTTTCCATTCCATCCTCCCCGGTCATGCAGATTATTATATCCTACATCTGCTCACCCTTATCCACATGGAACCTCTTGAAAGCTTGCTCATTCATTATAAGTTCATCCTCAGAATTCTTTTCTCCAAATAAAAAACTGACTGAGCGGAAGCTATGAAGGATTGGTGGAAAAGTCATAGGCTCCATTCAATATCCATACCCGCGAGACGGGCCATCCTCTTTTCTCGGTTCTTTTCAACTTGTTTCCTCTTCTCATGGGCCTTCGGAACCTGTCTTTTTTTCCCACTACTTCCATTGCTTGGGCCGTCCCTTGAAGACATTTTCCAAGACCTTTTCTTGCCCTGCAGCCCTTTCCCACTGTAGTTCTTACTCCTAACCTTGTGTTCTTGGACAACCTTGATTTTGGAATTTTTCGTCCTTCAGTGACGAAAACCGCATTCACGAACTTCAAAGACCGAAAGGAACATTCTACGGCATCTTTATTGGGTTCAACATAAGGAGATTCAATAGATGCAGAGGCTATCATGTCCTCTTCTCCTGATACAGTGACCAAATGCCCCTCCATAAAAAATTTCAGCTTTTGGTGGAGAGATGAGGGTACAACCCCTGCTGAATGTAGGCATTCCCAACAAGCAATTATAGGACAGATTAATATCCATGACCTAAAAGTTCACCGTATAGGTACATGGGCCTATCTCCAGAGGAACCTTAATAGTTCCCATTACATCTCTTCTGGTACCATCAAAAGCTCTGACTACCGTGCAACTTGGCAACATATAAAAAATATCAACCGGCAACTTAGACAGGGTCGCCAAGGGCATTACATTTCCAGAAGCACCCTTGGTAGTATATGCCCCTTGCAAGTGGTTGTTATGTGAAGAGCCTTTGTTGACCGAATACCATTGGGTGGTATTTCATCATAACTGAAATATATATGGTCGTCTGCCACAATATTTCCCACCAGCCTGTCTAATTTTTCTACCGATATGTTGTTAGCCACATATGCCTGATTCAACACTCTCAACAGGGCATTTCTGTGTGGTTCCGAATTCAAAAGCAAAGATAAGATTGAAATTCTAGCTGGTTGACGTTGCAATTGCTCAACCACACTATACTCACTATGCTTTATGAATTTTAAGAACTCGTAGGCTTCCTTGTCATTCACCGGCTCTTTTATCCTGTTTATCGAGGCTGACCCCCTTTCTACTTCTTTTGACAAATCCATCTCAATATGGATTGGTTCAGCTGCTTTGTTCCCTTTGTCCATTTCTCCATCTTTTCTTGTTGATCCCTATTCAACAACCTCAGGGGCATAACACCTTCCACTTCGTGTTAAGTGCCCCAGGCCTGTAATATCTTGTTGACTTGAAGACCCTGGCATAACCATGCTGCAGTCATATTTCCATGGTGCAGCATTGTTTTCCTTGTACGAAAAGGAAGAAGGCAAATCTATGATTAGCTTAGGTGCGATTTTCTCAACAACTAGAGTAGTCTTCTCTGGTTCATCGTAATAGATGATCAAAGGTCTTCCTATCCCGTAGCCAGCTGCATTCTCAATAACCTCTACTTCCTTCTCTATTTCCTCATAAAACTGGGCTTCTCCCTCATCCATCATCTTTTTGACTTTAGCCAGAAAGTCCTCACATTCCTGTATGATATAACCTTTACATCCATGGAACGGGCACCAATTATCCACACTATTTGCAACCATTTTTAAATTGTCACCATCCTCCACCATTCCTGCTTTTACCATTTTGAACCACACTTCTATCATTGGAATCTTGACTTGACTGACATGCCTTTTCAACCTTCTCTCTTCCCCTGTCAATACTGCATTTACCCGGTTCTCAGCATGATCGGGCAATGGATTTCCGCTACATTCGGCCCATTCCTTGTCTCGAACTTCACCACCCTAGTATTAATCAAACTTTGGACTTTCTTCTTAAATGCAATACAGTCCTCAAGCGAATGCCCCTGAATCCCTGCGTGATATGCACAGCTAACATTTGCGTTGTACCACCTTGGATATATTGGTGTTAAAGGTTTTAGGTATACAGGTGAAACAAGTTGGCTCTACAATAGTTTGGTATATAGCTCACCATAGGTGGTAGGAATCGGATCAAATTGAGGTTTTTTTATCATTCCTTGGTGAACGTTGGTCATTATGCATAGAATTCAGGGTGTTTGGGATAGTGTTTTGGGGAAGGTTTATCTGTGGGGACACGCCGATTGGAAAAGGCTGTTGTGGTAGATTGGTATAGGAAAATAGATTTTGGGTAAGATGGTTCACATTGGGGTAGTACGGATTATACCCCGGATAAGGTGTGTAGGGTGTAGGAGGTTCATAAGATGTCGGAGGAGTATAGGGCCTGGGAGGTGTACATGGTGTAGGAGGTGCATAGGGGTATTGATTGAAGCTAGGCATGGGTCTCCTCTTTCTTCTTTGCAGGGAAAACCTTCTTCGGAGTAGCAGACTCACCCCCTTCCATTTTCCCGTTCTTAATGGCAGACTCTATCATTTCCCCATATATCACCATATCTGCAAAGTCCTTGGTGGCACTCCCCACCAATTTATCATAATAAGGTGTTTTCAAGGTATTGATGAAAAGTACTGTAGTTTCTTTGCTAATTGAAAGGGGTTGCACTTGTGTAGCCAGATCTTTCCACCTTTGCGAGTATTCCTTGAACCTCTCAGTAGTCTTCTTTTTCATGTTCTGTACTGACAGCCTGTCAGGTACCATATCAGATACATGCTTATAATGCTCCATGAAAGCCCTGGCTAAATCCGTCCATGAACGAATCTTAGTACGAGTCAATTGATTATACCATCGGGTTGTAGACCCTGTCAAGCTATCTTGGAAATAATGGATAAGCAGTTTATCATCATCATCGTGCTTGTCATTCTTCTGCAATACATGGTCAGATGTGCTGATGGGTTGGTAGTCCCATTAATTGGAGGAATCACCAGACCGTGTACTAAACTCATTTCTTTGGCATCCAGATTGCCAAATAGCTTCGCCCCTTCAACTACCCTCAATCTTTCCTCCAGCAGCTGATATTTCTTCTGGCATTCTTCCGTTTCAACCTTCTTTAGGTCGGCCATCTTTGCCTTTTCCTTTTCAGCCAGTTCCTCAAAGTTTGGAACGTCCACATCAATTGGATCAACCCCAATATTACCCTTTTTAGGACCAAAATTCTGTGCTTCAGCTGCTGGTTGGATGTAAACATAGGATGCTGCCCAGTTGGAAGTTCATTTCCTACATGCTGGGATGTCTGTCCATTTTAGTGTACCGCCTCTGGTCGGCCTTCCTGATTTACTGCCCCCATTCCTGCAACTGAATTTTCCCCTTGCCATTTTTGCCTCATCATGGTATTCGTCATTTCCATGAGTTTGGCCATTTGTTCCCGTGACTCCTCTTGAGACTTAGACAACTGTTCTTGCAATTCGTTTTGATTTCTTTCCATCATTTCAATTCTACCAAGCTGATTGTTCTCCATAGCTCTAGCTAGAGATCGAGTATTGTAAGGGTGTCGAGAATTTGATTCTTTCTGAGTGCGACCAATTGTACCTTTTGTTTTGAAAACCATGAATTAGAATTTATTGACACATTTTTTATTTTATAAAAATGAATTAATGAATGAATAAATGACTCAATGTTAATAATTAAATAACTAAGTGTATGAATATGAATGAATAATTATGGAAAAATAAATGAATGGCTAAGTGCATGAATAATCTTACAGTATAAATGTATGAATAATGACTATAAATATGAATGAATGAATGAACAAACAAAATATATAAAGGAAATAACAAATGAATGATGAATGCATTTAAAAGTATTGGCCCCGGGATAATTCCAACCAAACGATCTTTCATTGATTTCTTGGAACTAAATACATCAAAGATAAAAAGATCACTGCTTAAGACAATCTGATAATCTGTCTATCCTAATTCAAAATGCTATTACAAAACACCGGTCCTATAGTAACTCCCTCGTATCTTGGACTTTCTTTCACTGTCCTCTTTTTATTTCCTTGCTCTTCAATCTGACCCCTACTTGTTCTCGGCCCTTTGACATGTCAGCAGAAGCATCACCGTGAAAGCTTTCCTTAGCTTGTTTCTCCAGTTGATTGGCTCGGGCTTCCTCATGCTTCGCTCTGTCTTTCCAATAGTTATTCTCCTTCTTGAGGTTTTTGACCTCTTGCTCCCATTCCCCTGAAGTCTTGAGGGTCCCCTCAAAATTGAGCTTGAAGCGGTACCTCTTGTTCTCCAAGTGTAATTCCTGAAGATCGCCCTTAGCAGTGTCCCTTTCTCTCTTGATATTTTTCTTTTCTCTTTCTCGAGCTGATTCCCTATTTTACATGTCCTCAAGCTCTTCTTGTAATCGGACAATCTCTTTGCTCATTTGGGCCTTTTCTTTTTCGAATTCTGCCCTTGCAATTTCTAACTCTGATGGCACTTCCTTCGATGGTGAACTCAAAAACTGAACTTCTTCCCCATTTGATGCCAACAACCTGTCATTAATCCTCATTTCTCTCCATGCTAGGTAGTTGGGGGTGACGATGTCGGCATATCTGGCTACCTTTATCCGACGGGTCTTTTTCCATGCTGTAATTATTCCTCGCACCTTTCCTGAGTATCCTTCTTCTCCATAGGTGAACTCTATTAGAGCCAGTCCATGAGTTGCTGGTGTGAACTGTCGAGAATCAACCTGTCTTTCCACCAACAGAGGTGCGTAGCTCACGACTCCCCAAATCCCGAGTAGTGGAACCCTTGACTTGTCTCCACATTTGTACAATATTGGCATAGGAATCATCCATGGAGCTCTCCAAGTTATCATTTCTCTTTTAAGGTTTCGGAACAGGTTGATCCACTGCTCTTCCTTTCTGTCTTCGAGCCAATCTATTTTAAGGAATTCACTGATCGGTACTAGGGTTTTCAAGTATGGTTTGAAAGAGACATATTCCCTTCTCAAAAAATGACTCTGAATACAAACATAGAGAAGGTGCATACATCCCCTAAATCTTCTTTTTCCTTCCCTTTTACAAAAGTTCAAAGATCGAATAGTTTCTTGTAGGATAGCTGGAGACGAATCTATCTTATGTTTTAACTTCTCAAAAAGGTCAACTATGGCCAACTCGACACATCCCAGTGTCCCCGGGAAAATAACCAAACCATATACAGCTAAAGCAAAAATATCCCTAGCAATCTCTCTATTCGGGTGACTTCGGATCAAAGATTGGAGGGCATCCCAAGGAATACACTCACTTTTCCCTTTCTTAACCACATGATTATCGACCCATTTACTATCTATTCCCACAATCCAAGCTAACTTCTTCTTAAACCCTAATGTTTTTGAATCCTTCAAATAAATTCGATCCAAGATGGCATCCTCAATACGCAACAAAGCTGAATATTCCTCTATGGTCGGTGTCATGTCTTCTTTGTTGAAGGTGAAACATCGGTATGCTGGATTCCAGAAATGTACCATACCCCGAATCAACTCACTGTTAATCTTAATCGGCATCAACAATGCTATGTCTCCGTATATCTAAGTGAAAATCCTTTTTTCTGACATATCCCATTGACTCCAAACATCCATCAACCCCCGGAGATCATTTTGCCGGTAAACTAAATCTACCCGTTCTGGCAATACTGATATATATCCCTCCTTTAAACAATCCCCATCTCTTCGCTGCTCTGACTCCGACTACCGTACCCCTGCATGTTCTTCCACTATCAAACTAGCCTGACCCTCCATGAAAACCCTTTTGGTTGAAGATTATCTCGAGGCCAATAATTTTCCCTATGCATTATGATGACACAAAAAAAATGCATGAAAAAGAAACAAGTGAGTAGAGGTGAAGAAATCAAATAATAACAAAATAATACAACAAATGTCCCAATGAAAATTCGGCATTCTGACGCCTTTGGGGACGAAATTTTGAATCTATGATGGGCAAAACGATGTGCGTTCATCACTGCCCGATTAGAAAAACTTATTCGGGATGTAACATAGATAATAAAAGGTTAGAAGTGTCCCTCCATGTGTCCCTAACTTCGGTAAAAAAATCTGGCAGAGCTTCGCCTATGTTGGCTCTATGGTTCACTATATGTGGGTGAATGAAGTTCTAAAAAGGCTCCAAATTGTTCCTCACTGTCGCCTATGAAGGCTAGTAAGGCACCCCGATAAAAGCGGGTTCAATTCGTTAGAATATATTTCCCTAGCCCATGTGGATTGTTAATCACGGGAGCTTAGGTAATTTATACTCCGGAAGTATTTTGCTGACCCATGCGGATTGTTAATCACGAGAGTGTAGCTACTTTACTTCCACTTAAAGGGACAGAACTTGGGTATAGAGCTCATGTTATGCAAACGCAAGTGTAGTGTGTGAGGAGGAACAATAAACCTTTCACCACCTATTCTACAACCCTAATTCTAAATACTCTGAAAAGACTAAACAACATAAATCATCAATTAATCAATAAATGAATATATGCACCAAAATAACCAGCGAACAATTATAATATGTATGCACATGAATATGGACATATTAAAAGAATCTTATTATTTTCAAAATTCTCTTTATTTTTTTTTTTAAATATGGGAATTAAAATTAAATACCAATTAAACCAACAAAATCGAGACTTTGATAACACACGATTAATTCTAGGCCTGACTCTCTAATCTCCCTAGTGGAGTTGCCAAGCTGTCGCAACCTAAAAAATAACAAGTCTCATCGTGATACTTTATATTCATTAAGCGTGACATTGAAAAAAACAGAGGAAAAGACGACTTAATTCCTCTTGAAAAATGAAGGTTTTGAAAATGACCTTGAAAAAGACATGGAGTCGCCACTATTTTTTTTAGCTAGGTGTGATCGGCCACCTATTAAAACCGGTTTGTAAAACATTTTAAAATTCATTAAAATAATTTTAAAACCAATTTCAAGTCTACGTTATAAACCAGAGAAAATCGAAGAACCGGGTTCGAGACTCGGTTACGTGCGGGGAAGGATTAGCACCCCCACAATGCCCGTATAAAACGGTACCTTATTAATCGTGTGTTATCTCAAGTTTCGGTAAAAAGTCGGTTTCAAATTTAGTATTTCAAATTAATTCCCAATTTAAAGAAAAATAGTTCCATCTTTATTTGAAAAAGATCCGGAATTTATTAATTCAAAATTTTCCTATATTCCCCAACAAACGTGGCAAAATATAGAAATTTGTATTAGTTTGGAAAACTTTTCGAATCATTCTCGTTTTAAAGAAGATATTCCGTTATTAATGATAATTGATATTCACCCCAGCAAACCCGCAGAGAACTCATGAATTATTTTAACTCGGGAATATCTTTATTTTATTGAAAATCATTACCTTTTTCAAAACATTTAAAAAAATATGAATATGTGTGACATAAATAAAATGACATAGCAAAGTCTAGATAATATAATGCAACCTAAATGGTATGATATAATTAAATGTCATAGCATACTCTAAATGAAATGAAATATCCTAAGTCACATGATATATTCTAAATGAAATGAAATAACCTAGGTAACATGATATATTCTATATGAAATGAAATATCCTAAGTGACAATATATTCTATATGAAATGAAATGACCTAGGTAACATGATATATTCTAAATGGAATAAAATGATTTAAATGACATGGGAAATATAAATGATATGGCATATAATCTAAATTATATGAAATGACATGAAACATAAAATAATGCTATCATATAATATGCATGAAAATGAAAATAAAAATAATAATGCATGAACATAGTATATGCTAAATAATTGACAAAAATAAATAACTGAATAAAAAGCATAGGATATCATGAAATATTCAAAACCATATAATAAACAACATAACATCAAAAATATAAATAAAAAATAATAACAACACCATGGAAATTATCATAACAAAAATCACATATTATATAGTATGCATGAATATGGAAAATGCAATGCATGAGAATGTATTTTTTTCCTTTAATTAAGGAAATCCGCATATGTAAAAAGATATTCGGCTACCTTAGGAAAATATATCAAATTAAATTTTCTAAAAATCAAAATACTTTGTGATTGTTTAAACAATTTCGGAAAACTTAGATAAAAAAAAAAAAAAAACTAGCTAAACCCTTTTTAAATGGCTCAAATTTCCTAAGTTTAAAATCCCGAACTTGACCACCCTTAACCCGAGGTTTATAAAATTATTTTTAGAGTTTAAAAAGACTTAGAAACTATCCTAAGACAGTAGCTAAACTTTCTAATCAACCCCCTCTAAGTAACTTAGCCAAAACAGAAAAATGAATTTTCTTTAAATTCAAATCTGACTCCACTGTCCAGTTTTAGAACACGATTTTTTAACCTATTTTTAAAAATTCAAAAAAATCAAAAACAAATGCTGGAGACTTAGAACATATAAATCTACACGGGAACAAATTGGCTTAATTTTCTGGTGAAAGATGACTGCCCAAAAAAATTGGGAAAGTACGAGTACTGGATGAAAAAACTGTTTTGCCAAAACACATTTTTTTGCCTTTGATAAAATCATTTATTAAAGTAAAAATGTTAGAGACTCTCCTAAAGACTCACAAACAGTAGCTAACACTTTTGAAAAGTTATACAAAAATTGGCTAAGTAAAAAAATCACAAAGGTAGAATAATCAATTTGACAACTCTTATATTTTCCACAAGTATGCTCAAAATTAGCATGACTTTGAACCATTATTGGTCTAAGTCATAAATCATGTGTCATGACATGAAATGCATGAAAATACAGCAAATATGATGCATGAAATGCATGATTTAAAATCTAAATGACATAGAAAATGCATGGTATCTAGAAAATGACCTAGACCTAACATGAACTTGCATGGCATTTAATGCAACCTAGGTCTAAAATGCATGAAATGCATGATAATGCAAGCACAACCTAAAGCTAAAGAATGCATGCAAAATACACAAATATATAGCATGCTTGGACAAAATACACAACAACATATCATGGAAATGCAAACCTATCAACTAGCATAATAAAAATACACACACAAAGCTTAGAAAAGGGGTAGCCGAATGGTCTTAAACTTCAAGATGGACATGACATTTTCACAAACAGTTATCATACTAACATGCAAAGCTAAAGAATAATGCTAAATCATGCAAAAATAAAGTAAAGGCTTGAAAACATATAGGCATTTTCACAAACACATAGATTAGCAAACTGCAAATCATGAGCAAACTTAAACACTTTGAAAACAGAAAATAAAAAATGCAAGACAAGGAAAATAAACATGATAACAAGATAGTAAACTCAATAATAGAGGTAAGCAAGCAACAAAATCAAAACAAGCTTCATATATTTTGTATTTGAAGAAGATTTAAAGCATCAAAAACTTGTTAAATACCATTAAAATCATAAAATAAAAAACAAGACAGCAACCATAAGAAAAAAAAGGGCCATTCGGCCACCCTAGTAATATGTAAAAAAATTGGATTTTTGAGGCTTTTTTTTTAAATAAAGTATCAAGAAAGAACATGAATAAGAAACTTAAAAACATTTATTTTCAAATTAAAATCAAAAGAAACTCACCAAAATATCAATGAAAACAGCAAAATCAAGAATGGAAATGCAAGGAAAGTATAAGAGTATGGTGCTTTAAGAAACCTCTTAAAGCTATATTGCAAGCCTTTCTTCCTCTTCATTTCTTTGCCTTTCTAATCTTGTCTTTTTTGCCTTTCAAAAATGGAGAGAAAATCAGCCAAACAAGAGTGCGAATGAGTGAAAATGAAAGAGAGACCCCTCTTTGATAGTGTGGCCGGTTGGCCTAGGAAGAACCTAGGAGGTTCTAAAATTTTGTTTAACAAATTTCATCCTATGGCCTTCAATCCAAGATGCCTTCTATGTAGAACTCTCACCCTTAGATTAGAATCATCAGCCCTTGAATTATGATGTCATAAAGATGTCATAAATAGGCTCTCTCTCCAACCATTAGTCCATGTGTTGCAAATTCAAAGGCTTAACCACAAAAATAACTACCTTCCTCTTCACCATTGGCCCTTTGATGAAAAATCAGAAAATATCTGCCCTCCATTGGGCCTTGGCTGGATGACACTTCATCTTCCAGCCCATACTTCAATTTTTTTAAAAGCAAGAAAAGGCCCTTTTTGGTTTCTTGGGAAAAATGACCTTCTTGACCCCCGAATCTAAATAAATAGCAAACGCACTCCAAATTCAAATTTTCTTTTTTCAATACTTCTGAAATAATAAAAAACTGAATTCTGGAAGTTTTCAAAATTTTCCGAGCATATTTGCTATTAATTTGGATTTTTTCTTCCAAAATTGCCCTTTTGCTCGCCCGAACTTTCACCATTTTTAAATGAGCTCCGAATCCAGATTTTTATTCACCAATATATTCCAAATAATTTAAAAGTATGATCTGGAAGTTTTCATAATTTTTGGAACTCATTTGACATTTTTTCGGGATTTATCTGCTTGAATTACTACATAGTGGGCCCGGGATTTGGCCATTTTGCAAACGAACTCCGAATCCGGACTTTATTATTCCAATCTCTTCCAAATAATTCAAGAATGAGATCTGCAAATTTTTAGAATTTTTAGAGCTCATTTGGTATTTTTTCGAGATTTATCTTCTTGAATTATTGTATAGGGGACCCGGGATTTGGCCATTTTGCAAACGAATCCGAATCCAGATTTTCTTTTGCCAATATCTTCAAAATGATTTAAGAATGAGATCTACAAATTTTTAGACCTTTTGGAGTTCATTTTCTATTTCTCCCAAAATTTCCAATTTTGCCTTTTTGCCTCTGAAGCTCGGTTTTGCTCAAAACAAGTTTGATTTTCAGATTTTCTTTTTCTGGGCCTTTGTAATATATTGATTTGGATTTCATCCAAAAATGCCCAATATTTACGATCAAATTCCCTTCCGATTTGATTTTTCCTTTTTCTCACTATCGAGAATTTCCTCGTTTTTCCTCCAATATGCTCTTTTCTCGGATTTTCTTCAAACTGAGCCTTGAGATATCCTTGATTACTCACTCCTCATCAATTAGGGGCTTTAGTTTTACCGAATCGGACCATTTCTGTAATTTTCTTCAATTTCACCAAAATACACCAAAAACCCTAATTCTCAGTTGTCTTCCGGATTGACTTTTCTTTCATTTTTTCTTCCAAGTAGCTTCTCCATTACCCATAGTCAGTGCTTATCTTTTATTTGGAACCTTCAATTTCGACCAATTTGATCGTTTAAGCACTTTTTCCCAAATTTCCCGAACTAGGGTTTCCTTTATACTGAATCTCCGTAACCCAACTTTAGAACTCCTTATCTTTCAATGTAGACCTCGAATTATCAAAATTCTTTTGCTATTTTTCAATTGAACTTCAAATCTTGATTTTGAAAGTGGGTTGACTTTTTCAGTAGTTGACTTTTTGGGGTTCACTTTTTCAAGTTTGACTTTTTATGCTGGCCTTCTTAGACTAAGTCTCAGAGTACCACATGCAGGATGAAAAAAAGTCTTTTTACTTTTTGAAACATTAATTTAGAAAGAAAACATACCTGTTTCAGTGGTCCGGACAAAATTAGGTGTCTATAATGGGTATATACAGAAAAATCATGCTGACTATGAATAAATGAATGCAACCTGATGCCAACATGATACATTTAATAAATGAATAAATTTATACATGGGTATGTATAGAAAAATCATGTTGACTATGAATGCATGAATGCAACCTGATGCCAACATGATACATTTAAAGAATGAATAAATTGATGCACATGTGTAATAAAGATACACTCTTTTGGGTGCATCACAAATGTTGCCTTATCACATGCTATGTTTACTGTTGCGGGTGAAAATATCAGTGTCCGTAACTGCGAGAGTCTGCTGGAGTAGGTGTGACCGTTGTTGTGGAAAAGACTAAAGTTGAACACTAGGGGACACAAGAGTACTGATGTGTTTGGTGTGCTTGAGCCAAAGTAAGTGGCACTTAGGTGGACATCGGACACATGGGGGCTGAAGTCAATAGATGTGCGTGGCACTTGGGAAACGAAGTGGTTAGTCTCTCGTCGAGCGTACAAGGCACTTAGGATCTGATGTGATCAACCTTCTGCTAGAGGTGCATGGCACTTTGGATCACATCGGGGCACTTAGGATCACAGTGGGGGACATCGGGACTCATCGGGATCGAAGTGATCTTCACTAGTTGGATGGTTTCCTGCAAAGAAGCAACGAGGTGAGAGAGGCACCGGAGGTTTACCTCCGGGGCATACTCCGACGCTCAAGTCAGTATCACCTCAAGTGTTTGACACATAAAGACATAAGATCACTAAGGATATCCGAAATTTGAAATATAGAGTGAATAGGGAAAACTGATTTGGTTAGGGACTTTCTCTCTCTAGTCCAAATTTTAGGCCTATGATGGGATGTCTTGGAGTAGGCTAGTCGCAACCTTTTTATAGGCTGACGAACGATCAAGATTGTGCCACGTGTCAGCATTTGAGTGAGGGTGCATGATAGGTGATATAGCTGCATTGCACCCAATCTGAACCTATTTCTGTTGGGAAAATTGTGTAGGAGTTGTTTTGGTGTTTCGATTTCACGTCCGATTCGGACAATTGGACAACAGTGGGCCTGGTTCCAGGTCCTCCCTAACATTCAGTCCCCCCTCGAGACGAAAGTGTGTATCAGTTTCTGTCACTTGAGGAGGATTGGGTGCAATGATGACCGAGTTGAGCGGGGCGTGTCTCTTGGGGCGATGAAGAGTCCGATAGGCGCCCTACGACTCTTGGCGTGGGTGTGCGAGAGCTCTTCATGCCTTACGTGCAAGTTTTTCACTTCTAGTGAGTGAGTCATCAGATCTGGAGCTTTGTTGTAAAAGCTCAGACTTGGGTAATCCTTGGTGTGCATTCTCATCTATTTTTATTGTTCGTGAAGGATGTTGCCATGCCAGCAAGACAAGCGTCCCTTAGTCTCTATTTTTTTCCACATTTGGAGTTCAGCTTTTGTGATCCATTGTGTGCTTTAGCGACTTTATCTTGTTTCTGTGCGTGTGGAGAAGTTGCATTTGCAAATCTGGAGACTGGCGTTGTGGCCTTTCCTTGTGCGCGTTGGAAAACTCAGCGTTTTCTTCTTTGTACACATAAGGGAGTTGCTCTCTCACATTTGGAGGTCAGCTGAATGGCTTTCTCCTTGTGTGTGACGTTGAGCTTAACTACCTTATCTTCGTATGTACGAAATGGTAGGGAGGCGTATCATCGTTTGTACATCTAGAGGCAGGTTTTTGTGGTTCCTTCTTTGTGTATGCTGACGAGCTCGACTACCTTTCGTTCAAAGAGGTAGTCATCATTATTTCTCTCTTTTGTGGATTAGGCAGATGAGTTTTGCTACACCTTTGTTTGGAGGACCTTTGTCCGTTCAAGTGACTCATGGAGAGGTGGACATCTTGCTTCATTAGTTTCAAGCATGTTATGAGGTGAGTGCATCACTCTTTTGTTGTGCTGTATGAGAGTCGATTTGTCACACCTTCCGGAGGTGTCCGACCTCGAGGATGAAGTGTGTTTACTTGAGGCGTGGGACAAGTCTAGGAGGTGTGTTTTAACATCCTCTCTTGCCCGTGTGTTCAAAACAAACCTCTAAGTGATCTCCATTGAGGTGCGAGGCATGTCTTGGAGGTGTGTTTGACATTATCTCTCATTTGTGTGATCGAACCTTTGTATGATCACTTTTGAGAAGGTGCTCTAATTGCTTAAGAAGGTCAGACTTCTGTTCAGAACGTGTTTGCAATTGTCGTGGCCATACCCGTTTTTCTTCATCCTTAGTTTGCACGTTTGTGGAGGTGGTTTCTACCTTCGGATCACTTTCTAACTTACAGACCGGTGTTCGGGTTGTGCCTTGTGGCTGTACCTTCTTTGATTCCGTCTCTTCTTGGAAGTGAGCTATAGGTTCGACGATTGTTGCCTACATCCTATTTCATTTTTCATGGGATGCCATGACTCTTTCGGATGTCTTGTGATGCTTTCAACATTTGCTAAGTTGTGTGCCATTTCTCTTATAATATGTTTTTGAATTTTAGATACAATAAGGAGAATGAAGTCAAAATATGTCAATAATGATGGTAAAGAGCTTACAAAATCATAATCACAAGATGGAAGAAGACTTGGGAGTCAAAAATATCAATTTCTGGTTGAAAAGCAATCAGGCAGATTTGACCTCCGGAGCTTGTTTCAAGGAAAACATGATGTTAGATTCTTTATTTGAAGAAACTTCCTTCTTCACTTTTGAAGCTGACTTGATTATCTTTCCAACGATATATTATGGGCCCAAATCGGATAAGAAATGGGCATTCGAAATGGCGCTAGAAGATCTCCCTAAGGAACCCTACGGCCAGAAAAATCCTAATCGCAAATCTGAAAAAAAGGCAAAAACGTGATTTTTGTACCTCCAGGCTTACTTGTGCGGCAATGACTTTTTCTCAGGGTTTTAAACCTCTATAAATACCATCTTTTGAGCCACAAACTATACATCTTTTGAGGAGACTCAAGGATCATCATTATTCTTCTTCTCCATTCTTTTATTTTCTTTTTAGTTTTATATATATATATATATTATCTATGCCTATGCTAGGCTAAACTTCTATTTGGTTAAGGTTGATTTCAAAGCCCTAGACATGTTTTGTAAATGGTTTTCAGATTCTATCTATCATTAATTTTCTATCAAAGTTGCTTATGTTCTTCTACAAGAATTGTTTATGATGTTGTCTTGATTTATTTAGGTGTACAACTAGATAGATCTTGATAATTATCTATTGCTAGTTTAGGAGTCTTGATCCGTGTAATTGTCTTGATTTCCTATTCATAAGTAGCAATTTGTGATTAATGATTATGGTCAAGTTTTCGATAATTGCAAAGTGGAACATAACCTAAGTTGAACAATCCGAGCTTATGTGTTTGTTGCTTAGATCAACCTATCTTTCTCATCATAAAGCTGCTATTAAATTGAACTTAGAGAGCCTATTCTAGGTTGTTTGATAGTTAGAGATTAAATAGAGAGCTTGTTCTATTTAACGACGAACTAAGGAAAGATTGGGGTAACAGAGCTTGTTATTATCTACGGTTGTTAACTTTGATAGCTAATTAATGTTGATAGATATGAAATTGATTCTTAATGATGTCTAGTGGTGGAGAATGAAACCTTAACCATATTTATCATATTTGATTCTTCTTAATTACTTGTTTTCTCATTCTTATTGTTAACTTTAGTTTAAGTCTGATTTCAAAATCCCTTTTACTTTTGTTTACTTGTTTTTAAGTTTTAAACTATTAACGTATAAACTAAAACCCAATCCTTGAGGACTCGACCCTTGCTAATCACTATACTCTACAATTGATTTTTTTTTTTTTTAAGTGCAAGGTTAAATAAGATACACACTTTTGAGTGCATCATCCGACCACATTGTGGCATGGGAGTGGCTTGACGTTAGCTTTGTGCATCACTTTGTGCGTTACACTTGCAAATTTCATGGAGTGGGGGCACTACTCCCTCATTCAGGAAGTTGAGCGTGTTTGCTCAAGTTTCATCTTCTTATCCAAAGTGGTTGGAATGGCACATCTTGACTTATCTAAAGACATCCTATATATCTATGGTCTCGGACTTAGTCACGTAGTAGTGATGACTATGTCATTTTTTGGAGGTGAGTTTTGCTTTTTCCTCTTGACGTAGTTAAAGTTCGACCATGTAGAGTGTTTTCCTCCTTGTTGGGAAGCGTCATTGGCTACTTCAAAGCTTGTGCTAGCCTTTATGACATAGGGGCCAACGTCCGAATCTTCAAGCTTGCATTAGCTTCTTCAACTTAGGGGCTGATGTGCAAATGTCCATATAGACCTTACTCCCTCATTCAGGATTGAGCAAAAGGTCTTTGCTCAAGCTATTGCCACGCTCATCCTTTGCCTTGTCCGATTGTGGCGAGTTGGAGGTGGAGCTTATGATTTTATTGCTCTATACCACTTCGGGAGGACGGCGATGTTTATAGTGTGTTCGTTTTTTCTTTCTTCTTGAGTGTTGATGACATCAGTCACATAAGTTCACATAAGTGGCCGTTGGCGATTTTATTGTTACATAAAGGGTCTTACTCCCTCTTTCGGGACTTTGGATGAAGTTGTGAACACTTTGTCCGAGTCTATTTGTCTTGGAGGTGGTCCATCACTTAGGGGGCTTTTGGCGAGGAAAGTTATATCTTCATGCTTTTATTCTTTTGAACTTAGTTTTATCTTGAACTAGTCTTGTAGGTGGTAGCACGTATAGTCGTCCGATTTCCTCTCATGTGTTAACTTGATCATTGTTCTTGTTTTACATCGAAAGGGTGACGCCTTCTTCTTATGAAGCGAGGTCCAGTTGTTGGAGAAGCTTCAAACCATTTAGTGAGGTTTGGCCATTTTCTTTTGTTTTTCTCTCGGCCGCAGCACTTGTGTCTTATGCTTGTTACTCCCTTCCCTCCTCAGTGTGAGTTGTTGAACTCGTGCGTGTTTCATGGAGGTGCACATTCACATAGGTTCATATGTGCGAACAAGGTTATTTACATGTTAAGCATGGAGAACCATTGTGTCGAGGATCTTAGTGCACATTTGCACACGTTTGCGCACATTTGTGCGAGGGGCGACAAGTTGCATGTTGTTGGCCTTTCGACCATGTTGCTTACTTCTTGTACGCTGACGTGCTCGTCGATGCGCGAGTGTCTTTGAGGTCTCTTAAGTCTGAACTTAGACACCCGTGGATGCTTTTGTAATTTTTTATTCGTCCGAGGCTTTTTTTCTCTTCTTTGCTGGAGATTCGACCACTAGAAGGGACTAAGTGCCTTGTTACCTTCGCTCTTTTTTCCTTATGTGAAATGGTAGAGCGGTGATGTGTTGTAGGAGGAACTTGTGTTCAACTTGAGCTATGGTATGTTGTAGGAGGAACGTGTGTCCAACTCTATTAATGATTCGTGCACCATTGTTCTTATTTTTAATTGGAGGAGCTTGTGCTCAACTCTGTTTCTTGTCCGTGCCCCATTGTTGTTCTCTTCTTTTTTTTTTTTTTTGGATAAGTAAAATATTTATTCATCCAGTAAGCAAAGTTTGCTACAGTTCAAACAGGTTGCAGCATACAGCTACAAACACATTCAACATAATGCAGTAAACAACTATAAACACAATTGCTGCAAATCAATAAGGAACAATCTAGTCAAGAACAACTTCTCTTATTCCCAAGCATCACAGAGCTGTTGTTTAACATGATCATTGGAGATATTCCTTAGACCTGTTAGCCTAGCACGCACTGCATTGAGGATCAAACTGAATACTTGCTGTGGTTGCCTTGCTGGTCTTCCATGCTATCTTCTGTTTCTCTCTTGCCAAATGAAATAGATGTAGGCATTCCAGGCAAGTCTCAAGATGACTGAGATTAATGCCTTACCCTTTAGTCTCCTCACAACCCAGATTAGCATCTCCTGCCAAGTTCCCTGAGGTCTCCTAAGATTATAGGCCTATAGTACCCTGCTCCACAATAGCTTGGAAAATGCACAGCAGCAAAACAAATGGTCTCTTGTCTCTGCCTCCTCTTCATATAACAAGAACTTAATAGTGACTTGGAAGCCCTACGAGTGCATTATGTTCTTGTTTGGTAGTCGATCTTGAATTGCTAGCCAAGCAATAAGAGAGTGTCTTGGTATGGACAATTGGCACCACACCAATCTCTGCCAGCTGACCTTCTCATTTTTTTCCCTCAGCTCCTCCCATACAACAGCTGCTTTGTAATTAGGAGCAGGCCATTTATCACCCTGGATTAACTGAGTGGCCAAACTTCTTAACTTCATTAACTCTTCCAGCTCCAACGGTATCTTTGGAGAAGAGGCAGTATCATGACACTTCTCCCTTTCAATATGTACCCTTCGATCCATGCCACCCACAATGATCCAGCCTGTGTTAAAACCTGCCATAGATTCCTCAGGATGCAGGCTTTGTTCCCCAAAACCAAGTCCTTAAGTCCCAACCCCCCTTCAAACTTAGGTTGACATATTTTCTTCCAACTGACTCTTGCCCCCTTGGCACTGCCTTCCCCCCTTTCCAAAAGAAAGCATTGCATAATTGGGTGATTTTCTTCACAACTTTTATTGGTAGCAACAAGTTCCTGCACCAAAAGTTCTGAAGGCTAAAAATGACTAATTGTATGAGTTGGAGCCTGCCAGCAAAGGAAAGGTGTTTAGCTTCCAAACCCTTAATCCTTTGTGTGATTTTGTCCACCAAGGGAAAACAATCTCTTTCAGTTAGCCATTTTGTGACTAATGGTACTCCCAGATACCTGACTGGCAGTGTGCCAGTCTTGAACCTTGTGCTTTCAACTATTTCCTACAACTCTGCTTGTTTTATTCCGAATCTAAACAACTCACTTTTAGATCTATTCAGTTGGAGGCCAGAGAGCTGGTAAAACACCTATAAAATCTTGGTGATGGCCCCTACAGAATCAGTTGTACCTTTAGTAAATACTAACAGGTCATCAGCAAAGCAAAGGTGTGTAAGCCTAAGCTTCTTACACTTGGGATTTAATGCTAACACCCCGTGGCAAGCAACAGCATTAAGAAGACTAGAAAGAACATTCAGCCCAATAAAAAAGAGATATGGGGATATTGGATCCACTTATCTTATTCCCTTGGCACCTGAGAAGTAACCAACCAACCCACCATTGAGAGCAACAGAGAATTTTGGTGTTGTGACACAAACTCGAATCCAGTTAATGAAAACTGCAGGGAAATCAAGGACCACCAGAACTTGAAGGATAAAGTCCTAGTTAAGTGAATCGAAGGCCTTCTTTAGATCAACCTTAATTTCACATCTTGGTAGCAAGGTGGTCTTGTGATAGCCATTAACCAACTCCTAGGCCATTAGAACATTGTCCACTAAGTTTCTTCCTTCCATGAATGCACTTTGGTTATGAGCTATAATACTTGGTAGGCATTTCTTCATTCTGTTGGCAAAGATTTTTGTGATACACTTGTAGATGATTGAACAACAGGCAATTGGTCAAAAATCAGACATTTGCCTCGGGTTGGGAACCTTTGGCACCAAGGTTATTATAGTGGAGTTGAATGTTGACAACAGGGTGCCTGTGTTAAAGAAGAATTGAATAGCTTCCACTACATCGGGTCCTACAATTCTCCATGTGCTTTTGAAAAATTGAGCAAAGAAACCATCAGGTCCAGGTGCCTTGTTGCCATTCATGGCAAATATGGTGGCCTGAATCTCCTCAAGGGTGACCAGGGCAACTAACATGGCCTGCAGATCAGTGGGAACTGAAGCCTGTAAAAGTTCTCGAAGAAGAGTGTTAGGAAACTTGATCACATTGGGGTCAAGTGATCCTAAGGATTGCTGGAAGAATTGGACTGCCTCTGAAGAAATCTGATCAAAGTTTTCCAGTTTGTTATCTGCATTATCATAAAGAACTCGAATAGAGTTGACAATCACTAACCTATGATAGAATGTAGTGTTTTGATCCCCTTTCTTTATCCATTGCACTCTGGACTTCTGTCTATAGAATTTCTCTTCTGCAGCTTCCAGTTCAGAAAGGTCCTTGGCAACTTGCCTTTCTGTCAGCACTTGCTCTCCAGTAGGACTTTGAGACAACAGCTTAAGTTGCAGGTGCTCAAGCTCTGCCTTCTTCTCGATCACTCTGGCTAATATTTTACTAAAATGGGAGTTGTTAAACTCCTTCAGTATAGGCTTCAGCCTCTTAAGTTTCAGATGGAGTCTCTTTATAGGATTGCCCTCTATTAATAAGACTCAGGAATCTTCAACAACATTGGAGAAGTTTTTGTGGCTTATCTAGAAGCTAAAGAACTTGAAAGGCTTTGGGGGTGAAAACTCAGAGGTTTTAAGCCTTACCAAGCCTGGACTATGTCAGATACCTCAGGGGCAAGGTATTCAACACTAGAGCTAGGGAAGCAATCATGCCATCTGAGGTTGGTCAAGACCTTATCAAGCTTTCTGGATAAGACCCCATCTGACCTGTTATTGCACCAGGTGAAGAGAGGACCTGAGAACGGGTGGTCAAGCAGATCCAAATAATCTTGATAGCTGATAAAATCCTCCATGTCAGTAGTTCTGGTTTGTGAGCCATCGTAGTCAGAGCTTTCTCGAGGATGGCTTATGCCATTGAAGTCACCAGCAACAATCCATGGTTGGTCGTTAAACCTTCTAGAGACTGACTGTAGCTTAGTCCACAGTGATCTTCTTTCTACTGCATTGTTGCTGCCATAAATAATAGAAAGAAACAAAGTGTAACCATCAATAGTGAGAGAGCAAGTGAGGGCTTGATCAGTGGCATCAACAAGATTCACTTGTCACTGACTTCTCCAAAGAATCCATATTCTCCCATTATAAGAATGACTGTAGTTGTGCAGTAAATTCCAGCTAGAAAAGTGCCTATCAACAATGGCTTGAACATTTTGCTGTTTAATCCTTGTCTCCAGCAAGCATACCACATCAATTTTTAATCTATTTATACAACTAACTACTCTACACTGCTTAACAAGGTCATTGAGACCCCTAACATTCCATATAAGAAAGTTTATAAAGTAGTTGAGGAGGAAGGACCCCCGAAAGCAGGTTTGCCCACCTTGACTGGCTTATTATTTCCCTTGGCAACATGACTCCTCTTTTTTGGCTTCAACTGTAACATCAATTCTGCCACTCCTACTGCTGCTACCCTGGTATTTTTGGGTGAGCAGGCTATCTCATCCACTTTCTTATCCTCGAATTCAGGCCCTGTTGCAGAGCTCAGTATTTCAAATTTATTCGATAATGACATGTGTTGAATCTGTTTTCCCCTGTATGGTGGGGGGAGTGTCATAGTTTTTCTCCAACTCACTTATTTCTTCATTGACCACTCCTGTAGCTGTAATAACATTAGCTACCTCAGCAACCTTCGCACTCTCCTTAGGGATCCATTTTTTGGTCGATGTTGCTTTTACCGAGCATTGCTTTTCATAGTGCCCAAAAAATTTGCATTGAGAACATTTAGGAGGCATCCAGGCCACCTCAACTGATACAGAAATCAGAACTCCATTGCCAATCTCCACCTCAATTGATGATAACTCGTATAATTATATAGTTTTTAGTTATGTTTTATTATTGTTTTGTGTCAAATACGAGTTATTATTGTTTAGTCTAATTGTGTTTATGATCTTTTATATTTTTATGTAATTTGGTGTTTTTCACAAGTTTATTTGAGTGATTTCAGATTACTAGAATTAAGGGCAAATCCAGTTCAGTTCCAGTTCCGACACCTTTTGTCATATCAGCTATATCTGGAGTTTCACTGAAGAAATAAGGCTGCAATTTTAACCGTGCAAAGTTAAGAGGCATATCTATCTTTTTCATGTTTTACACTTCTTGAAACGGAGTCGTTTTCCCTAGCGAAATCGACCATCAAGTTGGCTGATGTGCAATGACGTCTGTGCTGACCAGTTTTGGTATTTTGACCATATCTTCTGATCCACATCCGAAAATGAGCTGATTCCAACGGCTATGGATCACTAACTGATAGGGGAACATTTTTCTAGAAGACCATGTGATCAGATCAAGCCTCTAATATTGACAAAATCGACCATCAAGTTGGCTGATCAAAATTGTCATACAATATGACGAAAATTGTTAGAAAAATGCACCCACCTATTATACCTACCTTTGAAATTTGTAAAGCTTGTCTCTTGTCATTTAGCCCTCCAAAATGTGTATAAATAGAGGGCCTTGGATGATTGTAAGAGATATTGTACATTGGTAGGATATTAGCCATTGTAATAAAATTCTCTAAGTTTTCTTCTTCTTTCTTTTCTCTAGTTTTCTTTTTCTTTATTTTCTTCTTCTTCTTTCTTTCTTTTATTTCCTTCTTAGATTCTCTTTAATTTTATGTTTATGTTTACAATGCCTATGCTAGGCTAAACTTCTATTTGGTTAAGGGTGATTTCAAAGCCCTAGACATGTTTTGTGATTGATTTTTAGATTCTATCTATCATTAATTTTCTATCAAAGTTGCTTATGTTCTTCTACAAGAATTGTTCATGATGTTGTCTTGATTTATTTAGGTGTACAACTAGATAGATCTTGATAATTATCTATTGCTAGTTTAGGAATCTTGATCCGTGTAATTGTCTTGATTTCCTATTCATAAGTGGCAATTTGTGATTAATGATTATGGTCAAGTTTTCAATAATTGCAAAGTGGAACATAACCTAAGTTGAACAATCCGAGCTTATGTGTTTGTTGCTTAGATCAACCTATCTTTCTCATCATAAAGCTGCCATTAAATTGAATTTAGAGAGCTTATTCTAGGTTGTTTAATGGTTAGAGATTAAATAGAGAGCTTGTTCTATTTAACGACAAACTAAGGAAAGATTGGGATAACAGAGCTTGTTGTTATCTACGGTTGTTAACTTTGATAGTTGGTTGATATTGATAGATCTGAAATTGATTCTTAATGATGTCTAGTGGTGGAGAATGAAACCTTAACCATATTTTTCATATTTGATTCTTCTTACTTACTTGTTTTCTTACTTTTCTAGTTTGCTTATTTTTAAAAGTATATTTACTTTTATTGGCTGGTTATACCGCCTAATTTGTATATTAACTTTGTTTTATTTTTATTGGCTGGTTATACCGCCTAATTTAGTATATATATTTTTATTGGCTGGTTATACCGCCTAATTTAGTATATATATTTTTATTGGCTGGTTATACCGCCTTGCATCTTATTCTTATTATTTACTTTAGTTTAAATCTGGCTTCAAAAACCCCTTTTCTTTTATTGTTCTTGAATTTAAGTTTTAAACTATTAACTTATAAACTAAAACCCAATCCCTGAGGACTCGACCCTTGCTAACTACTATACTTACAATTTATCTTTTTAGTGCAAGGTTAAATAAGATACACTCTTTTGGTGCATCAAATTTTTGGCGCCGTTGCCGGGGATTGTTTTCTTTAGTTTATTTGTTACTTGGTTTATTCTTATTTTCAGTTCTAATTAGTTTTATTTTCTTGTACATACAAGTTTTTCTTATCAAATTTAAAAAAGAAAAAAATAAAAATACGATGGAATTGAGCAATCTAACACTTGAAGAGTTGGTGGCATACATGAACATGGAGAATCAACAAGCCAAGCTCACCTCCCCAGTTCAACAATTGGCCATGGGAGGATGTCAAGTCCATCAATGGTTCCAAGACCAACAGTATGATCATTACTCAAACACTTACCATGAGGGATGGTGCGATCATACTAATTATGGCTACTCGAAAAATTACCAAGAAGTAGATCCTTATGCCAATTACACTCATCCATCTAGCTTCAATCAATCATGGTCTCAAGAACCAGATCTTTTTCAACCACCACATATGACTCAAAACACAGGTACTTCTTTAGAAGATCTTGTATATTCTCTTGTTACTGATACTTTGCAATTTCAACAGGAAACAAGGGCAAGCATCCAGAGTTTGGAAAGGCAAGTGAGCCTATTGGCTAGTAGTACGGTGGAATTAGTAGCAGAAAGATCTCTAGCACTCCCTTCCCAAACGGTGATTAACCCAAAGGAGAATGCTACTATTGTGACCTTGAGAAATGAGGAACAAGATGAGGATGAGGCAAAACCAAAGATGGATTCACTTCTTGAGGATAATGAAGCCACCATTCAAATTGAGAGTACTTTGACACCTCAGGTAGCTTTTAAGGTTCTTATTTCTACTAATATTCCTTCTCCACTTTTTCCTAGCAGATTTGCAAAGTCCAAGAAGGAGGAACATGTACAACAATTTTTGGAAACCTTAAACAGCTTGCTTGTGGATGCCATTAGACAAGTACCAAGATATGCACAATTCCTCAAAGAGCTATACCCCACCAAGAATGATGAAATAATACGTGTGAGGGAGAATGCATTGGCTGTTTTGCAAAGAAAACTTCCTGCAAAACGCAAAAATCCGAGAAGTTTCATGTCTAAGCCAAAAGATCCTAAAAAGCCAAGAAGGGGAATTGGCTAGACTGGAAACAATCAATCAAGTGCTAATTGGGGGAGGCAGCCTAATTAGTGAAAGCATTGCCAAACTGCCATCCTCAGATTTGCTCTTTTTTTCTTTATCTTTTTCTTATGTTTCTTTGTTAATTGTGTTTAGTGTTTTTAAGTTCATTTAGGCTGCATAAGTTTATTTTGTTTAATAGTTCTTTTCACTTACACATGATTCTTTCATTTGGGTTAATAGCATTACATTAATGACAATGTAAGAATTATGTGTGGGGGGAAGAATTTAGGATTTTATTTTTGAGTCTTTTTATGTTGTTTTTCTTTCTGATCCATGTTTTGAAAATAACTAGATGTAAATATAATTTTTATTTTTTTTTAACCCCGGTTAAATGGCGGATAACGGTACTCCGTGATTATTTAAATCGGTTCCATCAGCTACCCACAAAACTGATATTGTATATAAATTTCTCTTCCAATTTCTCTTTCATTTTTTTCATTTTTTTTTCAGGATGGATGATATTCTCACAAGATTGCAGAAACGATTTCCTCCTTTTCCTCGAAATATTTTACTGAAGCTTTACCAAGTTCGATTTGAAAGATTAAGAATGCTTATGCACAAAGGGATTCCTGAAGACATACATTGGATAATTGAAGCCAAGGTACGTGAAGATGAATATCTTCCTGTTTTGCATTTACCAGGTACAGGTAGAAGCACTTTTGCAAAGAAGCGACGAGCAAAGCGCATGAGTTCAAATTGCCACAAATGTGCACGATGGACGTGTAACGGTAAATGTCGTTCTATTGGGATTCCGTCCTCTAATCGAGATGATAAAATTGAATTCATTAAGGATGGACTGAGTAAGGAGAATTTGGGTAATATCCAACTTTCTCTTGAGACACATCCTAGTGGAGACGTACAAAGAGAAATTCTTGATTTATGGCCGCAATTCCAAAGGGAATGGCAACATCTTGGGAATCTGATGTTAAAAGACCCTGTTTGCCAGCTTGTAAGAAAACTGGATGGGAAGCATATCCTCGACTCATAGAAGGCGTTTAAGCCGTTTCTGGACGTAAAACCAGAGGAAGATGTGAGCCACAATCACAACTACAATAAATGACTTCTCAGCTTTTGGTTTGATTTGCAATAACTTCATTTCGGTTTAATTTACGTGTTGTTCGATTTGTGTAATTATTCTCGTTTTTTTGGTTGCATTGGTCTTCTACGGTTGATTTTTCTTCTCTTTTTGATTTTCTTCCTGAAATCACGCAAAAATCTTTTGTTAGGTTAACATTTTCTTCTAACAGGTCAGATACACTTTCGGCGACATTATTACTCTTGTCTGATTCACTACTCAGTCCTCTATATATTACACCATGTACTCATTCTCTTTCAGGCACTCGAAAAAAAAATGGAAAGTACTTCCTCCCAGCGCATTAAAAAAATTTGTGTCTTTGGAGGTGCTTATCCAGGGAAAAATAACATATTTGCTGATGAAGCCATAAGAGTTGGAGTAATACTTGCCCAACAAAAGATCCAGTTGATTTATGGAGGTGGTAGTACGGGTTTAATGGGAGCAGTCGCTACAGCAGCACACGCCGGAGGAAGTCCAGTTCTAGGAGTCGTGCCAAAACTATTCACAGATTTTTGTGGACCTACCTTGGGTAAGGAAATACAAGTCTGGAGTATCCCTGAACGGATAACAATCATGTACCATTCTGCCGATGCATTCATTGCTTTACCAGGAGGTCTGGGTACATTGGAAGAAATAGCTTGCGTGGCTTCTTGGTCATCTTTGGTCACAAATAAGAAACCCATTGGTTTGCTTAATATTAATGGTTATTTTAGTAATTTGCTTTCATATTTAGATAATGCTGTGGATAATGGATTCATGTTTTCAGAGGCAAGGAGAACCATAATTTCTGCTACAACCATTGAAGATTTACTTAAAAAGCTCCAAGCTTATGAGTGTTTATTTGCTACGGTTGTTTCGCAAATGCTCGGATAAAGAAAAAGAGATATGGACGAGCAAGGAGTGGATTGCACTTTGTCTTTGTGACATTATCTAACATTTTGTTTGTTATGTCTCAGTTATAATAAGTGGTTAGCAACCTCTGCAGGTAATATCTCCTAAATTCTACCTTTAAAATTTGACATTGGGGACAATGTCATATTTTAGTAGGGGGTAAGGGACATATTTTGGTAATTTTAAAAAAAAAATTGTTGTGTTTTAAGCCATTTAGAAGTATTCATTCTGAACAAGGTCAGAGTAAGGGAGACTTGAGACATACCTTGTAAGTTTGATTTCTTCTTTTCAAAAAAAAAAGAAAAAAAGTTTGTTGTGTTTTAAGCAATTTAGAAGTATTCATTCTGAACAAGGTCTGAGTAAGGCAGACTTGAGACATACCTTGTCAGTTTGATTTTAATCTTTTTATGTTTACTTGTTAATTTTTGTTTAGTATTTTAGGATTATTTAGGTTGCATGAGTTTGTTTTGTTTTGAGTCTTAGTTGTTCCTATTCTTATGTTATTAGTTCTTTTCTCTTACACATGATTCTTTCATTTGGGTTAATAGACTTACATTGAGGACAATGTAAGAATTAAGTGTGGGGGGAATGATTTAGGATTTCTTTTATTTTTGTCTACTATTTTTTTTTATGAGTCTTTATTATTATTTTTAGTGTGTTTTAGTTCCTTTTCAATACTATGATGAGATATGAATTGCATAAGTCTAAAACAGATTTATTAGTGAGAAGATTTTCATGAGAATTGAGCTTGATATCAACCTTTTTATGAGCCAATGTTAATATGATATGTTGATTGAGAAAGAAGCATGTTTAGACTTAATCTGACTTGTATAATCATCCTTGTGAGTTTTTGAGCCTATAATGATTGATGCATTATATAAATCAATCTAATTTCTTTCTTGAGTGCTCTTATGATTACATGATTCTCTAGAACTTGCTTTAGACCTTGTTGAGACTATATTGATGCATGTGACAACATGAATATGATAGAGGCATTAGGATTTTTAGGCAGGGCCAAACAGCCATCCCTTATTGATGTTCCAAGAGAACACACCCTTAGTGAACCAATTTGAGCCTACATTGAATAAGCTATCTCTTTGGTAACCATAACTTGTCCCTAACCTAAATATACTTATATCCTTACCTTTGTTCCAAAGATGAATTAGCATGTTTTGAGACAAGTTGCAAAGACAAGGAAGATCTATTGAAAATTTGGGTTAGAAACAAGAAATAAGTGTGGGGGAAAAGAAAAGAAAAGTCAAGAGAAAAAAAAAGGGAATATTATGAAATATATATATATAATGAATCATCTCTTGAACTTCTAGTTAAAGAAAAGAAAAAGAATGTTACAAGGTTTGTTAGAATGAAGTAAAGGCTCAACATGAAATATTCAGCCTAGGTGACTATGTACTTGTAAAGAGTTTTGAGAAGTTTCTTTGTATGATCTTATTATGTCTCTAAACTTTATGAACTCTTTGGAACCTTTGTGATATCTTTATCTTTTTTTTCTTCAACCACATTACAAACCCCTTGGCCCCATTACAACCTTGATTAAAGACCTCTTGATTCATGAAGTTGTATGATCTAAATAGTGGAGAATAGGTGGACAAGCAAGAATATGGTAGAACTGTTTTCATGAGATTGATTGAGTGTAAACACTTTACCACTACTTTAAAGAATGAAAATCATGAGAGTATCCCATGTGAGTAGTTGAGATTAAGTTTGAATATGCACTATTTTGATTGAAATATGTTATGTTAATATTGGCTTAACTCAAACAATTTACATTCAAGCATGATTTTTTGTGAAATTCTTTAAGCTATTGATTAGTTTATAAGACTTGTTCAAAGATTGTCTCTAATGTGTATTGAAAGGATTAGGAATAAATATTTTTAGTATATGTAGTTTATTTATATTTTAGTTTTTTAATGTTTGTGGGTATCGTTCTAGTAAACCCTCACGAGACTAAACTCGTCCACTAGGGACACCTAGGGGTTTAAAGGCTTGTGTCACATGCTAAGTGCCACCGTGATTTCCTACGAAAGTGGATTAGATTAGATTTTCTTATTTTATTTTTATTGAGTTGTTGCTAGGGACTAGCAACAATCTAAGTGTGGGGGTGTGATAACTCGTATAATTATATAGTTTTTAGTTATGTTTTATTATTGTTTTGTGTCAAATACGAGTTATTATTGTTTAGTCTAATTGTGTTTATGATCTTTTATATTTTTATGTAATTTGGTGTTTTTCACAAGTTTATTTGAGTGATTTCAGATTACTAGAATTAAGGGCAAATCCAGTTCAGTTCCAGTTCCGACACCTTTTGTCATATCAGCTATATCTGGAGTTTCACTGAAGCAATAAGGATGAAATTTTAACCGTACAAAGTTAAGAGGCATATCTATCTTTTTCATGTTTTACACTTCTTGAAACGGAGCCGTTTTCCCTAGCGAAATCGACCATCAAGTTGGCTGATGTGCAATGACGTCTGTGCTGACCAGTTTTGGTATTTTGACCATTTCTTCTGATCCACATCAGAAAATGAGCTGATTTCAACGGCTATGGATCACTAACTGATAGGGGAACATTTTTCTAGAAGACCATGTGATCAGCTCAAGCCTCTAATATTGACAAAATCGACCATCAAGTTGGCTGATCAAAATTGTCATACAATATGACGAAAATTGTTAGAAAAATGCACCCACCTATTATACCTACCTTTGAAATTTGTAAAGCTTGTCTCTTGTCATTTAGCCCTCCAAAATGTGTATAAATAGAGGGCCTTGGATGATTGTAAGAGATATTGTACATTGGTAGGATATTAGCCATTGTAATAAAATTCTCTAAGTTTTCTTCTTCTTTCTTTTCTCTAGTTTTCTTTTTCTTTATTTTCTTCTTCTTCTTTCTTTCTTTTATTTCCTTCTTAGATTCTCTTTAATTTTATGTTTATGTTTACAATGCCTATGCTAGGCTAAACTTCTATTTGGTTAAGGGTGATTTCAAAGCCCTAGACATGTTTTGTGATTGATTTTTAGATTCTATCTATCATTAATTTTCTATCAAAGTAGCTTATGTTCTTCTACAAGAATTGTTCATGATGTTGTCTTGATTTATTTAGGTGTACAACTAGATAGATCTTGATAATTATCTATTGCTAGTTTAGGAATCTTGATCCGTGTAATTGTCTTGATTTCCTATTCATAAGTGGCAATTTGTGATTAATGATTATGGTCAAGTTTTCAATAATTGCAAAGTGGAACATAACCTAAGTTGAACAATCCGAGCTTATGTGTTTGTTGCTTAGATCAACCTATCTTTCTCATCATAAAGCTGCCATTAAATTGAATTTAGAGAGCTTATTCTAGGTTGTTTAATGGTTAGAGATTAAATAGAGAGCTTGTTCTATTTAACGACAAACTAAGGAAAGATTGGGATAACAGAGCTTGTTGTTATCTACGGTTGTTAACTTTGATAGTTGGTTGATATTGATAGATCTGAAATTGATTCTTAATGATGTCTAGTGGTGGAGAATGAAACCTTAACCATATTTTTCATATTTGATTCTTCTTACTTACTTGTTTTCTTACTTTTCTAGTTTGCTTATTTTTAAAAGTATATTTATTTTTATTGGCTGGTTATACCGCCTAATTTGTATATTAACTTTGTTTTATTTTTATTGGCTGGTTATACCGCCTAATTTAGTATATATATTTTTATTGGCTGGTTATACCGCCTAATTTAGTATATATATTTTTATTGGCTGGTTATACCGCCTTGCATCTTATTCTTATTATTTACTTTAGTTTAAATCTGGCTTCAAAAACCCCTTTTCTTTTATTGTTCTTGAATTTAAGTTTTAAACTATTAACTTATAAACTAAAACCCAATCCCTGAGGACTCGACCCTTGCTAACTACTATACTTACAATTTATCTTTTTAGTGCAAGGTTAAATAAGATACACTCTTTTGGGTGCATCAATTGAGCTAGGTATCATTGTATCCACAGTAATTTCAACACAAATTTTAGCAAATTCAAGCTTCTGTTGAAGTGATGTTACCTTGTCCACATACAAAAGCTGACCCAAAGCACTTGCAATATAACTAAGCCCGGTCTTAGTGTATAGTTCCAGAGGGATATTCCCCATCCTAATCCAAACAGACACTTTCTGCATCTCAAACTCCAGTTTCTTGAGTCCTGACTCCCATTTTCGAACAATAATGACCTGGTTTTGAATGTGAGAAGGACTAGTTTTCAACAACCCAATCTCTAGTCTTCTGGTTCGGGAACTGGATTATGAAAAGCTTAGGTCCGACAGTTTTGATTGCAACTACCCCTTCTCTGCCCCAGAGAAGGTTCGCCATTCTCTTAAATTGGCTGAAATTTGGTGCCCTTCCCAGAAATTGGGCACCACAAAGTTCTGCCAATAGTTGGAACCCTCATAAAGAACTTCTTTGGGAGGTTTGACCACAAATCATCCATTCTGCTCACATAGAGGAAAATATTGTAGCGATTGATCTGAGTTGTTAGAGAACAGCGATCGCCAGTCAGCTCGAGGCTCATCCTTCAGCTCAGTGATAACCGTTTTTCCCCTCAATAAAGAAATTACTTCATTCACTTTCTCCTTGCCTTCATCAACAGACTTCAATGGCAGAGGAGGGAAGTCAGCATCCCGGCATAAGTCACATACAGCTAAATTAGAGGAATCCAAAGCAAGCTTAGCCACCATTGGAGTTTCCGATCCAGAACTGTTCAACATATGAAGATCCACCATAGGGATCCAGATTAGAAAGCACCAACCTCTATCTAGGCCAGACTGATTGAGATTTGAGCAAAAACTTGCAAAAATTGAAGCGAATCTCGTAAAATTGGATAGTAAATTTGCAGAAATTGAAGAAATCTCATGAAATTGAGTGAGAAATCACAATTCCCCAAGCTCATGTTGGACCTGCTAACGTGTTCTCTTCTTTTGTGGTTAAGCATTGTCTTTGTGCCTTTTGTCCGCTACGTGTATGTATGTATGCTTGCTACTCCCTCCTCGTCTTAGTATGAGTTTGTGGAAGTGTAGATGACTTCATTTGTCATGGGCTCACATAAGTCCTTATGTGCGAACAAAGATGTCTTCTCACAAGGCATGCAAAGGTTACCTGTTTGTGTCAAGATGTCGTTGCACTATGGACGTTTGCATGCATTTGCGTGCACTTGTGTGTTTTTGCATGAGGAGTGGTAGCTTGCACATGGTTGAGCCTTTACTCTTGTGGCTCAGTACTTGTGCGCGGACGTGCTTGAGGTTGCGCGGGCGACTTTGAGGCCATTTGAGTTTTGATGCCCGTGCTTGTTTCTGTGAATTTTTCAATCTTCGTCTACCTTCAAGTCATGTTTGAAGATGTTATTTGTGGGAAACGGATGTTCTAAGATGAGTTGTTGATGCACGGATTTGTCCGAGCTAAGATGTTCTTTACCAAACCTTCCAAGTGGCCGCTTGATTTTTTTGAGGTCAGCCTCTTCTCATTACTTGGCCTTTTATCTGAGCCATTTTCTCTGCAAGAGAGTTTTAGTGAGCGTGGCTGGCGACTTTGGGAGGAGCTAGGCTCGGCACATTGGGAGGGGCTTCCGTAGTGACTTTGGGAAGCGCTTGCGTATACTTGGTGAGCTCTTGTTTTACTCTTCTTTGAGCTTGCCGTATGCCAAGTTGTTCTTTTGAGGTCGTCCCTCATCTTGTGCTAGCTACCCTTTTCTCTTTGTTTGCTGGATTTGGCCATCCCATCCTATGTGGAAGATGTCTCCAGTCACATTTAGTAGAATGTCGGCACTTTGGTGAGGGAACTCATTGTTGGTTTTACAATTTCAAGTTTACCTTTTTGTTCCCCGTCATGCAATGTTTTGAGTCTTTCCACTTCTTCTTCTTGAAGTCCGTTGTGTGTATACACTCTACACCCTCTTTCGAGTATGAGTTGTAGAACTCGTACTGACGTGCGAAAGTGTTGGCAACTTCCACTTCCATAACTTTCATTGAGCCTTTTGCTAGCGTAGGAGGAATACACCATGTTTTGCCCTCCTATGTGTTTTGAATATTTCGGCATGCTCCCCCAAGTGTTTGGAGTTTCAGCCATGCTTCCCCCAGTTTTTGGAGTTTCGACCATGCTCCCCCAAGTGTTTGGAGTTTCGGACATGCTTCCCCAAGTGTTTGGACTCATGTCCATGTTTTCCCAAGTGTTTTGACTTTTACACATGCTTTCACAAGTGTTTGGACTTTCGGCAATGCTTCCCCAAGTGTTTGGACTTTCGGACATGCTTCCACTAGTGTTTGGTCTCATGTCCAAGATTTCCCAAGTTTTTTGACTTTCGTACATGCTTCCCCAAGTGTTTGGACTCATGTCCAAGCTTTCCCAAGTGTTTTGACTTTCGGACATGCTTCCCCAAGTGTTTGGACTCATGTCCAAGCTTTCCCAAGTGTTTTGACTTTCAGACATGTCTCCCCAAGTGTTTTGGACTCGTGTCTAGGCTTCCCCAAGGGTTTTGGCTTTCGAACCTGTCTCCCCAAGTGTTTGGACTGTCGGACATGCTTTCCCAAGTGTTTTGGCTCTCGAGCATGCTTCCCCAACTGTTTTAACTCTCGAGCATGCTTTCCCAAGTGTTTTGGCTCTCGGACATGTCTCCCCAAGTGTTTGGACTATTGGACATGCTTTCCCAAGTGTTTTGGCTCTCGAGCAAGCTTCCCCAAGTGTGTTGACTCTCAAGCATGCTTCCCCAAGTGTTTGGAGATTTTCGGTCAAGTTTTCCTAAGTGTTTTTGTTGTTGCCTAGTCCTTATATTAGGGACACTTAGGATCATTTGGGGCACTTAGGATGCACCTTCGAAATCTGACTTGATCACTTGGAAACACTTGGGATCACTTAGGGGCACTTAGGATGCACCTTAGAAACCCGTCTTGATCACTTGGGAACACTTGGGATCACTTAGGATGCGCCTTAGAAATCCTTCTTGACCACCTGGAGAACACTTGAAATTACTTGGGATCACTCAGGATGCGCCTTAGAAATCCGTCTTAACCACCTGGAGAACACTTCAGATTACTTGGGTACACTTATGATCACTTGGGATCACTTAAGGGCACTTAGGATACGCCTTAGAAATCCGTCTTGACCACCTGAAGAACACTTGAGATTACTTGGGATCACTTAGGATCACTTAGGGGCACTTAGGATGCACCTCAGAAATCTTGTTTGATGTTGTCGTTGCTTCCTCAACCCATGTCCGTTGTGTCTCCCCTATGTGTTTGACTTGTGTTCCAAGTTCAGTCATGTCTTTTTCGGACAAGAACACATGGGAATATGTTGTAGATTTTTGTATTCTTCCTACTTGGTCCGAAAGACATGTTGGTGTAGAATTGCTTGTAACCTTCCCTTTTGGTTCGAAACACATGTTGGAGTAGTAATTTTTGGTAACCTTCCCCTTTGGTCTGACAAATATGGGGGAAGATGTGAATTGTGCTTCCTTATGTGCTTGTGTCTGAATGACCAACTCTTTTGTAGGTTGCCATTGTGGATCTCACATTTCATTCTCATGTGCTAGGCGTGGCTAGCCATTGTATATTCGAAAGTGAGCGCAGTTGTTCTACAAGTCTATTTCCTTCTTTAGTGTGTTAGGCGTAGCTAGCACATTGCAAAGTAGAATTCTCTGCACATTTTTTTCTTTGGTGTGCTAAGCATGGCTAGCCTTTGCGCATCCGGAAGTGAATGTGGCTTGTCCTCTGAGGCTTGCTTCTTTCTTTCAAGAGCATTGCCGCCACTTCATCTGAACATCCTTTCTGTCCGAGGCCTTTGTTGCCTTGGTGAATTTGAACAACTTTATCTCCTCACTTAGTGGAGATAAGAATTTTTACGTTCGGACTCCATCTTTTTGTGATGGCTTTGCCACTTTCTTGGTGAATGGATGAAGTGTTCATTTTTGGAGATTTTTTTCTTCTCTTTTTCTTTTCTTTTCTCTTTCTCTTTATCTTTTATCTTTTTTCTTTTCACTTTTTCACTTTTTCCCTTTTCTCTTTCTTCTTTCTTTCTCTTTCTCATTATCTCTTTATGTCACATGCACCTTTGTCCGATGTTTGGTGTGATGCACCCAAAAAAGTGTATCTTATTTAACCTTGCACTTAAAAAATCAATTGTAAAGTATAGTGATTAGCAACGGTCGAGTCCTCAGGGATTGGGTTTTAGTTTATAAGTTAATAGTTTATCACTTAAAAACAAGTAAACAAAACTAAAGGAGATTTTGAAATCAGATTTAAACTAAAGTTAACAATAAGAATGAGAAAACAAGTAATTAAGAAGAGTCAAATATGAAAAATATGGTTAAGGTTACATTCTCCACCACTAGACATCATTAAGAATCAATTTCATATCTATCAACATTAATTAGCTATCAAAGTTAACAACCGTAGATAACAACAAGCTCTGTTACCCTAATCTTTCCTTAGTTCGTCGTTAAATAGAACAAGTTCTCTATTTAATCTCTAACTATCAAACAACCTAGAATAAGCTCTCTAAGTTCAACTTAATAGCAGCTTTATGATGAGAAAGATAGGTTGATCTAAGCAACAAACACATAAACTCGGATTGTTCAACTTAGGTTATGTTCCAGTTTGCAATTATTGAAAACTTGACCATAATCATTAATCACAAATTGCCACTTATGAATAGGAAATCAAGACAATTACACGGATCAAGACTCCTAAACTAGCATTAGACAATTATAAAGATTTATCTAGTTGGCCACCTAAACAAATCAAAACATCATCATGAACAATTTTAATGGAAGAACATAAGCAACTTTGATAGAAAACAATGATAGATAGATTCTAAAAATTAATTACATAACATGTCTAGGGCTTTGAAATCACCTTTAACCAAAGATGTTTAACATAACATAAGCATGGATAATATATACATAAAACTAAAAAGAAAAATAAAAGAATGGAGAAGAAGAAGAAGAATAATGATGATCCCTTGAGTCTTCTCAAAAGATGTCTAGTTTGTGGCTCAAAAGATGGTATTTATAGAGCTTTAAAACCCTGAGAATAAGTTCTTGCCGCACAAGTAAGCCTGGAGGTGCAAATATCACGTTTTTTTTTTTTTAGATTTCCGATTAGGGTTTTCTGAACTCAGGGTTCTTTAGAGAGATCTTCTAGCACCAATTTGGGTGCCCATTTCTTATCTGATTTGGGCCCCAAAAATATCGTTGGAAAGATAATCAAGTCAAATTCAAAAGTCAAGAAGGAAGTTTCTTCAAATAAAGAATCTAACATCATCTTTTCCTTATAACAAGCTCCAGAGGTCAAATCTGCCTGATTGCTTTTCAACCAGAAATTGATATTTTTGACTCCCAAGTCTTCTTCCATCTTGTGATTATGATTTTGTATGCTCTTTACCATCATTATTTACATCTTTTGACTTCATTCTTCTTATTGTACCTAAGATTCAAAAACATAATATAAGTAAACAAGATAAAGATCGAAAACATAACCAAAACTAAAGGTAGAAAGGCATAAAATGTATATTTTATGAGCTTATCAAATACCCCCACACTTAGCTTTTTGCTAGTCCTCGAGCAAAACAAAATAAAAATAAAATAAGAAAATCTAATCTAATCCACTTTCTTAGGAGATCACGGTGGCACTTAGCATGTGACACAAGCCTTTAAACCCCTAGGTGTCCCTAGTGGATGAGTTTAGTCTCGTGAGGGTTTACTAGGACGATACCCACAAACATTGAAGACATAAGAAAAACTAAAAAAAATAATTATAATAATTATGACTAATCCTTCCAATATAAAATAGAGATAATCATTGGACAAGTCTTATAAACTAATCAATAGCTTAAATAAATTCACAGAAAATCTTGCTTGAATGTAAATAGTTTGAGTTAAGCCAATATTAACTTAACATATTTCAATCAAAATAGTGCATATTCAAACTTAATCTCAACTTCTCACATGGGATACTCTCCTGATTCTTACTCTTTAATGTAGTGGTAAAGTGTTTACACTCAATCAATCTCATGAAAACACTTTTACCATATGCTTGCTTGTCCACCTATTCTCCACTATTTAGATCATACAACTTCATAAATCAAGAGGTCTTTATTCAAGGTTGTAATGGGGCCAAAGGGTTATAATGTGGTTAAAGAACAAAATGATAAAGATATCATAAAGGTTCCAAAGAGTTCATAGAGTTTAGAGACATAATAAGATCATACAAATAAGACTTCTCAAAACTCTTATAAAGCACATAATAACATAGGCTAAATATTCATGTTGAGCCTTTGCTTCATTCTAACCAAATTTGTAACATCTTTTTTTTTAACCAAAAGTTTAAGAGATGATTTTTTTTTTCAAATATGGGAATGTATTTGACAATGATCCCTTTCTTTTTCTCTTGACTTTTTCTTTTCTTTTCTTCCCCCACACTTATCTTTTGTTTCCAACCCAAATTTTCAACGAAAAATATCCCTTGTTTTTTGCAATATGTCTCAAAATATATAATCCATCTTTAGAACAAGGGTAAGGATATTATGTTTAGGCTAGGTGTAAGTTGTGGTTACCAATAAAATAGCATATTTAATGTAGGCTCAAATTGGCTCATTAGTGGGGATGTTCACTTGGAACATTAATAATGGATGGCTGTTTGGCCTTGGTTATAATCCTAATGCCTCTATCATATTCATGTTATCACATGTATCAATATAGTCTCAAACAGTTTAAAGCAAGTTCTAGAAAAACATGTAATCATAAGAGCACTCAAGAAAGAAATTAGATTGATATGTATAATGCATCAATCATATAGGCTAAAAAACTCAGAAGGATGATTATACAAGTCAATATCAAGTCTAAACATGCTTCTTTCTCAATCAATATATCATATCAACATTGGCTTATAAAAATTAGTATCAAGCTTAATTCTCATGAAAATGTTCTCACTAATAACCAGTTTAGACCTATGCAATTCATATCTCATCATTTTATTAAAAAGGAACTAAAATAATAATAATAATAATAATATTAAAGACTCAAAAAAAATAATAGACAAAAATAAAAGAAATCCTAAATCCTTCCCCCCACACTTAATTCTTACATTGTCCTCAATGTAATGCTATTAACCTAAATGAAAGAATCATGTATAAGAGAAAAGAACTAATAACATAAGAATAGGAACAACTAAGACTCAAAACAAAACAAATTCATGCAACCTAAATAATCCTAAACTACTAAACAAATAATTAACAAATAAACATAAAAATAAATAAATAAAAACAATAAAAATAATAAAAGAAAAAGGAAAAAGGAAAAGAAAGCAAATCTGAGTATGGCAGGTTGGTAATTTCTTCATTAATTGGGCTGCCTTCCCAATTAGTACTTGATTTATGTTGTCCAACCTAACCAACACCCCTTCTTGGCTTTTTAGGCTTGTTAGGCTCATACATGAAACTTCCCAAATTTGAGCGTTTGATAGGAAGCTTTCTTTGCACAAAAGTGGATGCATTATCCATTACAAGTATTATTCCATCATCCTTTGTAGTGCATTGCTCATCGAGGAATGGTGCATCTTTTGGTACTTGTTGAATGGCATCCACAAACAAACTGTTTAAGGTTTCCAGCATGTCTTGTTCATGTTCCTCCTCCTTGAACTTTGTGAATCTACTAGGAAAAGGTGGAGAAGAAACATTAGTAAAAATTGGAACCTTAAACGTTACCTCAGGTGCCGAAATACTCTTATTTGGATCTGTGGCTTCATTACACTCAAGAAAAAGATCCATCTCTAATTTTGTCTCATCCTCATCTTGTTCCTCATTCCTCAAGGTCACAATAGTAGAATTCTCCTTTGGGTTAATCAACGTTTGGGCAGGGAGTTCTTCAGATATTTGTGCTACCCATCTCACCATACTACTAGCCAATTGGCTCATTTGCTTTTCCAAACTTTGGATGCTTGCCCTTGTTTCCTGTTGAAATTGCAAAGTATAAGTAACAAGAGAATAGACAAGATCTTCTAAAGAAGTACCTGAGTTTTGAGTCATATGTGGTGGCTGAAAAAGATCTAGTTCTTGAGACCATGATTGATTGAAGCTAGATGGATGAGTGTAATTGGCATAAGGATCTACTTCTTCGTAATTTTTCGAGTAGCCATAATTAGTATGATCCCACCATCCCTCATGGTAAGTGTTTGAGTACTGATCAATCTGTTGGTCTTGGAACCCTTGATGGTCTTGACATCCTCCCATGGCTAATTGTTGAACTGGGGAGGTGAGATTGGCTTGTTGATTCTCTAAATTCATGTATGCTACCAACTCTTCAAGCGTTAGATTGCTCAACTCCATCTCTTTATTTTTTTTTTTGAATTTGAAAAGAAAAATCTGTATGTAAAAAAAAAAAAAAACTAATTAGAACTGAAAATAAGAATAAACCTAGTAAGAAATAAACTAAAGAAAGCAATCCCCGGCAACGGCGCCAAAAACTTGATGCACCCAAAAGAGTGTACCTTATTTAACCTTGCACTTAAAAAAATCAATTGTAAAGTATAGTGATTAGCAAGGGTCGAGTCCTCAGGGATTGGGTTTTAGTTTATAAGTTAATAGTTTATCACTTAAAAACAAGTAAACAAAAAGTAAAGGGGATTTTGAAATTAGATTTAAACTAAAGTTAACAATAAGAATGAGAAAACAAATAATTAAGAAGAGACAAATATGAAAAATATGGTTAAGGTTTCATTATCCACCACTAGATATCATTAAGAATCAATTTCATATCTATCAACATCAATTAGCTATCAAAGTTAACAACCGTAGATAACAACAAGCTCTGTTACCCCAATCTTTCCTTAGTTCGTCGTTAAATAGAACAAGCTCTCTATTTAATCTCTAACTATCAAACAACCTAGAATAAGCTCTCTAAGTTCAATTTAGTAGCAACTTTATGATGAGAAAGATAGGTTGATCTAAGCAACAAACACATAAGCTTGGATTGTTCAACTTAGGTTATGTTCCACTTTGCAATTATTGAAAACTTGACCATAATCATTAATCACAAATTACCACTTATGAATAGGAAATCAAGATAATTACACGGATCAAGACTCCTAAACTAGCATTAGACAATTATAAAGATTTATCTAGTTGGCCACCTAAACAAATCAAAACATCATCATGAAAAATTTTAATGGAAGAACATAAGCAACTTTGATAGAAAACAATGATAGATAGATTCTGAAAATTAATTACATAACATGTCTAGGGCTTTGAAATCACCCTTAACCAAAGAAGTTTAGCATAACATAAGCATGGATAATATATACATAAAACTAAAAAGAAAAATAAAAGAATGGAGAAGAAGAAGAAGAAGAATAAGAAGAATGATGATCCCTTGAGTCTCCACAAAAAATGTCTAGTTTGTGGCTCAAAAGATGGTATTTATAGAGCTTTAAAATCCTGAGAATAAGTCCTTGCCGCACAAGTAAGCCTGGAGGTGCAAATATCACGTTTTTGCTTCTTTTTTTTTTTCAGATTTCCGATTAGGGTTTTTTTGGCCGCAGGGTTCTTTAGAGTGATCTTCTAGCGCCAATTTGGGTCCCCATTTCTTATCCGATTTGGGCCCATAATATATCGTTGGAAAGATAATCAAGTCAACTTCAAAAGTAAAGAGGAAGTTTGTTCAAATAAAGAATCTAACATCATGTTTTCCTTAAAACAAGCTCCCGAGGTCAAATCTGCCTGATTGCTTTTCAACCAGAAATTGATATTTTTGACTCCCAAGTCTTCTTCCATCTTGTGATTATGATTTTGTAAGCTCTTTAACATCATTATTTACATCATTTTGACTTCATTCTTCTTATTGTGCCTAAACATATCCGGAGGTACGGTCCACCAAAAAATTGTCAACAAGGGACGCTCCAATGTACAAACACATTAAGAGGTGCAGTGCGATAGAAAACCATTAACAAAGGACCCTCCAAGATAAAAACACATCTGGAGGTACAGTCCATCAAAAGACTATTAACAAGGGACCCTTCGATGTACAAACACATCTGGAGGTGCTGTCCGACAAAGAACCATCAACAAAGCATCCTTCTACAATTAAAACACATGGGGAGGTATGATTCACTAAAGGAGACCACGCAAAAGACTCTTCAACATGGAAACACATACGGACTATGGTCTAGCAAGAATTTGAACGACGACTCCACATGTAGAGAACATATCAAGAGGATCGTCTATCGAAAGCAAAAAATTCAAACAACTTCCATGAGGAAGTCTCCCGATATCAAACACATCAGATTCACACCTGACGTAAAACACATTGGGACCAATGTCCCAATGTCATCTTACTACAAAAACGTTGCAATGGACTCCACAAGAGCGGACTCCACCAACTTGCAACAACGAAAAAAGACAGCTTGAGGAACCACTAAAGTTAACCTCTCAAACATATGGCCGAACAAGAAAAGAGGAAGACCTCCATGATCTGCCACATCATTCCGCAATTAGAGATCCGAGCTAAGCTCTCTATGTGAACATATCTCATGACAAGCGCTCTCTACGGATCTCATCAGCTGACATCAGTGGAATTCAAAGAAAACAACTCCACTCAAACACACCAACTTAAGCAATACCTCTTTTGCAAGTCATGTGATCATTGTCAAAGAATAGGTAACTTAGGTGCTAGAAATCAAATGCCTCAAACTGCAATACTTATTGTTGAAATTTTTGATGTATGGGGCATGGATTTCATGGGACCTTTTCCTTATTCTTTTGGAAATCTTTATATTTTACTTGCCGTTGATTATGTTTCAAAGTGGGTGGAAGCAAAAGCCACTAGGACTAATGACTCTATAGTTGTTTCAGATTTTGTCAAGACTAACATCTTTGCTAGGTTTGGAACACCAAAGGCCATAATCAACGATAGAGGTACTCACTTTTTCAATAGGACTATGGAAGCACTTTTGAGGAAGTATAACATCACACACAAGGTCTCCACCTCATACCATCCTCAAACTAGTGGGCAAGCTGAAGTGTCAAATCGAGAAGTGAAGTCCATCCTTGAAAAGACAGTTAACCCAAATAGGAAGGATTGGAGTTCACAACTTGATGATGCACTTTGGGCTTCTAGGACAGCATATAAGACAACCATTGGTATGTCTCCTTATCGACTTGTTTATGGTAAGCCTTGTCATCTTCCGGTTGAATTGGAACATAAATCATATTGGGCTATCAAACAATGCAACATGGAGATGGATGAGACAGGTAAGCAAAGAAAGCTTGACCTACAAGAATTAGAGGAGATAAGGAATGATGCCTATGAGAATTCTAGGATTTACAAGGAAAAGAAAGGCATTCCATGACAAGAAGATATCAAGAAAGGACTTTGTTGTTGGACAAAAAGTTCTTCTCTTCCATTCACGCCTTAAGTTATTTCCAGGTAAGTTACGTTCTCGTTGGGTTGGACCTTTTGTTATTACTAATGTATTTACTCATGGTGCAGTTGAAATCCAAAGCCCAAAAACAGATAAGGCATTCAAAGTGAATGGTCATAGATTGAAGCCTTACTATGAGAACTTTCCAATACAGGATGTGGAGGAGTTACCACTTTTTGAGCCAAATTATGTTGAATAATAATGGCATGGGTCTAAGTCAGGCTGAGGACAATAAACCAAGCTCTTCTTGGGAGGCAACCCAAATGATGGAGAGCATCCATTATAATCAGATTTGCATATTCCATACTCTCCATCATTCTATCTTTTATTGTTTTTCTTTAGTTTGTTTTGTTTAGTAGTTTTTTTCTCTTACATATAATTCGTGCATTGGGGATAATAGCATTACATTGAGGATAATGTAAAAATTAAGTGTGGGGGGAAGAATTTAGGAATTTCTTTAGTGTGTTTTGTTTTTTATTCTTTTTATGTTGTTTTTAGTGTGCCTTAGTTACTTTCAATACTATGATGAGATATGAATTGCATAAGTCTAAAACTGATTTATTAGTGGAAGATTTTCATGAGAATTGAGCTTGATGTCATTTTTTTTTTTTGAGCCAATGTTAATATGATATGTTGATTGAGAAAGAAGCATGTTTGGACTTAAATCTGACTTGTATAATCATCCTTGTGAGTTTTTGAGCCTATATGATTGATGCATTATACATATCAATCTAATTTCTTTCTTGAGTGCTCTTATGATTACATGATTCTCTAGAACTTGCTTTAAACTTGTTGAGACTATATTGATGCATGTGACAACATGAATATGATAGAGGCATTAGGATTTTTAACTAGGGCCAAACAGCCATCCCTTATTGATGTCCCAAGAGAACATCCCCCTTAGTGAACCAATTTGAGCCTAAATATACTTATTTATATCTTTACCCTTGTTCCAAAGATGAATTAGCATGTTTTGAGACATGTTGCAAAGACAAGGAAGATCTATTGAAAATTTGGGTTAGAAACAAGAAATAAGTGTGGGGGAAATGAAAAGAAAAGTCAAGAGAAAAAGAAAGGGAATATTGGAAAATACATTCCTATGAAAATATATATATATATATATATGAATCATCTCTTGAACTTGTGGAAAAAGAAAAAGATGTTACAAAGTTGTTTAGAATGAAGAAAAGGCCCAACATGAATATTCGGCCTATGTATTATGTGCTTTGTAAAGAGTTTTGAGAAGTTTTCTTTGTATGAATCTTATTATGTCTCTAAACTCTATGAAATATTTGGAACCTTTGTAATATCCTTTTCCTTCTATTTAACCACATTTATTACCCCTTGGCCCCATTATAACCTTGAATAAAGACCTCTTGATTTATGAAGTTGCATGATCTAAATAGTGGATAATAGGTGGACAAGCAATCATATGGTAGAACTATTTTCAAGAGATTGATTGAGTGTAAACACTTGCACACATACTTTAAAACGTGAAAATCATGAGAGTATCCCATGTGAGAAGTTGAGATTAAGTTTGAACATGCACTATTTTGATTGAGATATGTTATGTTAACTTAACTCAAACCCTTTACTATCAAGCATGATTCTTTGTGAAACTCTTTAAGCTATTGATTAGTTTGTAAGACATGTTCAATGATTTTCTATAAGTTGTATTGAAAGTGAACTAGATTCGGTTTTCTTACCTTGTGTCTATTTGATTTTGCTCGAGGACAAGCAAAAGATTAAGTGTGGGGGAATTTGATAAGTGCTTAATTTCATACATTTTCCTATTTAATTTCCTTATACTTTGTGCTTTGATTCTTACTTCCTTGACATTTTACTAGGTTTTTATGCTTTGTAGGTATTTTGGAGGAGATGAAGTCAAAACATGTCAATTAGGATGTTAAAGAGCTTACAAAATCACAATCACAAGATGGAAAAAGAACCGGGAGTCAAAAAGATCAAATTCTTGGTGCAAAGCAAGAAGACAGATTTGACCTCCGGAGCTTGTTGCTAAGAAAACATTATGTTAGACTCTTTATTTGAAGAAACTTCCCTTTTGACTTTTGAAATCACTTGATTACCTTTCCAACGGTTTGTCATGGGCCTAAATCGGATAAAAATGGTCATCCAAATCGGCATTGGAATATCTCCCTAAAAACCCTAGTGGCAGAAAAAACCCTAGCCGCAAATCACATATTTTTTCTTAATACCCTAGCTGACATTTATGTTTATCCTTGCCAAAGAAGGATTAGTGGCTGTCAACTTGCATTAATTGCATTAATTGCAAGTATCTTTCCTTAAAGCTAATCCTAGTCAAAGTAGGAGAATTAAATCAGCCAAGACTTTCCTTCCTTACACTTACTTTGGCTACAAGTTTGTAATCTCTCCACATTAAAGAGTGCTTTGACTAAAACTTTCCTACTTTATTCAAACTTGGCTGCCAAGGCTTATATCTTTCCCTAAAACATAAAAGTCAGCCACTTTTCCTTAACTTTAGCCACAAGTCAGCATTTATTGAAGGGAGAGAGCTGAAATTCACTGGTTTGATGCCCTAGCTATTGCCTCTAAATAGAGATCAAGGGGGCATACGAAATTTACACTTCTCCAAGCATCAAAGTTCTGATTTCTTCTTTGTATCTTTGTTTTTGAGAGAGCAAGAGGCTGGATAATTAATATTCTTCTTCTTCTTCTTTCTTTCTTTCTTTTATTTTCTTCTTAGATTCTCCTTAATTTTATGTTTATGTTTACAATGCCTATGCTAGGCTAAACTTTTATTTGGTTAAGGGTGATTTCAAAGCACTAGACATGTTATGTAATTAATTTTTAGAATCTATCTATCATTGTTTTCTATCAAAGTTGCTTATGTTCTTCCATTAAAATTGTTCATGATGATGTTTTGATTTGTTTAGGTGGCCAACTAGATAAATCTTGATAATTGTCTAATGCTACTTTAGGAGTCTTGGTTCGTGTAATTGTCTTGATTTCCTATTCCTAAGTAGCAATTTGTGATTAATGCTTATGGTCAAGTTTTCAATAAGTGCAAAGTGGAACATAACCTAAGTTGAACAATCCGAGATTATGTGTTTGTTGCTTAGATCAACCTATCTTTCTCATCATAAAGCTGCTATTAAATTGAACTTAGAGAGCATATTCTAGGTTGTTTCATAGTTAGAGATTAAATAGAGAGCTTGTTCTATTTAACGACGAACTAAGTAAAGATTGGGATTACAGAGCTTGTTGTTATCTACGGTTGTTAACATTGATAACTAATTAATGTTGATAGATATGAAATTGATTCTGAATGATGTCTAGTGGTGGAGAATGAAATCTTAACCATATTTCTCATATTTGATTCTTCTTAATTACTTGATTTCTCATTCTTATTGTTAACTTTAGTTTAAATCTGATTTCAAAACCCCCTTTACTTTTGTTTACTTGTTTTTAAGTGAGAAACTATTAACTTATAAACTAAAACCCAATCCCTAAGGACTCGACCCTTGCTAATCACTATACTTTACAATTGACTCTTTTTAAGTGCAAGGTTAAATAAGATACACTCTTTTGGGTACATCACCTAGCATAGGCATAGATAATATATATATAAAACTAAAAAGAAAATAAAAGAATGGAGAAGAAGAAGAATAATAATGATAATCCTTGAGTCTCCTCAAAAGATGTCTAGTTTGTGGCTCAAAAGATGGTATTTATAGAGCTTTAAAACACTGAGAATAAGTCCTTGCCGCACAAGTAATCCTAGAGGTACAAAAATCACGTTTTTTCCTTTTTTTCAGATTTGCGATTAGGGTTTTTCTGGCCATAGGTTCTTTAGGGAGATATTCTAGTGCCATTTTGAATGCCCATTTCTTATCTGATTTGGGCCCATAATCTATCGTTGGAAAGATAATCAAGTCAAATTCAAAAGTTAAGAAGGAAGTTTCTTCAAATAAAGATTCTAACATCATGTTTTCCTTACAACAAGCTCCGGAGATAAAATCTGCCTTATTGCTTTTCAACCAGAAATTGATATTTTTAACTCCCAAGTCTTCTTCCATCTTGTGATTATGATTTTGTAAGCTCTTTATCATCATTATTGACATCTTTTGACTTCATTCTCCTTATTGTACCTAAAATTCAAAAACATATTATAAGTAAACAAGATAAACATCGAAAATATAACAAAAACTAAAGGTAGAAAGACATTAAATGTATATTTTATGAGCTTATCAAATACCCCCACACTTAGCTTTTTGCTAGTCCTCGAGCAAAACAAAATAAAATAAGAAAATCTAATCTAATCCACTTTCGTAGGAAATCACGGTGGCACTTATCATGTGACACAAGCCTTTAAACCCTTAGGTGTCCCTAGTGGACGAGTTCAGTCTCATGAGGGTTTACTAGGACGATGCCCACAAACATTGAAGACATAAGAAAAACTAAAAAAATTAAAAAATAATAATAATTATAATTACAACTAATCCTTCCAATATAAATTAGAGATAATCATTGGACAAGTCTTATAAACTAATCAATAGCTTAAAGAAATTCACAAAAAATTTTGCTTGAATGTAAATAGTTTGAGTTAAGCGAATATTAACATAACATATTTCAATCAAAATAGTGCATATTCAAACTTAATCTCAACTTCTCACTATACTCTCATGATTTTCACTCTTTAAAGTAGTGGTAAAGTGTTTACACTAAATCAATCTCATGAAAACAGTTCTACCATATGCTTGCTTGTCCACCTACTATCCACTATTTAGATCATGCAACTTCTTAAATTAAAAGGTCTTTATTCAAGGTTGTAATGGGGCCAAGGGGTTATAATGTGGTTAAAGAATAAAAGATAAAAGATATTACAAAGGTTCCAAAGACTTCATAGAATTTAGAGACAAAATAAGATTTTGCAAATAAAACTTTCTCAATATTCCTTGGAAGTACATAATCTCATAGGCTGAATATTCTATGTTGAGCCTTTGCTTCATCCTAACCAACCTTGTAACATTTTTTTTCTTTTCTTTAACTAGAAGTTCAAGAGATGATTCAATTTTTTTTTTCATTTTTTTTTCCATGGGAATGTATTTTTACAATGTTCCCTTTTCTTTTTCTCTTGACTTTTACCTTTCTCCTCCCCCACACCTATCTTTTGCTCTAACCCAAATTATCAAAAAGTATCCCTTGTTTTTGCAATATGTCTCAAACATTCTAGTCCATCTTTAGAACAAGGGTAAAGATATAAATGTCTTTAGGCTAGGTGTAAGATGTGGTTACCAAATAAATAGCTTATTCAATGTAGGCTCAAATTGGTTCACTAGGGGGATGTTCTCTTGTAACATCAATAATGGATGGCTTATTTGGCTCTGGTTATAATCCTAAAGCCTCTCTCATTTTCATGTTATCACATGTATCAATGTAGTCTCAAACGGTTTAAAGCAAGTTCTAGAGAATCATGTAATCATAGGAGTACTCAAGAAGGAAATTAGATTGATATGTATAATGCATCAATTATATAGGCTCAAAACTCACAAGGATGATTATACAAGTCAATTTTAAGTCTAAACATGCTTCTTTCTCAATCAACATATCATATTAACATTTGCTCCATGAAAAATGATATCAAGCTTAATTCTCATGAAAAATCTTCTCACTACTAAACTAGTTTTAGACCTATGCAATTCATATCTCATCATTGTATTATAAACACACTAAAAATAATAATATTAATATTAAGGACTCATAAAAAAAAAGACAAAAAAAAAAGAAATCCTAAATCCTTCCCCCCCACACTTAATTCTTACATTGTCCTCAATGTAATGCTATTAACCCAAATGAAAGAATCATGTGTAAGAGAAAAGAACTAATAACATAAGAATAGGAACAACTAAGACTCAAAACAAAACAAACTCATGCAACCTAAATAATCCTAAAATACTAAACAAAAAATTAACAAATACACATAAAAAATAAAAATAATAACAATAAAAATAATAAAAGGAAAAGAAAGATAAAGCAAATCTGAATATGGCAGGTTGGCAATTTCTTATTTAATTGGGCTGCCTTCCCAATTAACACTTGAGTTAGTGTTTTGAACCTAACCAACACGCCTTCCTGGCTTTTTAGGCCTGTCAGGCTCATACATGAAATTTCCCAAATTTATGCGTTTGATAGGAAGCTTTCTTTGCACAATAGTAGATGCATTCTCCATTACAAGTATTATTTCATCATCCTTTGTGGTGCATATCTCATCGAGGAATGGAGCATATTTTGATACTTGTTGAATGGCATCCACAAACAAGTTGTTTAAGATTTCCGGCATGTGTTGTTCATGTTCCTCCTTCTTGAACTTTACAAATCTACTAGGAAAAAGTGGAAAAGAAACATTAGTAAAAATTGAAACCTTAAACGTTACCTCAGGTGCCAAAGTACTCTTATTTGGATTTGTGGCTTCATTCTCCTCAAGAATAGAATCCATCTCTAATTTTTCTCATCCTCATCTTGTTTCTCAGTCCTCAAGGTCACAATAGTAGCATTCTCCTTTGGGTTAATCATTGTTTGGGCAAGGAGTTCTTCAGATCTTTGTGCTACCCATCCCACCATACTACTAGCCAATTGGCTCATTTGCTTTTCCAAACTCTGGATGCTTGCCCTTGTTTCCTGTTGAAATTGCAACGTATCAGTAACAAGAGAATAGACAAGATCTTCTAAAGAAGTACCTGAGTTTTGAGTCATATGTGATGGCTGAAAAAGATCTGGTTCTTGAGACCATGATTGATTGAAGCTAGATGGATGAGTTTAATTGGCATAAGGATCTACTTCTTGGAAATTTTTCGAGTAGCCATAATTAGTATGATCCCACCATCCCTCATGGTAAGTGTTTGAGTAATGATCATGCGGTTGGTCTTGGAGCCCTTGATGGCCTTGACATCCTCCCATGGCCAATTGTTGAACTGGGAGGTGAGATTGGCTTGTTGATTCTCCATGTTCATGTATGCCACCGTTATACTCAAAAGAGTATATCTTATTTAACCTTGCACTAAATAGATCAGTTGTAAGTATAGTAGTTAGCAAGGGTCAAGTCCTTAGGGATTGGGTTTTAATTTATATGTTAATAGTATAAAACTTAAATTCAAAGAAAACAAAATAAAAGGGGGTTTTGAAATAGTTTTAAAAATAAGCAAACAAGAAAAGTAAGAAGCAAGTAAGAAATAAGAAATCAAATATGAGAGAAATATGGTTAAGGTTTCATTCTCCACCACTAGACATCATTAAGAATCAATTTTAAATCTATCAATATCAACCAACTATCAAAGTTAACAACCGTAGATAATAACAAGCTCTGTTACCCCAATCTTTCCTTAGTTTGTCATTAAATAGAATAAGCTTTCTATTTAATCTTTAACCATCAAACAACCTAGAATAAGCTCTCTAAATTCAATTTAATGGAAGCTTTATGATGAGAAAGATAGGTTGATCTAAGCAACAAACACATAAGCTTGGATTGTTCAACTTAGGTTATGTTCCAGTTTGCAATTATCGAAAACTTGACCATAATCATTAATCACAAATTGCCACTTATGAATAGGAAATCAAGACAATTACACAGATCAAGACTCCTAAACTAGAAATAGATAATTATCAAGATCTATCTAGTTGTACACCTAAATAAATCAAGACAACATCATAAACAATGCTTGTAGAAGAATATAAGCAACTTTGATAGAAAATTAATGATAGATAGAATCTGAAAATCAATTACAAAACATGTCTAGGGCTTTGAAATCACCCTTAACCAAATAGAAGTTTAGCCTAGCATAGGCATAGATAATATATACATAAAACTAAAAAGAAAATGAAAGAATGGAGAAGAAGAATAATGATGATCTTTGAGTCTCCTCAAAAGATGTCTAGTTTTTGGCTCAAAAGATGGTATTTATAGAGCTTTAAAAACATAAGAATAATTCATTTCCGCACAAGTAAGCCTGGAGATGCAAAAATCACGTTTTTGCCTTTTTTTCAGATTTGCGATTAGGGTTTTTCTGGCCGCAGGGTTCTTTAGAGAGATCTTCTAGCGCCATTTTGAATGCCCATTTCTTATCCGATTTGGGCCCATAATATATCGCTGGACAGATAATCAAGTCAACTTCAAAAGTCAAGTAGGAGGTTTCTTCAAATAAAGAATTTTAATCATGTTTTCCTTACAACAAGCTCCGGATGTCAAATCTGCCTCATTGCTTTTCAACCAGAAATTGATATTTTTGACTCCCAAGTCTTCTTCCATCTTGTGATTATGATTTTGTAAGCTCTTTACCATCATTATTGACATCTTTTGACTTCATTATCCTTATTGTACCTAAAATTCAAAAACATATTATAAGTAAACAAGATAAAGATCGAAAACATAACAAAAACTAAAGGTAGAAAGGCATAAAATGTATATTTTATGAGCTTATCAAATACCGCCACACTTAGCTTTTTGCTAGTCCTCGAGCAAAACAAAATAAAAATAAAATAAGAAATTCTAATATAATCCACTTTCGTAGGAAATCACGGTGGCACTTAGCATGTGACACAAGCCTTTAAACCCCTAGGTGTCCCTAGTGGACGAGTTTAGTCTCGTGAGGGTTTACAAGGACGATACCCACAAACATTGAAGACATAATAAAAACTAAAAAAAATTATAATAATAATTACAACTAATCCTTCCAATATAAATTAGATATAATCAATGGACAAGTCTTATAAACTAATCAATAGCTTAAAGAAATTCACAAAAAATCTTGCTTGAATGTAAATAGTTTGAGTTAAGCCAATATTAACGTAACATATTTCAATCAAAATAGTGCATATTCAAACTTAATCTCAACTTCTCCCTAGGATACTCTCATGATTTTCACTCTTTAAAGTAGTGGTAAAGTGTTTACACTCAATCAATCTCATGAAAACAGTTATACCATATGCTTGCTTGTCCACCTATTCTCCACTATTTAGATCATGCAACTTCATAAATCAAGAGGTCTATAATCAAGGTTGTAATGTGGCCAAGGGGTTGTAATGTGGTTAAAGAATAAAAGGATAACGATATCACAAAGGTTCCAAAGAGTTCATAGAGTTTAGAGACATAATAAGATAATACAAATAAAACTTCTCAAAACTCTTATAAAGCACATAATAACATAGGCTAAATATTCATGTTGAGCCTTTGCTTCTTTCTAACCAACTTTGTAACATCTTTTTCTTTACTTTAACTAGAAGTTCAAGAGATGATTTTTTTTTTTCAATATGGGAATGTATTTGATAATGATCCCTTTCTTTTTCTCTTGACTTTTTTTTTTCTTTTCTTCCCCCACACTTATCTTTTGTTTCCAACCCAAATTTTCAACTAAAAATATCCCTTGTTTTTTTGCAATATGTCTCAAAATATATAATCCATCTTTAAAACAAGGGTAAGGATATAAGTATATTAGGCTAGGTTTAAGTTGTGGTTATCAATAAAATAACATATTTAATGTAGGCTCAAAATGGCTCACTAGGGGGATGTTCTCTTGGAACATTAATAATGGATGGCTGTTTGGCTCTGGTTATAATCCTAATGCCTCTATCATATTCATGTTATCACATGTATGAATATAGTCTCAAACAGTTTAAAGCAAGTTCTAGAGAATCATGTAATCATAAGAGCACTCAAGAAAGAAATTAGATTGATATGTATAATGCATCAATCATATGAACTCAAAAACTCACAAGGATGATTATACAAGTCAATATCAAGTCTAAACATGCTTCTTTCTCAATCAACATATCATATAAACATTGGCTCATAAAAATTAGTATCAAGCTTAATTCTCATGAAAATCTTCTCACAAATAACCAGTTTAGACCTATGCAATTCATATCTCATCACTGTATTAAAAAGGAACAAAAACACATTAAAAATAATAATAATAATAATAATATTAAAGACTGATAAAAAAAATAATAGACAAAAATAAAAGAAATCCTAAATCCTTCCCCCCACACTTAATTCTTACATTGTCCTTAATGTAATGCTATTAACCCAAATGAAAGAATCATGTGTAAGAGAAAAGAACTAATAAAATAAGAATATGAACTAAGACTCAAACAAAACAACTCATGCAACCTAAATAATCCTAAAATACTGGACAAAAGATTAACAAATAAACATAAAAAATAAAAATAAAAATAAAAATAATAAAAGAAAAAGGAAAAGGAAAAGAAAGAAAATCTGCGTATGGCAGGTTCGTAATTTCTTTATTAATTGGGCTGCCTTCCCAATTAGTACTTGAGTTAAGTTGTCCAACCTAACCAACACCCCTTCTTGGCTATTTAGGATTTGCAAGAACATACAAGAAACTTTCCGAATTTGTGCGTTTTGTAGGACGGTTTCTTTGCACAATAGTGGATGTTCTCCATTACAAGTATTATTCCATCATCCTTTGTGGTGCATAGCTTGTCAAGGAATGTGCATATTTTGGTATTTGTTGAATGGCATCCAACAAAAAGCTGTTTAAGGTTTTTGGCATGTGTTGTTCCTGTTCTTCCTCCTTGAACTTTGCAAATCTACTAGGAAAAGGTGGAGAAGAAACATTCGTAAAAAGTGGACCCTTAAACGTTACCTCAGGTGCCGAATTACTCTCTTTCAGAATTGAAGCTTCATTATCTTCAATAGTTGAATCCATCTTTAGTTCTTTCTCATCCTCGGGTTCCCTTGGATTTTCTGTTTCATCCTCAAGTTCTGTGGCACTAACACTCTCCTTTGGATCAATTATCGATTGGGAAGGGAGTGCTTGAGATCTTTGTGCTACTAATTCCACCGTACTACTAGCCAACAGGCTCATTTGCCTTTCCAAACTCTGGATACTTGCCTTTGTTTCCCTTGTTTCCTATTGAAGTTGCAGAGTCTTAATAACAATAAAATTGACAAGTTCTTTTAAAGAATTACCTGAGTTTTGGGGTGGTGGCTCAAAAAGATCTTGTTGTTGATCCAATGGTTGATTGAAGACAAATTGATTAGTGTAATTAGCATAAGGATCTACTTCTTGATAATCTCCCGAGTAGCCATAATGAGTATGATTCCACCATCCCTCATTGTAAGTGTTGGGGAAAGCATCATACTGTTGTCCTTGGAACCCTTGATGGCTTTGGTATTCTCCCACATCATAGGCTGGTTCAAAATTATCATTTTGGTAGTATGGGCACCCATTGGTTGGATGATCCATCATGAAGCACACTCCACACTGCCTTGATTGTTGAATCTTACTTATGGCCACTTGTTGAACTATGGAGATGAGATTGACTAGTTGGTTCTGAAGTTTTGACGTAGCACCTGCCATCTCTTCTTGCTTGAAATTTGAAAACAAAAACCTGTATGTACAAGAAAAATAAAATTAATTACAACTGAAAATAAGAATAAACCAATAACTAAAAAACTAAATAAAGCAATAATCCCAGGCAACGGCGCCAAAAACTTGGTGCACCCAAAAGAGTATATCTTATTTAACCTTGCACTAAAAAGATCAATTGTAAGTATAGTAGTTAGCAAGGGTCAAGTCCTCAGGGATTGGGTTTTAGTTTATAAGTTAATAGTTTAAAACTTAAATTCAAGGAAAACAAAAGAAAATGGGGTTTTGAAATAGTTTTAAAAATAAGCAAACAAGAAAAGTAAGATGCAAGTAAGAAATAAGAAATCAAATATAAGAGAAATATGGTTAAGGTTTCATTCTCCACCACTAGACATCATTAAGAATCAATATCAAATCTATCAATATCAACCAACTATCAAAGTTAACAACCGTAGATAACAACAAGCTCTGTTACCCCAATCTTTCCTTAGTTTGTCGTTAAATAGAACAAGCTCTCCATTTAATCTCTAACCATCAAACAACCTAGAATAAGCTCTCTAAATTCAATTTAATGGAAGCTTTATGATGAGAAAGATAGTTTGATCTAAGCAACAAACACATAAGCTCGGATTGTTCAACTTAGGTTATGTTCCAGTTTGCAATTATCGAAAACTTGACCATAACCATTAATCACAAATTGCCACTTATGAATAGGAAATCAAGACAATTACACGGATCAAGACTCCTAAACTTGATAAGCTCATAAAATATACATTTTATGCCTTTCTACCTTTAGTTTTTGTTATGTTTTCGATCTTTATCTTGTTTACTTATAATATGTTTCTGAATTTTAGGTAAATAAGGAGAATGAAGTCAAAATATGTCAATAATGATGGTAAAGAGCTTACAAAATCATAATCACAAGATGGAAGAAGACTTGGGAGTAAAAAATATCAATTTCTGGTTGAAAAGCAATCCGGCAGATTTGACCTCCGGAGATTGTTGTAAGGAAAACGTGATGTTAGAATATTTATTTGAAGAAACTTCCTTTTTGACTTTTGAAGTTGACTTGATTATCTTTCCAACGACATATTATGGGCGCAAATCGGATAATAAAGGGGCATTCAAAATGGCGCTAGAATATCTCCCTAAAGATCTCTGCGGCCAGAAAAACCCTAATCGTAAATCTGAAAAAAAGGCAAAAACGTTATTTTTGCACCTCCAGGTGATAACTCGTATAATTATATAGTTTTTAGTTATGTTTTATTATTGTTTTGTGTCAAATACGAGTTATTATTGCTTAGTCTAATTGTGTTTATGATCTTTTATATTTTTATGTAATTTGGTGTTTCTTTTACGAGTTTCTTTGAGTGATTTCAGATTACTAGGTTAAATCAACAATTAAGGGCAAATTCAGTTCAGTTCCAGTTCCGACACCTTTTACCATATCAGCTATATCTGGAGTTTCACTGAAGCAATAAGGCTGAAATTTTAACCGTGCAAAGTTAAGAGGCATATCTAACTTTTTCATGTTTTACACTTCTTGAAACGGAGTCGTTTTCCCTAGCGAAATCGACCATCAAGTTGGCTGATGTGCAATGACGTCTGTGCTGACCTGTTTTGGTATTTTGCCCATATCTTCTGATCCACATCAGAAAATGAGCTGATTCCAACGGCTATGGATCACCAACTGATAGGGGAACATGTTTCTAGAAGACCATGTGATCAGATCAAGCTTCCAATATTGACAAAATCGACCATCAAATTGGCTGATCAAAATTGTCATACAATATGACGAAAATTGTTAGAAAAATGCACCCACCTATTATACCTACCTTTGAAATTTGTAAAGCTTGTCTCTTGTCATTTAGTCCTCCAAAATGTGTATAAATAGAGGGCCTTGGATGATTGTATGGGACATTGTACATTGGTAGGATATTAGCCATTGTAATAAAATTCTCTAAGTTTTCTTCTTCTTTCTTTTCTCTAGTTTTCTTTTTCTTTATTTTCTTCTTCTTCTTTATTTCTTTTATTTCCTTCTTAGATTCTCTTTAATTTTATGTTTATGTTTACAATGCCTATGCTAGGCTAAACTTCTATTTGGTTAAGGGTGATTTCAAAGCCCTAGACATGTTTTGTGATTGATTTTCAGATTCTATCTATCATTAATTTTCTATCAAAGTTGCTTATGTTCTTCTACAAGAATTGTTCATGATGTTGTCTTGATTTATTTAGGTGTACAACTAGATAGATCTTGATAATTATCTATTGCTAGTCTAGGAGTCTTGATCCGTGTAATTGTCTTGATTTCCTATTCATAAGTGGCAATTTATGATTAACGATTATGGTGAAGTTTTCAATAATTGCAAAGTGGAACATAACCTAAGTTGAACAATCCGAGCTTATTTGTTTGTTGCTTAGATCAACCTATCTTTCTCATCATAAAGCTGCCATTAAATTGAATTTAGAGAGCTTATTCTAGGTTGTTTAATGGTTAGAGATTAAATAGAGAGCTTGTTCTATTTAACGACAAACTAAGGAAAGATTGGGATAACAGAGCTTGTTGTTATCTACGGTTGTTAACTTTGATAGTTGGTTGATATTGATAGATTTGAAATTGATTCTTAATGATGTCTAGTGGTGGAGAATGAAACCTTAACCATATTTTTCATATTTGATTCTTCTTACTTACTTGTTTTCTTACTTTTCTAGTTTGCTTATTTTTAAAAGTATATTTATTTTTATTGGCTGGTTATACCGCCTAATTTGTATATTAACTTTGTTTTATTTTTATTGGCTGGTTATACCGTCTAATTTAGTATATATATTTTTATTGGCTGGTTATACCGCCTAATTTAGTATATATATTTTTATTGGCTGGTTATACCGCCTTGCATCTTATTCTTATTATTTACTTTAGTTTAAATCTGGCTTCAAAAACCCCTTTTCTTTTATTGTTTTCTTTGAACGTAAGTTATAAACTAATAACTCATAGATTAAAACCCAATCCCTGAGGACTCGACCCTTGCTAATCATTATACTTACAATTGATCTTTTTAGTGCAAGGTTAAATAAGATACACTCTTTTGGGTGCATCAAATTTTTGGCGCCGTTGCCGGGGATTGCTTTCTTTAGTTTATTTGTTACTTGGGTTATTCTTATTTTCAGTTCTAATTAGTTTTATTTTCTTGTACATACAAGTTTATCTTTTCAAATTTTTAAAAAAAAAAAAAAAAAAACAATGGAATTGAGCAATCTAACACTTGAAGAGTTGGTGGCATACATGAACATGGAGAATCAACAAGCCAATCTCACCTCCCCAGTTCAACAATTGGCCATGGGAGGATGTCAAGGCCATCATGTGTTCCAAGACCAACAGTATGATCATTACTCAAACACTTACCATGAGGGATGGTGGGATCATACTAATTATGGCTACTTGAAAAATTACCAAGAAGTAGATCCTTATGCCAATTACACTCATCCATCTAGCTTCAATCAATCATGGTCTCAAGAACCAGATCTTTTTCAACCACCACATATGACTCAAAACTCAGGTACTTCTTTAGAAGATCTTGTCTATTCTCTTGTTACTGATTCTTTGCAATTTCAACAGGAAACAAGGGCAAGCATCTAGAGTTTGGAAAAGCAAATGAGCCAATTGGCTAGTAGTATGGTGGGATGGGTAGCACAAAGATCTGAAGAACTCCCAGCCCAAACGATGGTTAACCCAAAGGAGAATGCTACTATTGTGACCTTGAAGAATGAGGAACAAGATGAGGATGAAACAAAATTAGAGATGGATTCTATTCTTGAGGATAATGAAGCCAAAGATCCAAATAAGAGTATTTCGGCACCTGAGGTAACGTTTAAGGTTTCACTTTTTACTAATGTTTCTTCTCCACCTTTTCCTAGTAGATTTGCAAAGTTCAAGGAGGAAGAACATGAACAACACATGCCGGAAACCTTAAACAACTTGTTTGTGGAGGTCATTCAACAAGTATCAAAATATGCTCCATTCCTCGATGACATATGCACCACAAAGGATGATGGAATAATACTTGTAATGGAGAATGCATCCACTGTTGTGCAAAGAAAGCTTCCTCTCAAACGCATAAATTTGGGAAATTTCATGTATGAGCCTGACAAGCCTAAAATGCCATGAAGGGGTGTTGGTTAGGTTCAAAACACTAAATCAAGAGCTAATTGGGGGAGGCAGCCTAATTAGTGAAAGCATTGCCAAACTGCCATCCTCAGATTTGCTCTCTTTTTCTTTATCTTTTTCTTATGTTTCTTTGCTAATTGTGTTTAGAGTTTCTAAGTTCATTTAGGCTGCATAAGTTTATTTTGTTTATTAGTTCTTTTCACTTACACATGATTCTTTCATTTGGGATTAATAGCATTACATTAATGACAATGTAAGAATTATGTGTGGGGGGAAGAATTTAGGATTTTATTTAGAGTGTTTTGTTTTTGAGTCTTTTTATGTTGTTTTTCTTTCTGATCCTTGTTTTGAAAATAACTAGATGTAAATATAATTTTTAATTTTTTTAACCCCGGTTAAATGGCGGATAATGGTACTCCGTGATTATTTAAATCGGTTCCATCAGCTACCCACAAAACTGATATTGTATATAAATTTCTCTTCCAATTTCTCTTTCAATTTTTTTCATTTTTTTTTCAGGATGGATGATATTCTCACAAGATTGCAGAAACGATTTCCTCCTTTTCCTCGAAATATTTTACTGAAGCTTTACCAAGTTCGATTTGAAAGATTAAGAATGCTTATGCACAAAGGGATTCCTGAAGACATACGTTGGATAGTTGAAGCCAAGGTACGTGAAGATGAATATCTTCCTGTTTTGCATTTACCAGGTACAGGTAGAAGCACTTTTGCAAAGAAACGACGAGCAAAGCGCATGAGTTCAAATTGCCACAAATGTGCACGATGGACGTGTAACGATAAATGTCGTTCTATTGGGATTCCGTCCTCTAATCGAGATGATAAAATTGAATTCATTAAGGATGGACTGAGTAAGGAGAATTTGGGTAATATCCAACTTTCTCTTGAGACGCATCCTAGTGGAGACGTACAAAGAGAAATTCTTGATTTATGGCCGCAATTCCAAAGGGAATGGCAACATCTTGGGAATCTGATGTTAAAAGACCCTGTTTGCCAGCTTGTAAGAAAACTGGATGGGAAGCATATCCTTGACTCATAGAAGGCGTTTAAGCCGTTTCTGGACGTAAAACCAGAGGAAGATGCCAAATACACTTTTGGCGACACTATTACTCTTGACTTTTACGGTTGATTTTTCTTCTCTTTTTGATTTTCTTCCTGAAATCACGCAAAAATCTTTTGTTCGGTTAACATTTTCTTCTGACAGGTAAGATACACTTTCGGCGACATTATTACTCTTGTCTGATTCACTACTCAGTCCTCTATATATTACACCATGTACTCATTCTCTTTCAGGCACTCGAAAAAAAAATGCAAAAAGTACTTCGTCCCAGCGCATTAAAAAAATTTGTGTCTTTGGAGGTGCTTATCGAGGGAAAAATAACATATTCGCTGATGAAGCCATAAGAGTTGGAGTAATACTTGCCCAACAAAAGATCCAGTTGATTTATGGAGGCGGTAGTACGGGTTTAATGGGAGTAGTCGCTACAGCAGCACACGCCGGAGGAAGTCCAGTTCTAGGAATCGTGCCAAAACTATTCACAGATTTTTGTGGACCTACCGTGGGTAAGGAAATACAAGTCTGGAGTATCCCTGAACGGATGACAATCATGTACCATTGTGCCGATGCATTCATTGCTTTACCAGGAGGTCTGGGTACATTGGAAGAAATAGCTTGCGTGGCTTCTTGGTCATCTTTGGTCACAAAAAAGAAACCCATTGGTTTGCTTAATATTAATGGTTATTTTAGTAATTTGCTTTCATATTTAGATAATGCTGTGGATAATGGATTCATGTTTTCAGAGGCAAGGAGAACCATAATTTTTGCTACAACCATTGAAGATTTACTCAAAAAGCTCCAAGCTTATGAGTATTTATCTGCTACGGTTGTTTCGCAAACGCTCGGAAAAAGAAAAAGAGATATGGACGAGCAAGGAGTGGATTGCACTTTGTCTTTGTGACATTATCTAACATTTTGTTTGTTGTGTCTCAGTTATAATAAGTGGTTAGCAACCTCTGCAGGTAATATCTCCTAAATTCTACCTTTAAAATTTGACATTGGGGACAATGTCATATTTTAGTAGGGGGTAAGGGACATATTTTGCTAATTTAAAAAAAAAAAAAATTGTGTTTTAAGCCATTTAGAAGTATTCATTCTGAACAAGGTAGTAAGGGAGACTTGAGACATACCTTGTCAGTTTGATTTCTTCTTTTCAAAAAAAAAAAAAAGTTTGTTGTGTTTTAAGCAATTTAGAAGTATTCATTCTGAACAAGGTCTGAGTAAGGGAGACTTGAGACATACCTTGTCAGTTTGATTTTAATTTTTTTATGTTTACTTGTTAATTTTTGTTTAGTATTTGAGGATTATTTAGGTTGCATGGGTTTGTTTTGTTTTAAGTCTTAGTTGTTCCTATTCTTATGTTATTAGTTCTTTTCTCTTACACATGATTCTTTCATTTGGGTTAATAGACTTACATTGAGGACAATGTAAGAATTAAGTGTGGGGGGAATGATTTAGGATTTCTTTTATTTTTGTCTACTATTTTTTTTATGAGTCTTTATTATTATTTTTAGTGTGTTTTAGTTCCTTTTCAATACTATGATGAGATATGAATTGCATAAGTCTAAAACAGATTTATTAGTGAGAAGATTTTCATGAGAATTGAACTTGATATCAATCGTTTTATGAGCCAATGTTAATATGATATGTTGATTGAGAAAGAAGCATGTTTAGACTTAATCTGACTTGTATAATCATCCTTGTGAGTTTTTGAGCCTATAATGATTGACGCATTATACAAATCAAACTAATTTCTTTCTTGAGTGCTCTTATGATTACATGATTCTCTAGAACTTGCTTTATACCTTGTTGAGACTATATTGATGCATGTGACAACATGAATATGATAGAGGCATTAGGATTTTTAGCCAGGGCCAAACAGCCATCCCATATTGATGTTCCAAGAGAACACACCCCTAGTGAGCCAATTTGAGCCTACATTGAATAAGCTATTTATTTGGTAAATACAACTTACACCTAGCCTAAATATAACCCTTGTTCTAAAGATGGATTATATATTTTGAGACATATTGCAAAAAAACAAGGGATATTTTTAGTTAAAAATTTGGGTTGGAAACAAAAGATAAGTGTGAGGGAAGAAAAGAAAAGAAAAAGTCAAGAGAAAAAGAAATGGATCATTGTCAAATACATTCCCATATTAAAAAAAAAAAATCTTCTCTTCAACTTCTAGTTAAAGTAAAGAAAAAGATGTTACAAAGTTGGTTAGAATGATGCAAAGGCTCAACATGAATATTTAGCCTATGTTATTATGTGCTTTATAAGAGTTTTGAGAAGTTTTATTTGTATGATCTTATTATGTCTCTAAACTCTATGAACTCTTTGGAACCTTTGTGATATCTTTATCCTTTTGTTCTTTAACCACATTATAACCCTTTGGCCCCATTACAACCTTGAATAAAGACCTCTTGATTTATGAAGTTGTATGATCTAAATAGTGGAGAATAGGTGGACAAGCAAGCATATGGTAGAAGTGTTTTCATGAGATTGATTGAGTGTAAACACTTTACCACTACTTTAAAGAGTGAAAATCAAGAGAGTATCCCATGTGAGAAGTTGAGATTAAGTTTGAATATGCACTATTTTGATTGAAATATGTTATGTTAATATTGGCTTAACTCAAACTATTTACATTCAAGCAAGATTTTTTGTGAATTTCTTTAAGCTATTGATTAGTTTTTAAGACTTGTCCAATGATTATCTCTAATTTATATTGGAAGGATTAGTTATAATTATTATTTTTAGTTTTTCTTATGTCTTCAATGTTTGTGGGTATCGTCCTAGTTACCCTCACGAGACTAAACTCGTCCACTAGGGACACCTAGGGGTTTAAAGGCTTGTGTCACATGCTAAGTGCCACCGTGATTTCCTACGTAAATGGATTAGATTAGATTTTCTTATTTTATTTTTATTGAGTCGTTGCTAGGGACTAGCAACAATCTAAGTGTGGGGGTGTGATAACTCGTATAATTATATAGTTTTTAGTTATGTTTTATTATTGTTTTGTGTCAAATACGAGTTATTATTGCTTAGTCTAATTGTGTTTATGATATTTTATATTTTTATGTAATTTGGTGTTTCTTTTACGAGTTTCTTTGAGTGATTTCAGATTACTAGGTTAAATCAACAATTAAGGGCAAATTCAGTTCAGTTCCAGTTCCGACACCTTTTGCCATATCAGCCATCTCTGGAGTTTCAATGAAGCAATAAGGCTGAAATTTTAACCGTGCAAAGCTAAGAGGCATATCTAACTTTTTCATGTTTTACACTTCTTGAAACGGAGTCGTTTTCCCTAGCGAAATCGACCATCAAGTTGGCTGATGTGCAATGACGTCTGTGCTGATCTGTTTTGGTATTTTGCCCATATCTTCTGATCCACATTAGCAAATGAGCTGATTCCAACGGCTATGGATCACTAACTGATAGGGGAACATTTTTCTAGAAGACCAAGTGATCAGATCAAGCCTCCAATATTGACAAAATCGACCATCAAGTTGGCTGATCAAAATTGTCATACAATATGACGAAAATTGTTAGAAAAATGCACCCACCTATTATACCTACCTTTGAAATTTGTAAAGCTTGTCTCTTGTCATTTAGTCCTCCAAAATGTGTATAAATAGAGGGCCTTGGATGATTGTATGGGACATTGTACATTGGTAGGATATTAGCCTTTGTAATAAAATTCTCTAAGTTTTCTTCTTCTTTCTTTTCTCTAGTTTTCTTTTTCTTTATTTTCTTCTTCTTCTTTCTTTCTTTTATTTCCTTCTTAGATTCTCTTTAATTTTATGTTTATGTTTACAATGCCTATGCTAGGCTAAACTTCTATTTGGTTAAGGGTGATTTCAAAGCCCTAGACATGTTTTGTGATTGATTTTCAGATTCTATCTATCATTAATTTTCTATCAAAGTTGCTTATGTTCTTCTAAAAGAATTGTTCATGATGTTGTCTTGATTTATTTAGGTGTACAACTAGATAGATCTTGATAATTATCTATGGCTAGTCTAGGAGTCTTGATCCGTGTAATTGTCTTGATTTCCTATTCATAAGTGGCAATTTGTGATTAATGATTATGGTGAAGTTTTCAATAATTGCAAAGTGGAACATAACCTAAGTTGAACAATCCGAGCTTATGTGTTTGTTGCTTAGATCAACCTATCTTTCTCATCATAAAGCTGCCATTAAATTGAATTTAGAGAGCTTATTCTAGGTTGTTTAATGGTTAGAGATTAAATAGAGAGCTTGTTCTATTTAACGACAAACTAAAGAAAGATTGGGATAACAGAGCTTGTTGTTATCTACGGTTGTTAACTTTGATAGTTGGTTGATATTGATAGATTTGAAATTGATTCTTAATGATGTCTAGTGGTGGAGAATGAAACCTTAACCATATTTTTCATATTTGATTCTTCTTACTTACTTGTTTTCTTACTTTTCTAGTTTGCTTATTTTTAAAAGTATATTTATTTTTATTGGCTGGTTATACCGCCTAATTTGTATATTAACTTTGTTTTATTTTATTTGGCTGGTTATACCGCCTAATTTAGTATATATATTTTTATTGGCTGGTTATACCGCCTAATTTAGTATATATATTTTTATTGGCTGGTTATACCGCCTTGCATCTTATTCTTATTATTTACTTTAGTTTAAATCTGGCTTCAAAAACCCCTTTTCTTTTATTGTTTTCTTTGAACGTAAGTTATAAACTAATAACTCATAGATTAAAACCCAATCCCTGAGGACTCGACCCTTGCTAATCATTATACTTACAATTGATCTTTTTAGTGCAAGGTTAAATAAGATACACTCTTTTGGGTGCATCACCAGGCTTACTTGTGCGGCAAAGACTTATTCTCAGGGTTTTAAAGCTCTATAAATACCATCTTTTGAGCCACAAACTAGACATCTTTTGAGGAGACTTAAGGATCATCATTCTTCTTCTTCTTCTTCTTCTTCATTCTTTTATTTTTCTTTTTAGTTTTTTGTATATATTATCTATGCTTATGCTAGGCTAAACTTTTATTTGGTTAAGGGTGATTTTAAAGCCCTAGAAATGTTATGTAATTAATTTTCAGAATCTATCTATCATTGTTTTCTATCAAAGTTGCTTATGTTATTCCATTAAAATTGTTCATGATGATGTTTTGATTTGTTTAGGTGGCCAACTAGATAAATCTTGATCATTATCTATAGCTAGTTTAGGAGTCTTGATCCGTGTAATTAACTTGATTTCCTATTCATAAGTGGCAATTTGTGATTAATGATTATGGTCAATTTTTCAATAATTGCAAAGTGGAACATAACCTAAGTTAAACAATCCGAGCTTATGTGTTTCTTGCTTAGATCAACCTATCTTTCTCATCATAAAGCTGCTATTAAATTGAACTTAGAGAGCTTATTCTAGGTTGTTTGATAGTTAGAGATTAAATAGAGAGCTTGTTCTATTTAACAACAAACTAAGGAAAGATTGGCGTAACAGAGCTTGTTGTTATCTACGGTTGTTAACTTTGATAGCTAATTAATGTTGATAGATATGAAATTGATTCCTAATGATGTCTAGTGGTGGAGAATGAAACCTTAACCATATTTTTCAAATTTGATTCTTCTTAATTACTTGTTTTCTCATTCTTATTGTTAACTTTAGTTTAAATCTGATTTCAAAATCTCCTTTACTTTTGTTTACTTGTTTTTAAGTGATAAACTATTAACATATAAACTAAAACCCAATCCCTGAGGACTCGACCCTTACTAATCACTATACTCTACAATTAATTTTTTTTAAGTGCAAGGTAAAATAAGATACACTCTTTTGAGTGCATCAAGTTTTTGGCGTTGTTACCGGGGATTGCTTTCTTTAGTTTATTTGGTACTTGGTTTATTCTTATTTTCAGTTGTAATTAGTTTTATTTTCTTGTACATACAGGTTTTTCTTTTCAAATTTTGAAAAAAAAAACGATGGAATTGAGCAATCTAACACTTGAAGAGTTGGTGGCATACATGAACATGTAGAATCAACAAGCCAATCTCACCTCCCCAGTTCAACAATTGGCCATGGGAGGATGTCAAGGCCATCAAGGGTTCCAAGACCAATCGCATGATCATTACTCAAACACTTACCATGAGGGATGGTGGGATCATACTAATTATGGCTGCTCGAAAAATTTCCAAGAAGTAGATCCTTATGCCAATTACACTCATCCATCTAGCTTCAATCAATCATGGTCTCAAGAACCAGATCTTTTTCAGCCATCACATATGACTCAAAACTCAGGTACTTCTTTAGAACATCTTGTATATTCTCTTGTTACTAATACTTTGCAATTTCAACAGGTTACAAGGGCAAGCATCTAGAGTTTGGAAAAGCAAATGAGCCAATTGGCTAGTAGTATGGTGGGATGGGTAGCACAAAGATCTGAAGAACTCCCTGCCCAAACGATAATTAACCCAAAGGAGAATGCTACTATTGTGACCTTGAGGAATGAGGAACAAGATGAGGATGAGACAAAATTAGAGATGGATTCTATTATTGAGGATAATGAAGCCACATATCCAAATAAGAGTATTTCGACACCTGAGGTAACATTTAAGATTCCAATTTTACTAATGTTTCTTCTCCACCTTTTCCTAGTAGATTCACAAAGTTCAAGGAGGAGGAACATGAACAACACATGCAGGAAACCTTAAACAACTTGTTTGTGGATGCCATTCAACAAGTATCAAAATATGCTCCATTCCTCGATGAGATATGCACCACAAAGGATGATGGAATAATACTTGTAATGGAGAATGCATCAACTTTTGTGCAAAGAAAGCTTCCTATCAAAGGCTCAAATTTGGAAAGTTTCATGTATGACAACTTAAATCAAGAAGGGGTGTTGGTTAGGTTGGACAACTTAAATCAAGTACTAATTGGGAAGGCAGCCCAATTAATGAAGAAATTAACAACTTGCCATACTCAGATTTGCTTTCTTTTCCTTTTTCTTTTATTATTTTTATTTATTTATTTTTATGTTTATTTGTTAATTATTGTTTAGTATTTTAGGATTATTTAGGTTGCATGAATTTGTTTTGTTTTGAGTCTTAGTTACTTCTATTCTTATGTTATTAGTTCTTTTCTCTTACACATGATTCTTTCATTTGGGTTAATAGCATTACATTGAGGACAATGTAAGAATTAAGTGTGGGGGGAAGGATTTAGGATTTATTTTATTTTTGGCTATTATTTTTTTTATAAGTCTTTAATATTATTATTATTATTATTAAAATTTTTAGTGTGTTTTAGTTCTTTTCTATACTATGATGAGATATGAATTGGATAGGTCTGAAACTGATCATTAGTGGTAAGATTTTCATGAGAATTAAGCTTGATTGATATCACTATTTTTCATGAGCCAATGTTAATATGATATATTGATTGAGAAAGAAGCATGTTTAGACTTAAAATTGACTTGTATAATTATCCTTGTGAGTTTCGAGCCTATATGATTGATGCATTATACATATCAATCTAATTTCTTTCTTGCATGCTCTTATGATTACATGATTCTCTAGAAATTGCTTTAAACCGTTTGAGACTATATTGATACATGTGATAACATGAATATGATAGAGGCATTAGGATTATAACCAGGGCCAAATAGCCATCCATTATTAATGTTCCAAGAGAACATCCCCACTAGTGAGCCAATTTGAGCCTACATTAAATATGCTTTTTTATTGGTAACCACAACTTACACCTAGCCTAAATATACTTATATCCTTACCCTTTGTTCTAAAGATGGATTATATATTTTGAGACATATTGCAAAAAACAAGGTATATTTTTAGTTGAAAATTTGGGTTGGAAACAAAAGATAAGTGTGGGGGAAGTAAAGAAAAAAAAAAGTCAAGAGAAAAAGAAAAGGATCATTGTCAAATACATTCCCATATTGAAAAAAAAAATCATCTCTTGAACTTCTAGTTAAAGTAAAGAAAAAGATGTTACAAAACTGGTTAGAATGAAGCAAAGGCTCAACATGAATACTTAGCCTATATTATTATGTGCTTTATAAGAGTTTTGAGAAGTTTTATTTGCAAAATCTTATTTTGTCTCTAAATTCTATGAAGTCATTGGAACCTTTGTAAAATCTTTTATCTTTTATTCTTTAACCACATTACAACCCCTTGGCCCCATTACAACCTTGATTAAAGACCTCTTGATTTATGAAGTTGCATGATCTAAATAATAGATAATAGGTGGACAAGCAAGCATATGGTAGAACTGTTTTCATGAGATTGATTGAGTTTAAACACTTTACCACTACTTTAAAGAGTGAAAATCATGAGAGTATAGTGAGAAGTTGAGATTAAGTTTGAATATGCACTATTTCGATTGAAATATGTTATGTTAATATTGGCTTAACTCAAACTATTTACATTCAAGCAAGATATTTTGTGAATTTCTTTAAGCTATTGATTAGTTTATAAGACTTGTCCAATGATTATCTCTAATTTATATTGGAAGGATTAGTTGTAATGATTATCTCACAAGACTAAACTCGTCCACTATGGACACCTAGGGGTTTAAAGGCTTGTGTCACATGCTAAATGCCACCGTGATTTCCTATGAAAGTGGATTAGATTAGATTTTGTTATTTTATTTTTATTTTGTTTTGCTCGAGGACTAGCAAAAAGCTAAGTGTGGGGGTATTTGATAAGCTCATAAAATATACATTTTATGCCTTTCTGACTTTAGTTTTTGTTATGTTTTCGATCTTTATCTTGTTTACTTGTAATATGTTTCTGAATTTTAGGTACAATAAGGAGAATGAAGTCAAAAGATGTCAATAATGATGGTAAAGAGCATACAAAATCATAATCACAAGATGGAAGAAGACTTGGGAGTCAAAAATATCAATTTCTGGTTGAAAAGCAATCAGGCAGATTTAACCTCCGGAGCTTGTTGTAAGGAAAACGTGATGTTAGATTCTTTATTTGAAGAAACTTCCTTCTTGACTTTTGAACTTGACTTGATTATCTTTCCAACGACATATTATGGGCCTAAAAAAGATAAGAAATGGGCATTCAAATGGCGCTAGAAGATCTCCCTAAAGATCCCTGCGGCCTGAAAAAACCTTAATCGCAAATCTGGAAAAAAAAAAAAAAGGCAAAAACGTGATTTTTGCACCTCCAGGCTTACTTGTGCGGCAATGACTTATTCTCAGGGTTTTAAATCTCTATAAATACCATCTTTTAAGCCACAAATTAGACATCTTTTGAGGAGACTCAAGGATCATCATTCTTCTTCTTCTTCTTCATTCTTTTATTTTTTTTTAGTTTTATGTATATATTATCTATGCTTATGCTAGGCTAAACTTTTATTTGGTTAAGGGTGATTTCAAAGACCTAGACATGTTATGTAATTAATTTTCAGAATCTATCTATCATTGTTTTCTATCAAAGTTGCTTATGTTCTTCCATTAAATTGTTCATGATGATGTTTTGATTTGTTTAGATGGCCAACTAGATAAATCTTGATCATTATCTATAGCTAGTTTAGGAGTCTTGATTCGTGTAATTGTCTTGATTTCCTATTCATAAGTGGCAATTTGTGATTAATGATTATGGTCAAGTTTTCAATAATTGCAAAGTGGAACATAACCTAAGTTGAACAATCCGAGCTTATGTGTTTGTTGCTTAGATCAACCTATCTTTCTCATCATAAAGCTGCTATTAAATTGAACTTAGAGAGCTTATTCTAGGTTGTTTGATAGTTAGAGATTAAATAGAGAGCTTGTTCTTTTTAACAACAAACTAAGGAAAGATTGGGGTAACAGAGCTTGTTGTTATCTACGGTTGTTCACTTTGATAGCTAATTAATGTTGATAGATATGAAATTGATTCTTAATGATGTCTAGTGGTGGAGAATGAAACCTTAACCATATTTTTCAAATTTGATTCTTCTTAATTACTTGTTTTCTCATTCTTATTGTTAACTTTAGTTTAAATCTGATTTCAAAATCTCCTTTACTTTTGTTTACTTGTTTTTAAGTGATAAACTATTAACATATAAACTAAAACCCAATCCCTGAGGACTCGACCCTTGCTAATCACTATACTCTACAATTGATTTTTTTTAAGTGCAAGATTAAATAAGATACACTCTTTTGAGTGCATCAAAACTAGCAATAGATAATTATCAAGATCTATCTAGTTGTACACCTAAATAAATCAAGACAACATCATAAACAATTCTTGTAGAAGAACATAAGCAATTTTGATAAAAAAATTAATGATAGATAGAATCTGAAAATTAATTACAAAACGTGTCTAGGGCTTTGAAATCATCCTTAACCAAATAGAAGTTTAGCCTAACATAGGCATAGATAATATATACATAAAACTAAAAAGAAAATGAAAGAATGGAGAAGAAGAATAATGATGATCTTTGAGTCTCCTCAAAGGATGTCTAGTTTTTTGCTCAAAAGATGGTATTTATAGAGCTTTAAAACCCTGAGAATAAGTCCTTGCCGCACAAGTAAGCCTGGAGGTGCAAAAATCACGTTTTTGCCTTTTCTTTTTCAGATTTGCGATTAGGGTTTTTCTGGCCGCAGGGTTCTTTAGGGAGATCTTCTAGCGCCATTTTGAATGCCCATTTCTTATCCGATTTGGGCCTATAATATATCGTTGGAAAGATAATTAAGTCAAGAAGGAAGTTTCTTCAAATAAAGAATTTTAATCATGTTTTCCTTACAACAAGCTTCGAAAGTCAAATCTGCCTCATTGCTTTTCAACCAGAAATTGATATTTTTGACTCCCATGTCTTCTTCCATATTGTGATTATGATTTTGTAAGATCTTTACCATCATTATTGACATCTTTTGACTTCATTCTCCTTATTGTACCTAAAATTCAAAAAGATATTATAAGTAAACAAGATAAATATCGAAAACATAACAAAAACTAAAGGTAGAAAAAGCATAAAATGTATATTTTATGAGCTTATTAGCCACCAACTCTTCAAGTGTTAGATTGCTCAATTCCATTTTTTTTTTCAAAATTTGAAAAGAAAAACCTGTATGTACAGGAAAATAATACTAATTAGAACTGAAAATAAGAATAAACCAAGTACCAAATAAATTAAAGAAAGCAATTCCCGGCAACGGTGCCAAAAACTTGATGCACCCAAAAGAGTGTATCTTATTTAACCTTGCACTTAAAAAAAAATCAATTGTAGAGTATAGTGAGTAGCAAGGGTCAAGTCCTCAGGGATTGGGTTTTAGTTTATAAGTTAATAGTTTATCACTTAAAAACAAGTAAACAAAAGTAAAGGGGATTTTGAAATCAGATTTAAACTAAAGTTAACAATAAGAATGAGAAAATAAGTAATTAAGAAGAATCAAATATGAAAAATATGGTTAAGGTTTCATTCTCCACCACTAGACATCATTAAGAATCAATTTCATATCTATCAACATTAATTAGCTATCAAAGTTAACAACCGTAGATAACAACAAGCTCTGTTATCCCAATCTTTCCTTAGTTTGTCGTTAAATAAAGATCTTTCCTTTTGTCATTAGATACAAGCAAGGTAAGGAAAATATTGTGGTTGATGCTTTATCTAGGAGGTATGTATTTCTCACATCTATGAATGCTAAGATGCTTGGATTTGAATATATAAAGGATGAATATGCCAATGATGCTGATTTTTGTGATGTATACATAGCATGTAATAAGACAGCATTTGGTAAATTTTACAAGCATGATGGTTTTTTTTTTTAGAGAAGATAAACTATGTGTGCCTAATTGTTCTATGAGAGAGTTATTAGTGCGTGAGGCACATGGTGGTGGTTTAATGGGACACTTTGGTGTCAAGAAGACCTTAAAAATATTGCATGAACATTTCTTTTGGCCTGAAATGAAAAGGGATATTATTCGCATATGTGATAGATGCATTACATGTAGAAAGGCCAAATCCAAGGTTTTACCTCATGGGTTGTATACACCCTTACCAGTTCCTAGTGAACCATGGGTAGACATATCTATGGACTTTGTATTGGGTTTACCTAGGACGAAAAGGGGTAGGGATTCAATTTTTGTGGTAGTGGATAGGTTTAGCAAGATGGCACATTTTATTCCATGCCATAAAACTGATGATGCAACTAACATTTCTAAACTTTTGTTTTCTACTACTTGTCATCCACAAACTGATGGGCAAACTGAAGTAGTTAATAAGACTTTAACACAACTTTTGCGCACTGTTATACAACAGAACTTTTAAACTTGGGAAGAATGTTTGCCATTCATAGAGTTTGCATATAATAGGACTGTGCATTCTACTACTTCTTATTCTCTATTTGAGATTGTTTATGATTTTAATCCATTAACTTCTTTAGATTTAATGCCTTTACCTGTTGATGCAAGGAATAGATTGAATAGGAGTAAGAAAGCTGAATTGGTGAAGTCCCTTCATGAGAAAGTAAAGCTTCAAATTGAGAAAAAGAATGCAAAAGTTGTTTTACAAGCAAATAAAGGGGGGAGGCGAGTTCTTTTCGAACCAGGTGATTGGATCTGGGTCATATGCGCAAGGAAAGATTTCCAGCCCATAGGAGAACCAAGTTGCATCCTCGAGGAGATGGCCTTTCCAAATCCTTGAGAAAATTAATGATAATGCTTACAAAGTGGACTTACCAGGTAAGTATAATGTTTCTACTTCATTTAACGTTTTTGATCTTTCCCTTTATGATGTATGGGATGATTCGAGGTTGAATCCTTTTGAGGAAATGGGGAATGATGAGAACCAAGTTGGCATTGGACTTCAAGATCCATTGCATGTTCCAATTGGGCCTATTACAAGGTCAAGATCCAAGAAGCTCAAGGAAGCTATGCAAGGATTGGTGCAAAGGACTTGGGAAGAATCTACAAGTTTTTTAAGCAATGTCAAGCCATTCAAGTTGGGCTGCTTGAATGAGGAAGACCAAGAATTGGTCCATGTGATCCAAGCTTCACATGATGGGCCATAGAGGAATTCAAGCGGGCGGCAATCTTACTGAATTAGTGGGCCTGTTTTTAGTTCATTATCTAATATGAAGTGGGGACCAATTCATTAATGATGTGGCGCCTAAATTAGAAGCTTTAGTTGGGTCTTTTAATTACTTATGCTTTTGGACTTGATTTATGTATTATGTCCATGAAGCTTGTGGGGTCTATGTTCATTAAACTTGTTGGACATCCTTTTAATTTAATTAGGTTTGGGCTTGAGCTTGCTTAGCCCGTAGTTAAGCTTTCATTTAATTATGTAAGTAGTAAGCCTTGGCTGCCAAGGAGTTTCATTTGTACTAGGAGTTCTTAGGCTAGTTGAATTAGGGTTAGTAGGGAGGCTATAAATACCCTTGTTTAGCCATCTACTTCAACAACTATTATAAATCCATTGAGTTTATTTTATTCAAGTGAGTGTTTCACTCTTTTTAGTTCTTGGTAGAACTTAGGAACTTATCAAAGAATTATTTATTTGTGGCGTTCAACTTATCAAACTTAGGTTCTTGAAACGAGAGTTCTTAGGGTCTAGCTTACATGCTTAATCTAGGTTCTTTGAAACAGGCTTTCTAAGGGTTTAAGTTTTCTTTGCCTGAATCTTGGCTTTCTTGGGGTTAGGGTATTTCAATTTGTTAGTGGGTTCAAAGGGTTTAACCCCTAGGGTTCACATCACCCAAGGCCTTAGATTACTTAAATTTGGCTTTCTTTTAGTCCATAACTCATAAAGAGTAGAAAAAACAGATTTGGATGGCACTATATTCAATATATAGACAGCCGTGAGTAATGCATCTCCATGAAACGAAATGTCCATGTTGGCCTGAGCCATCATGCATCTCACCATGTCTAGGAGAGTTTTATTTTTTCTCTCCGCCACTCCATGACGTTGGGGTGTTCTAGAAATAGTCAATTGCCTTGATATCACAAAGATAGTGGTTAGCTTATCATTAGGAGCTACAACACCTAAGTGACCAAGGAAATGACCAAGCCACAAGGCTTCTTGCACAACAACAAATCAGTACAAGTCTGCTTCTCTCTTATAAGCAGAAAAATATAACATGATGTAGACTTGTATTCATCTCTATCACCATCCCAATTAGCATCCGTGAATCCTTGCAACCTTAGGTTACCCTTTTGGTAACACAACCAATAGTCTTTTGTACCCTTAAGGTATCAAAATATTCTTTTGACACACTTCCAATGCTGTTGACTAGGGTTAGAGGAATACCTAGCTAACAAACCAACCGCTTGGCTAATGTCCAGCATAGTACATGATAAGCTCATAAAATATACATTTTATGCCTTTCTACCTTTAGTTTTTGTTATGTTTTCGATCTTTATCTTGTTTACTTATAATATTTTTTTGAATTTTAGGTAGAATAAGGAGAATAAAGTCAAAAGATGTCAATAGTGATGGTAAAGAGCTTACAAAAGTGAAATCACAAGATGGAAAAAGAGTTGGGAGTCAAAAAGATCAAATTCTTGGTGCAAAGCAAGAAGACAGATTTGACCTCTGGAGCTTGTTGCTAAGAAAACATGATGTTATACTATTTATTCGAAGAAACTTCCTTCTTGACTTTTGAAGATCACTTGATTACCTGTCCAACGGTTGGTCATGGACCTAAATCGGATAAGAAATGGTTAGCCAAATCGGCATTGGAATATCTCCCTAAACAACCCTAGTGGTAGAAAATACCCTAGCCGCAAATCTCATCTTTTTCTTAATACCCTAGCTGACATTTATGTTTATCCTTGCCAAAGAAGAATTAGTGGCTGTCAACTTGCATTAATTGCATTAATTGCAAGTATCTTTCCTTAAAGTTAATCCTAGTCAAAGTAGGAGAATTAAATCAGCCAAGACTTTCCTTCCTTACACTTACTTTGCCTGCAAGTTTGTAATCTCTCTTCATTAAAGAGTGCTTTGACTAAAACATTCCTACTTTATTCAAACTTGGCTGCCAAGGCTTATATCTTTCCTTAAAACACAAAAGTGAGCCATTTTTCCTTAACTTTAGCCACAAGTCAACATTTATTGAAGGGAGAGAGCTGAAATTCACTTGTTTGATGCCCTAGCTATTGCCTATAAATAGAGATTAAGGGGGCATACGAAATTTACACTTTCCCAAGCATCAAATTCTGATTTTTTCTTTGTTTCTTTGTTTTTGAGAGAGCAAGAGGCTGAATAATTAATATTCTTCTTCTTCTTTCTTTCTTTTATTTTCTTCTTAGATTCTCTTTAATTTTATGTTTATGTTTACAATGCCTATGCTAGGCTAAACTTTTATTTGGTTAAGGGTGATTTCAAAGCCCTAGACATGTTTTGTAATTGATTTTCAGATTCTATCTATCATTAATTTTCTATCAAATTTGCTTATGTTCTTCTACAAGAATTGTTTATGATGTTGTCTTGATTTATTTAGGTGTACAACTAGATAGATCTTGATAATTATCTATTGCTAGTTTAGGAGTCTTGATCCGTGTAATTGTCTTGATTTCCTATTCATAAGTGGCAATTTGTGATTAATGATTATGGTCAAGTTTTCGATAATTGCAAAGTGGAACATAACCTAAGTTGAACAATCCGAGCTTATGTGTTTGTTGCTTAGATCAACCTATCTTTCTCATCATAAAGCTGCCATTAAATTGAATTTAGAGAGCTTATTCTAGGTTGTTTGATGGTTAGAGATTAAATAGAGAGGTTGTTCTATTTAACGACAAACTAAGGAAAGATTAGGATAACAGAGCTTGTTGTTATCTACGGTTGTTAACTTTGATAGTTGGTTGATATTGATAGATCTGAAATTGATTCTTAATGATGTCTAGTGGTGGAGAATGAAACCTTAACCATATTTCTCTCATATTTGATTTCTTATTTCTTACTTGCATCTTACTTTTCTTGTTTGCTTATTTTTAAAACTATTTCAAAACCCCCTTTTCTTTTGTTTTCTTTGAACCTAAGTTATAAACTAATAACTCATAGATTAAAACCCAATCCCTGAGGACTCGATCCTTGCTAATCAGTATACTCTACAATTGATTTTTTTTAAGTGCAAGGTTAAACAAGATACACTCTTTTGGGTGCATCAGTACATAATGTGGCATAGATTAGACTTCCAATGGCATTCAGATATGGAACTCTTTTCATATCTTCCTTTTCTTCATGACTTTGTGGACACATTGCTTCACCAATTTTGCAATTGTGAGCAATAGGAGTATTCATTGGCTTTGAGTTGTGCATATTGAAGCGTTCAATAATCTTATTCATATAAGGTTCTTTAGACAACGCTAAAAACCTTTTGGACCTATCTCTTAGAATCTTAACTCCAAGAATGTAAGCCGCTTCTCCCATATCCTTCATATCAAATATGGAAGACAACCTTGTATTAATGGTTTGCACAAAACTCAAATCATTACTAGCTAACAGTATGTCATCAACATATAATGACATGATTATAAACTTGTTCTTGGAATTCAACACATAAGCACAATGGTCTTCATCCGTCATCTTGAAACCAAAGTTCAAGACAGATTCATGGAACTTCAAATACCGTCATCTTCAAAGACCATATATCGACTTCTTTAGTCGACATACGTTGTGTTCTTTACCTTTAACAATGAAACCTTCTGGTTGTTTCATGTAGATCTCTTCACTTGAATCACCATTAAGGAAGGCAGTCTTAACATCTATTTGATGTTATTCCAAGTCAAGATTACCAACATAAAGAAAAATAATTCCATTTTTAATTGAAAATGATCCGAAATTCATTAATTCAAAATTTTCCTATACTCCCCAACAAACGTAGCAAAATATAGAAATTTATTAGTTTGGAAATTTTCCGAATCATTCTCATTTTAAAAAAGATATCCCATTATTAATGATAATTGATGATATCCTCCCCAGCAAACCCGATAGAGAACTCATGAATTATTTTTACTCAGGAATATCTTTATTTTGTTGAAAATCATTATCTTTTTTTAAAACATATTTTAAAAAATATGAATACGAAAATGTATGACATAATAAAGATGACATGAAATAATCTAAATAAAATGATAAGACCTAAGTGTCATAATATATTCTAGATGAAATTAATATAACCTAAGTGATATAACATATTCTAAATGAGATGCAATATCCTAAATATCATGATATATTCTAAATGAAATGAAATGACCTAGGTAACATAATATATTCTATATGAAATGAAATAATTGAAATGACATGGAAAATATAAATGATATGGCATATAAGCTAAATGACATGAAACATAAAATAATGCTATCATATAATATGCACGAAAATAAAAATAAAAATAATAATGCATGAACATAGTATATGCTAAATAATATGACAAAAAGAACTAAATAAAACAGAATAGGATATCATGAAATATTCAAAACCATATAACAATTAATATAATATCAAAATTTTAAATAATAAATAATAACAACACCATGGAAATAATCATAGCAAAAATCACATATTATATAGTATGCATGAATATGGAAAATGCAATGCATAAGAATGTATTTTTTCCTTTAATTAAGAAAATCCGTATATCTAAAAAGATATCCGGCTATCTTAGGAAAATATATCAAATTAAATATTCTAAACTAAAATATTTTGTGATTGTTTGAAAACAATTTTGAAAAGCTTAGATTAAAAATAAAAACTTAGCTAAACCCTTTTTAAATGGCTCTAATTTCCTAAGTTTAAAATCTCGAACTTGACCACCCTTAACCCGAGATTTAAAAATCATTTTTAGAGTTTAAAAAGGCTTAGAAACTACCCTAAGTCAGTAGCTAAACTCCCTAATCAGCCCCCTCTAAGTAACTTAACCAAAACAGAAAAATGGTTTTCCTTCAAATTCAATTCTGCCTCTAGTGTCTAGTTTTAAAGCACGATTTTTTGCCCTATTTTTAAAAATTAAAAAAAAAACATAAAACAAATACTGGAGACTCAAGACGTGTAAAACTACATGAAAAAGATTGACTAAATTTTTTATTAAAGATGACTGCCTAGAAAAATCAGGAAAGTATGAGTGCTACGTGAAAAAACTATTTTGCTAAAACACAATTTTTTGCCTTTGATAAAATAATTTAAAAATCAAAGTAAAATTGTAATAGACTCTCCTAAGGACTCACAAAAAGTATCTAACACTTTTGAAAAGTTAGGCAAAAATTGTGTAAGTAAAAAAAATCAAAAAGGTAGAATAATCAATTTGACAACTCTTTAATTTTCCATAAGTATGCTCAAAATGAGCATGACTTTGAACCATTGATTGGTCTAAGTCATAAATCAAGTGGCAAGGACATGAAATGCATGAAAATACAGCAAATATGATGCATGGAATGCATGATTTAAAACCTAAATGACATGAAAAATGCATGGCATCAATAAAATGACCTAGAACTAAATGAACTTGCATGGCATTTAATACAACTTAGGTCTAAAATGCATGAATATGCATGGCAAAGCAAACCAATCCTAAACCTAAAAAATGCATGGCAATAACACAAACATATGGCATGCTTAAACAAAATAGACAACCAAATATCATGAAAATGCAAACCTATCAACTAAGATAACAAAAATGCACACACAAAGCATACAACATGAGGGTGGCCGAATGGTCTCATGCTTAAAATGAGCATGACATTTTCACAAACACATGATATACTAACATGCATAGCTAAAGAATAATGCTCAAATCATACAAATATAAAGTAAAGACATGAAAACCAATAGGCATTTTCACAAGCACATGGATTAAAAAATGTAAACCATAAACAAACTTAAACATTTTGAAAACATAAAATCAAAAATGCAAGACAAGTAAAATAAACATGATAACAAGATAATAGACTCAAAATTGGAAACAAGCAACCAAATTAAAACAAGCTTCATGTTTATGTCTTAGAAGAAGATTTAAAGCATCAAAACTTGTTAAATATTAAGAATAACATGAAATAAAAATGCAAATAGCAACTACACTAAAACAATAGGCCATTTGGCCACTTGGAGAAAAAAAAAAGATTTTTCATAGTTTTTCAAGAAAGCATGAAAGAAGAACTTGAAAATAAAGCTTAAAAACATAAATTGTAAAATCAAAATCAAAAGAAACTCACCAAATATCAAATGAAAACAGCAAATCAAGAATGGAAAATCAAAGAAAGTGCAAGAATATGGTGCTTAAAGCAACCTCTAGAAGCTATATTGCAAGCTTTTTCTCTTCTAACTTTCTTTTCTTTTCTAAACTTTTCTTTTTGCCTATTCAACAATGGAGAGAAAATCAGCCAAACAAGAGTGTATCTTATTTAACCTTGCACTTAAAAAGAATCAATTGTAGAGTATAGTGATTAGCAAGGGTCGAGTCCTCAGAGATTGAGTTTTAGTTTATAAGTTAATAGTTTATCACTTAAAAACAAGTAAACAAAAGTAAAAGGGATTTTAAAATCAGATTTAAACTAAAGTTACCAATAAGAATGAGAAAACAAGTAATTAAGAAGAATCAAATATGAAAAATATGGTTAAAGTTTCATTGATGCACCCAAAAGAGTGTATCTTATTTAACCTTGCACTTAAAAAAAATCAATTGTAGAATATAGTGATTAGCAAGGGTCGAGTCCTCAGGGATTGGGTTTTAGTTTATAAGTTAATAGTTTATCACTTAAAAACAAGTGAACAAAAGTAAAGGGAATTTTGAAATCAGATTTAAACTAAAGTTAACAATAAGAATGAGAAAACAAGTAATTAAGAAGAATCAGATATGAAAAATATGGTTAAGGTTTCATTCTCCACCACTAGACATCATTAAGAATCAATTTCATATCTATCAACATTAATTAGCTATCAATGTTAACAACCGTAGATAACAACAAGCTCTGTTACCCCAATCTTTCCTTAGTTCGTCGTTAAATAGAACAAGCTCTCTATTTAATCTCTAACTATCAAACAACCTAGAATAAGCTCTCAAAGTTCAATTTAATAGCAGCTTTATGATGAGAAAGATAGGTTGATCTAAGCAACAAACACAAAAGCTCAGATTGTTCAACTTAGGTTATGTTCCACTTTGCAATTATCGAAAACTTGACCATAATCATTAATCACAAATCGCCACTTATGAATAAGAAATCAAGACAATTACACGGATCAAGACTCCTAAACTAGCATTAGACAATTATCAAGATTTATCTAGTTGGCCACCTAAACAAATCAAAACATCATCATGAACAATTTTAATGGAAGAACATATGCAACTTTGATAGAAAACAATGATGGATAGATTTTGAAAATTAATTACATAACATGTCTAGGGCTTTGAAATCACCCTTAACCAAATAAAAGTTTAGCCTAACATAGGCATAGATAATATATACATAAAACTAAAAAGAAAAATAATAGAATGGAGAAGAAGAAGAAGAATAATGATGATCCCTTGAGTCTCCTCAAAAGATGTCTAGTTTGTGGCTGAAAAGATGGTATTTATAGAGCTTCAAAACCCTGAGAATAAGTCTTTGCCGCACAAGTAAGCCTGGAGGTGCAAAATGACGTTTTTGCCTTTTTTTTCAGATTTGCGATTAGGGTTTTTTTGGCCGTAGGGTTCTTTAGGGAGATCTTCTAGCGCCATTTTGAATGCCCATTTCTTATCCGATTTGGGCCCATAATATATCGTTGGAAAGATAATCAAGTCAAATTAAAAAGTCAAGAAGGAAGTTTTTCTTCAAATAAAGAATCTAACATCATGTTTTCCTTACAACGAGCTCGAGAGGTCAAATCTGCCTGATTGCTTTTCAACCATAAATTGATATTTTTGACTCCCAAGTCTTCTTCCATCTTGTGATTATGATTTTGTAAGCTCTTTACCATCATTATTTACATCTTTTGACTTCATTCTTCTTATTGTACCTAAAATTCAAAAACATAATATAAGTAAACAAGATAAAGATCGAAAACATAACAAAAACTAAAGGTAGAAAGGCATAAAATGTATATTTTATGAGCTTATCATTCATTCTCCACCACTAGACATCATTAAGAATCAATGTCATATCTATCAGCATTAATTAGCTATCAAAGTTAACAACCGTAGATAACAACAAGCTCTGTTACCCCAATCTTTCCTTAGTTTGTCGTTAAATAAAACAAGCTCTCTATTTAATCTCTAACTATCAAACAACCTAGAATAAGCTCTCTAAGTTCAATTTAATAGCAGCTTTATGTTGAGAAAGATAGGTTGATCTAAGCAATAAACACATAAGCTCGGATTGTTCAACTTAGGTTATGTTCCACTTTGCAATTATTGAAAACTTGACCATAATCATTAATCACAACTTGCCACTTATGAATAGGAAATCAAGACAATTACACGGATCAAGACTCCTAAACTAGCTATAGGTAATGATCAAGATTTATCTAGTTGGCCACCTAAACAAATCAAAACATCATCATGAACAATTTTAATGGAAGAACATAAGCAACTTTGATAGAAAACAATGATAGATAGATTCTGAATATTAATTACATAACATGTCTAGGGCTTTGAAATCACCCTTAACCATATAAAAGTTTAGCCTAGCATAGGCATTGTAAACATAAACATAAATTAAAGAGAATCTAAGAAGAAAATAAAAGAAAGAAAGAAGAAGAAGAAGAAGCATATTAATTATCCAGCCTCATGCTCTCTCTAAAACTCTAAAACAAAGAAGAAATCAGAACTTTGATGCTTGGAGAAGTGTAAATTTCGTTTGCCCCCTTGATCTCTCTTTATAGGCAATAGCTAGGGCATCAAACAAGTGAATTTCAGCTCTCTCCCTTCAATAAATGCTGACTTGTGGCTAAAGTTAAGGAAAAGTGGCTGACTTTTGTGTTTTAAGGAAAGATATAAGCCTTGGCAGCCAAGTTTGAATAAGGTAGGAAAGTTTTAGTCAAAGCACTCTTTATGATGAGAGATTACAAACTTGCAGGCAAAGTAAGTGTAAGGAAGGAAAGTCTTGGCTGATTTAATTCTCCTACTTTGACTAGGATTAGCTTTAAGGAAAGATACTTGCAACTAATGCAAGTTGACAGCTAGTAATCCTTCTTTGACAAGGATAAACATAAATGTAAGCTAGGGTATTAAGAAAAAGATGTGATTTGCGGCTAGGGTTTTCTGCCATTAGGGTTTTTTAAGGAGATATTTCAATGCCAATTTAGATGACCATTTCTTATCCGATTTAGGCCCATTGCCAACCGTTGGAAAGGTAATCAAGTGATCTTCTAAAGTAAAGAAGTAAGTTTCTTAATGTTTTCTTAGAAACAAGCTCCGGAGGTCAAATATGTCTTCTTGCTTTGCACCAAGAATTTGATCTTTTTGACTCCCAAGTCTTTTTCAATCTTGTAATTGTGATTTTGTAAGCTCTTTAATATCCTAATTGACATGTTTTGACTTCATCTCTTCTAAAATACCTAAAAAGCATAAAAACCTAGAAAAAATGTCAAGGAACTTAAGAATCAAAACACAAAGTATAAAGTATAAAGAAATTCAATAGGAAAATGCATGAAATTCAGCATTTATCAAACTCCCCCACACTTAATCTTTTGCTAGTCCTCAAGCAAAATCAAATACAGACAAGGTAAGAAAACCGAATCTAGTTCACTTTCAATACAACTTATAGATAATCATTGAACATGTCTTACAAACTAATCAATAGCTTAAAGAGTTTCACAAAGAATCATACTTGATAGTAAAGGGTTTGAGTTATGTTAACATAACATATCTCAATCAAAATAATGCATGTTCAAACTTAATCTCAACTTCTCACATGGGATACCCTCATGATTTTCACTTTTTAAAGTAGTGGTAAAGTGTTTACACTCAATCAATCTCATGAAAACAGTTCTACCATATGCTTGCTTGTCCACCTATTATCCACTATTTAGATCATGCAACTTCATAAATCAAGAGGTCTTTATTTAATATTGTAATGGGGCCAAAGGGTAATAAATGTGGTTAAAGAATAAAAGGAAAAGGATATTACAAAGGTTCCAAAGATTTCATAGAGTTTAGAGACATAATAAGATTCATACAAAGAAAACTTCTCAAAACTATTTACAAAGCACATAATACATAGGCCGAATATTCATGTTGGGCCTTTTCTTCATTCCAAACAACTTTCTAACATCTTTTTCTTTTTCCACAAGTTCAAGAGATAATTCATATATATATATATATATATATATATATATAGGAATGTATTTGCCAATATTCCCTTTCTTTTTCTCTTGACTTTTCTTTTCTTTTCCCTACACTTATTTCTTGTTTCTAACCCAAATTTCAATAGATCTTCCTTGTCTTTGCAACATGTCTCAAAACATGCTAATTCATCTTTGGAACAAGGGTAAAGATATAAATAAGTATATTTAGGTTAGGGACAAGTTATGGTTACCAAAGAAATAGCTTATTCAATGTAGGCTCAAATTGGTTCACTAAGGGGGATGTTCTCTTGGAACATCAATAAGGGGTGGCTGTTTGGCCCTGGTTAAAAATCCTAATGCCTCTATCATATTCATGTTGTCACATGCATCAATATAGTCTCAACAATGTTTAAAGCAAGTTCTAGAGAATCATGTAATCATAAGAGCACTCAAGAAAGAAATTAGATTGATATGTATAATGCATCAATCATATGGGCTCAAAAACTCACAAGGATGATTATACAAGTCAGATTTAAGTCTAAACAAGCTTATTTCTCAATAAACATATCATATTAACATTGCCTCATAAAAAAGTTGATATCAAGCTCAATTCTCATGAAAATCTTCTCATTAATAAATCTGTTTTAGACTTATGCAATTCATATCTCATCATAGTATTGAAACTAACTAAAACACACTAAAAATAACATAAAAAGACTAAAAAACAAAACATTCTAAATAAAATCCTAAATTCTTCCCCCCACACATAATTTTTACATTGTCCTCAATGTAATGCTATTATCCCCCAATGCAAGAATTATATGTAAGAGAAGAGAACTACTAAAAAAAACAAAAGAAAAACAATAAAAGATAGAATGATGGAGAGTAAGGAACAAGCAAATCTGATATAATAGATGCTCTCCATCCTTTTGGGTTGCCTCCCAAGAAGCGCTTGGTTTATTGTCCTCAGCCTGACTTAGACCCATGCCATTATTATTTAACATAATTTGGCTCAAAGAGTGGTAACTCCTCCACATCTTGTATTGGAAAGTTCACATAGTAAGGCTTCAATCGATGACCATTCACTTTGAATGCCTTATCTGTTCTTGGGCTTTGGATTTCAATTGCACCATGAGTAAATACATTAGTAATAGCAAAAGGTCCAACCCAACGAGAACGTAACTTACCTGGAAATAACTTAAGGCGTGAATGGAGGAGAATAACTTTTTGTCCAACAACAAAGTCCTTTCTTGATATCATCTTGTCATGGAATGCCTTAGTCTTTTCCTTGTAAATCCTAGAATTCTCATAGGGATCATTTCTTATCTCCTCTAATTCTTTTAGGTCTAGTTTTCTTTGCTTACCTGCCTCATCCATCTCCATGTTGCATTGTTTGATAGCCCAATATGTCCTATGTTCTAATTCAACCGAAAGATGACAAGGCTTACCATAAACAAGTCGATAAGGAGACATACCAATGGGTGTCTTATATGCTGTCTTATAAGCCCAAAGTGAATCATCAAGTCCTGAACTCCAATCCTTCCTATTTGGGGTAACTGTCTTTCCAAGGATGGACTTTACTTCTCGATTTGACACTTCAGCTTGCCCACTAGTTTGAGGATGGTATGAGGTGGATACCTTGTGTGTGATGTTATACTTCCTCAAAAGTGCTTCCATAGTCTTATTGCAAAAGTGAGTACCTCTATCGCAGATTATGGCCTTTGGTGTTCCAAACCTAGCAAAGATGTTAGTCTTGACAAAATCTGAAACAACTTTAGAGTTATTAGTCCTAGTGGCTTTTGCTTCCACCCACTTTGAAACATAATCAACCGCAAGTAAAATATAAAGATTACCAAAAGAAGAAGGAAAAGGTCCCATGAAATCCATGCCCCATACATCAAAAATTTCAACAATAAGTATTGGAGTTTGAGGCATTTGATTTCTAGCACCTAAATTACCCGTTCTTTGGCAACGATCACATGACTTGCAAAAGAGGTATGCATCTTTGAATATAGTAGGCCAATAAAATCCAGAATCAAGAACTTTCATGGCTATTTTTTGGGATCCAAAGTGTCCTCCACATGCATAAGAGTGACAAAAGGTGAGAATAGATTGAAATTCAGATTCGAGTACACACCTTCTTATAATCTGATCGGAGCAATGCTTCCAAAGGTAAGGATCATCCCATATGTAGTATTTGGTATCACTCTTGATCTTATTTCTTTGAGCTTGTGTCAACTCTTGTGGCAACTTCTTGGTAACTAAGTAATTAACAATATCAGCATACCAAGGAGTTGCTGTACTTATAAAAAGAAGTTGCTCATCCGGAAAGTTCTCATTCAAGGGTAGTGCATCCTCTTCATGAACTAAACGGCTAAAATGGTCCGCAACCAGGTTGTCATTACCTCTCTTATCTTTTATCTCCAAATCAAAATCTTGTAAGAGAAGTATCCATCTAATCAACCTTGGTTTGGCCTCCTTCTTAGTGAGTAAGTACCTAAGGGCTGCATGCTCAGAAAATACAATTACTTTAGTACCAATTAAATAAGATCAAAATTTTTATAAAGCAAATACAATAGCCAAAAGTTCTTTTTCAGTAGTGGAATAGTTTAATTGAGCATCATTAAGAGTTCGGGAGGCATAATAAATGGCATGTGAGGCTTTGCCAACCCGTTGGCCCAAAACAGCTCCAATGGCATAGTCACTAGTATCACACATGATTTCAAAAGGTACATTCCAATCTAGTGGTTGCATGATAGGAGCTGATGTCAAGAGTCCCTTCAATGTTTCAAACGCCTCTTTGCATTTATCATGAAAGTGGAAAACCATATCTTTTTGTAGTAGCTTGCAAAGAGGTAATGTGATCTTTGAGAAATCTTTGATAAATCTCCTATAGAAACCTGCATGTCCAAGAAAAGAACGAACCTCTCTCACATTTGTGGGAGGTGGTAAAGAATGCATAATATCTATTTTAGATTTATCAACCTCTATCCCTCTAGAAGAAATAACATGGCCCAAAACTATTCCTTGTTCTACCATAAAGTGACATTTTTCCCAATTCAAAAAAAGCTTAGTTTCCATGCATCTTTCAAGTACAAGTGTAAGGATCTCTAGACATCTATCAAAAGAATCACCATAGACACTAAAATCTTCCATAAACACTTCTATGATGTTCTCTACATAATCCAAAAATATGCTAACCATACACCTTTGGAATGTAGCTGGTGCATTACAAAGACCAAATGGCATACGCCGATATGCAAAAGTACCAAATGGACATGTGAATGTTGTTTTCTCTTGGTCCTCCGGAGCAATGGCAATCTGATTATAACCTGAAAAACCATCAAGAAAAAAATAATGAGAATGGCCAGCTAACCTTTCAAGCATTTGATCAATAAAAGGTAAATGAAAGTGGTCTTCGCGAGTTGTGGAATTAAGTTTACGATAATCAATACAAACTCGCCACCCTGTTTGAATCCTAGTAGGAACAAGTTTATTCTCATTATTTGTTACCACCGTTACACCTGATTTCTTTGGAACCACTTGGGTCGGGCTCACCCATTTGCTATCCGAGATAGGATAGATCACTCCAACATCTAGAAGCTTCAGTATCTCCTTTTTCACAACCTCCATCATAGGAGGGTTCAATCTTCTTTGTGCTTCTCTTGTTGGTTTGGATGCCTCCTCTAACAAAATTTGGTGCATGCACATGGATGGGCTTATTTCCTTGATATCGGCAATTGTCCAACCAATTGCTGTTTTATGTTCTCTAAGCACCCGGATAAGTCACTCTTCTTGCAAAGGTGTGAGCTGTACAAGAATGTAAGTTGTGGCTAGGTGTAAGTTGTTTTAGGCTAGGTGTAAGTTGTGGTTACCAAATAAATAGCTTATTCAATGTAGGCTCAAATTGGCTCACTAGGGGTGTGTTCTCTTGGAACATCAATAAGGGATGGCTGTTTGGCCCTGGCTAAAAATCCTAATGCCTCTATCATATTCATGTTGTCACATGCATCAATATAGTCTCAACAAGGTCTAAAGCAAGTTCTAGAGAATCATGTAATCATAAGAGCACTCAAGAAAGAAATTAGATTGATTTGTATAATGCGTCAATCATTATAGGCTCAAAAACTCACAAGGATGTTTATACAAGTCAGATTAAGTCTAAACATGCTTCTTTCTCAATCAACATATCATATTAACATTGGCTCATAAAACGATTGATATCAAGTTCAATTCTCATGAAAATCTTCTCACTAATAAATCTGTTTTAGACTTATGCAATTCATATCTCATCATAGTATTGAAAAGGAACTAAAACACACTAAAAATAATAATAAAGACTCATAAAAAAAATAGTAGACAAAAATAAAAGAAATCCTAAATCATTCCCCCCACACTTAATTCTTACATTGTCCTCAATGTAAGTCTATTAACCCAAATGAAAGAATCATGTGTAAGAGAAAAGAACTAATAACATAAGAATAGGAACAACTAAGACTCAAAACAAAACAAACTCATGCAACCTAAATAATCCTAAAATACTAAACAAAAATTAACAAGTAAACATAAAAAGATTAAAATCAAACTGACAAGGTATGTCTCAAGTCTCCCTTACTCAGACCTTGTTCAGAATGAATACTTCTAAATTGCTTAAAACACAACAAACATTTTTTTTTTTTTGAAAAGAAGAAATCAAACTGACAAGGTATGTCTCAAGTCTCCCTTACTCAGACCTTGTTCAGAATGAATACTTCTAAATGGTTAAAACACAACAATTTTTTTTTTAAATTAGCAAAATATGTCTCTTACCCCCTACTAAAATATGACATTGTCCCCAATGTCAAATTTTAAAGGTAGAATTTAGGAGATATTACCTGCAGAGGTTGCTAACCACTTATTATAACTGAGACACAACAAACAAAATGTTAGATAATGTCACAAAGACAAAGTGCAATCCACTCCTTGCTCGTCCATATCTCTTTTTCTTTTTCCGAGCGTTTGCGAAACAACCGTAGCAGATAAATACTCATAAGCTTGGAGCTTTTTGAGTAAATCTTCAATGGTTGTAGCAGAAATTATGGTTCTCCTTGCCTCTGAAAACATGAATCCATTTTCCACAGCATTATCTAAATATGAAAGCAAATTACTAAAATAACCATTAATATTAAGCAAACCAATGGGTTTCTTATTTGTGACCAAAGATGACCAAGAAGCCACGCAAACTATTTCTTCCAATGTACCCAGACCTCCTGGTAAAGCAATGAATGCATCGGCAGAATGGTACATGATTGTCATCCGTTCAGGGATACTCCAGACTTGTATTTCCTTACCCACGGTAGGTCCACAAAAACCTGTTAATAGTTTTGGCACGATTCCTACAACTGGACTTCCTCCGGCGTGTGCTGCTGTAGCGACTGCTCCCATTAAACCCGTACTACCGCCTCCATAAATCAACTGGATCTTTTGTTGGGCAAGTATTACTCCAACTCTTATGGCTTCATCAGCTAATATTTTATTTTTCCCTGGATAAGCACCTCCGAAGACACAAATTTTTTTAATGCGCTGGGACGAAGTACTTTCCATTTTTTTTTTCGAGTGCCTGAACGAGAATGAGTACATGGTGTAATATATAGAGGACTGAGTAGTGAATCAGACAAGAGTAATAATGTCGCCGAAAGTGTATTTGACCTGTCAGAAGAAAATGTTAACCTAACAAAAGATTTTTGCGTGATTTCAGGAAGAAAATCAAAAAGAGAAGAAAAATCAACCGTAAAAGACCAATGCAAAAAAAAAAAAAAAAAAAACGAGAATAATTACACAAATCGAACAACACGTAAATTAAACCGAAATGAAGTTATTGCAAATCAGATCAAAAGCTGAGAAGTCATTTATTGTAGTTGTGATTGTGGCTCACATCTTCCTCTGGTTTTACGTCCAGAAACGGCTTAAACGCCTTCTATGAGTCGAGGATATGCTTCCCATCCAGTTTTCTTACAAGCTGGCAAACAGGGTCTTTTAACATTAGATTCCCAAGATGTTGCCATTCCCTTTGGAATTGCGGCCATAAATCAAGAATTTCTCTTTGTACGTCTCCACTAGGATGCGTCTCAAGAGAAAGTTGGATATTACCCAAATTCTCCTTACTCAGTCCATCCTTAATGAATTCAATTTTATCATCTCGATTAGAGGACGGAATCCCAATAGAACGACATTTACCGTTACACATCCATCGTGCACATTTGTGGCAATTTGAACTCATGCGCTTTGCTCGTCGCTTCTTTGCAAAAGTGCTTCTACCTGTACCTGGTAAATGCAAAACAGGAAGATATTCATCTTCACGTATCTTGGCTTCAATTATCCAACGTATGTCTTCAGGAATCCCTTTGTGCATAAGCATTCTTAATCTTTCAAATCGAACTTGGTAAAGCTTCAATAAAATATTTCGAGGAAAAGGAGGAAATCGTTTCTGCAATCTTGTGAGAATATCATCCATCCTGAAAAAAAATGAAAGAGAAATTGAAAGAGAAATTTATATACAATATCAGTTTTGTGGGTAGCTGATGGAACCGACTTAAATAATCACGGAGTACCGTTATCCGCCATTTAACCGGGGTTAAAAAAATTAAAATAAAAATTATATTTACATCTAGTTATTTTCAAAACAAGGATCAGAAAAAAAAACAACATAAAAAGACTCAAAAACAAAACACTCTAAATAAAATCCTAAATTCTTCCCCCCACACATAATTCTTACATTGTCATTAATGTAATGCTATTCATCCCAAATGAAAGAATCATGTGTAAGTGAAAAGAACTAATAAACAAAATAAACTTATGCAGCCTAAATGAACTTAGAAACACTAAACACAATTAGCAAAGAAACATAAGAAAAAGATAAAGAAAAAGAGAGCAAATCTGAGGATGGCAGTTTGGCAATGCTTTCACTAATTAGGCTGCCTCCCCCAATTAGCACTTGATTTAGTGTTTTGAACCTAACCAACACCCCTTCTTGGCATTTTAGGCTTGTCAGGCTCATACATGAAATTTCCCAAATTTATGCGTTTGAGAGGAAGCTTTCTTTGCACAACAGTGGATGCATTCTCCATTACAAGTATTATTCCATCATCCTTTGTGGTGCATATGTCATCGAGGAATGGAACATATTTTGATACTTGTTGAATGACCTCCACAAACAAGTTGTTTAAGGTTTCCGGCATGTGTTGTTCATGTTCTTCCTCCTTGAACTTTGCAAATCTACTAGGAAAAGGTGGAGAAGAAACATTAGTAAAAAGTGAAACCTTAAACGTTACCTCAGGTGCCGAAATACTCTTATTTGGATCTTTGGCTTCATTATCCTCAAGAATAGAATCCATCTCTAATTTTGTTTCATCCTCATCTTGTTCCTCATTCTTCAAGGTCACAATAGTAGCATTCTCCTTTGGGTTAACCATCGTTTGGGCTGGGAGTTCTTCAGATCTTTGTGCTACCCATCCCACCATACTACTAGCCAATTGGCTCATTTGCTTTTCCAAACTCTGGATGCTTGCCCTTGTTTCCTGTTTAAATTGCAAAGTATCAGTAACAAGAGAATATACAAGATCTTCTAAAAAAGTACCTGAGTTTTGAGTCATATGTGGTGGTTGAAAAAGATCTGGTTCTTGAGACCATGATTGATTGAAGCTAGATGGATGGGTGTAATTGGCATAAGGATCTACTTCTTGGTAATTTTTCGAGTAGCCATAATTAGTATGATCCCACCATCCCTAATGGTAAGTGTTTGTGTAATGATCATACTGTTGGTCTTGGAACACTTGATGGCCTTGACATCCTCCCATGGCCAATTGTTGAACTGGGGAGGTGAGATTGGCTTGTTGATTCTCCATGTTCATGTATGCCACCAACTCTTCAAGTGTTAGATTGCTCAATTCCATTGTTTTTTTTTTTTTTTTTTTTTTTAAATTTGAAAAGAAAAACTTGTATGTACAAGAAAATAAAACTAATTAGAACTGAAAATAAGAATAAACCAAGTAACAAATAAACTAAAGAAAGCAATCCCCTGCAACGGCGCCAAAATTTTGATGCACCCAAAAGAGTGTATCTTATTTAACCTTGCACTAAAAAGATCAATTGTAAGTATAATGATTAGCAAGGGTCGAGTCCTCAGGGATTGGGTTTTAATCTATGAGTTATTAGTTTATAACTTACGTTCAAAGAAAACAATAAAAGAAAAGGGGTTTTTGAAGCCAGATTTAAACTAAAGTAAATAATAAGAATAAGATGCAAGGCGGTATAACCAGCCAATAAAAATATATATACTAAATTAGGCGGTATGACCAGCCAATGAAAATATATATACTAAATTAGGTGGTATAACCAGCCAATAAAAATAAAACAAAGTTAATATACAAATTAGGCGGTATAACCAGCCAATAAAAATAAATATACTTTTAAAAATAAGCAAACTAGAAAAGTAAGAAAACAAGTAAGTAAGAAGAATCAAATATGAAAAATATGGTTAAGGTTTCATTCTCCACCACTAGACATCATTAAGAATCAATTTCAGATCTATCAATATCAACCAACTATCAAAGTTAACAACCGTAGATAACAACAAGCTCTGTTATCCCAATCTTTCCTTAGTTTGTCGTTAAATAGAACAAGCTCTCTATTTAATCTCTAACCATTAAACAACCTAGAATAAGCTCTCTAAATTCAATTTAATGGCAGCTTTATGATGAGAAAGATAGGTTGATCTAAGCAACAAACACATAAGCTCGGATTGTTCAACTTAGGTTATGTTCCACTTTGCAATTATTGAAAACTTGACCATAATCATTAATCACAAATTGCCACTTATGAATAGAAGATCAAGACAATTACACGGATCAAGACTCCTAAACTAGCAATAGATAATTATCAAGATCTATCTAGTTGTACACCTAAATAAATCAAGACAACATCATGAACAATTCTTGTAGAAGAACATAAGCAACTTTGATAGAAAATTAATGATAGATAGAATCTGAAAATCAATCACAAAATATGTCTAGGGCTTTGAAATCACGCTTAACCAAATAGAAGTTTAGCCTAGCATAGGCATTGTAAACATAAACATAAAATTAAAGAGAATCTAAGAAGGAAATAAAAGAAAGAAAGAAGAAGAAGAAAATAAAGAAAAAGAAAACTAGAGAAAAGAAAGAAGAAGAAAACTTAGAGAATTTTATTACAATGGCTAATATCCTACCAATGTACAATCGTCTCTTACAATCATCCAAGGCCCTCTTTTTATACACATTTTGGAGGACTAAATGACAAGAGACAAGCTTTACAAATTTCAAAGGTAGGTATAATAGGTGGGTGCATTTTTCTAACAATTTTCGTCATATTGTATGACAATTTTGATCAGCCAACTTGATGGTCAATTTTGTCAATATTGGAAGCTTGATCTGATCACATGGTCTTCTAGAAAAATGTTCCCCTATCAGTTAGGGATCCATAGCCATTAAAATCAGCTCATTTTCTGATGTGGATCAGAAGATATGGGCAAAATACCAAAACAGGTCAGCACAGACGTCATTGCACATCAGCCAACTTGATGGTCGATTTCGCTAGGGAAAACGACTCCGTTTCAAGAAGTGTAAAACATGAAAAAGTTAGATATGCCTCTTAACTTTGCACGGTTAAAATTTCAGCCTTATTGATTTAGTGAAACTCCAGATATAGCTGATATGACAAAAGGTGTCGGAACTGGAACTGAACTGGATTTGCCCTTAATTCTAGTAATCTGAAATCACTCAAATAAACTCGTAAAAAAAACACCAAATTACATAAAAATATAAAAGATCATAAACACAATTAGACTAAGCAATAATAACTCGTATTTGACACAAAACAATAATAAAACATAACTAAAAACTATATAATTATACGAGTTATCAGTCAGCAAGTTGTATTATAACACCAGTTTCCTCTAATGGTCCTAGATTCAATGAAACATAAATTGAATATGGCATGACATTAATAGATGCCTCTAGATCTAGCATATCACGCTCAAACCTGGTGTTGCCTATCTTACAAGGAATGGTAAACATACCTGGATCCTTGCATTTAGGTGGGAGTTTCTTTTGAAGAACAGCTGACACATTCTCCCCCACACTTACCTTTTCATTCCATTTCAACTTCCGTTTAGATGTGCACAACTCTTTTAGGAACTTGGCATATCTTGGCACTTGCTTAGTCACTCCCCATCCATTAGGGGCTATCCTTGTTTAGTCACTCCCCATCCATTAGGGGCTTTAGTCTTACCGAATAGGGCCATTTCTATAATTCTTCCAAATATCACCGAAATCCACCAAAAACCCTAATTCTCGATTTTTTTCCGGATTGACTTTTCTTTCAGCTTTTCTTCCAAGTAGCTTCTCTATTACCCGTAGTCAGTGCTTTTCTTTCATTTGGAACCTTCAATTTCGACCAATTTGATCGTTTAAGCACTTTTCCCCAAATTTACCGAACTAGGGTTTCCTTTCTACTGAATCTCTGTAACCCAACTTCCGAACTCCATATCTTTCAATGTAAACCTCAGATTATCAAAATTCATTCGCCATTTTTCAATTGAACTTCAAAACTTGATTTTGAAAGTGGGTTGACTTTTTTAGTAGTTGACTTTTAGGGTTGACTTTTTGAGGTTGACTTTTTCAAGTTTGACTTTTTGTGCTCGCCTTCTTAGATTAAGTCTCGGAGTACTAAGACTTATAAGTTAATAGTTTAAGAGTGTATCTTATTTAACCTTGCACTTAAAAAAAAAATCAATTGTAGAGTATAGTGATTAGCAAGGGTCGAGTCCTCAGGGATTGGGTTTTAGTTTATAAGTTAATAGTTTATCACTTAAAAACAAGTAAACAAAAGTAAAGGGAATTTTGAAATCAGATTTAAACTAAACTTAACAATAAGAATGAGAAAACAAGTAATTAAGAAGAATCAAATATGAAAAATATGGCCTAAAGGTTCATTCTCCACCACTAGACATAATTAAGAATCAATTTCATATCTATCAACGTCAATTATCTATCAAAGCTAACAACCGTAGATAACAACAAGTTCTGTTACCCCAATCTTTCCTTAGTTCGTCGTTAAATAGAAGAAGCTCTCTATTTAGTCTCTAACTATCAAACAGCCTAGAATAAGCTCTCTAAGTTCAATTTAATAGCAACTTTATGATTAGAAAGATAGGTTGATCTAAGCAACAAATACATAAGCTCGGATTGTTCAACTTAGGTTATGTTCCACTTTGCAATTAGCGAAAACTTGACCATAATCATTAATCACAAATTGCCACTTATGAATAGGAAATCAAGAAAATTACATGGATCAAGACTCCTAAACTAGCAATAGATAATTATCAAGATCTATCTAGTTGATCACCCTAAATAAATCAAAACATCATCATGAACAATTTTAATGGAAGAATACAATCAACTTTGATAGAAAACTAATGATAGATAAATTTAAAAATTAATTACAAAACTTGTCTAAGGCTTTGAAATCATCTTTAACCAAAGAAGTTTAGCCTAACATAAGCATGGATAATATATACATAAAACTAAAAAGAAAAATAAAATAATGGAGAAGAAGAAGAAGAAGAAGAATGATGATCCTTGAGTCTCCTCAAAAGATGTCTAGTTTGTGGCTCAAAAGATGGTATTTATAGAGCTTTAAAACCTTGAGAAAAGTCCTTACCGCATAAGTAAGCCTGGAGGTGCAAAAAGCACATTTTTGCCTATTTTTTTTTTTCAGATTTGCGATCAGGGTTTTTCTGGTCGCAGGATTCTTTAGGGAGATCTTCTAGCGCCATTTTTAATGCCCATTTCTTATCCTATTTGGGCCCATAATATTTTGTTGGAAAGATAATCAAGTAAGCTTCAAAAGTCAAGAAGGAAGTTTCTTCAAATAAAGATGCTAACATCATGTTTTCCTTACAACAAGCTCCGGAGGTCAAATCTGCTTGATTGCTTTTCAATCAGAAATTGATATTTTTGACTCCCAAGTCTTCTTCCATCTTGTGATTATGATTTTGTAAGCTCTTTACCATCATTATTGACATCTTTTGACTTCATTCTCCTTATTGTACCTAAAATTCAAAAACATATTATAATTAAACAAGATAAAGATCGAAAACATAACAAAAACTAAAGGTAAAAAGGCATAAAATGTATATTTTATGAGCTTATCAAATACTCCCACACTTAGCTTTTTGCTAGTCCTCGAGCAAAACAAAATAAAAATAAAATAAGAAAATCTAATCTAATCCACTTTCATAGGAAATCACGGTGGCACTTAGCATGTGACACAAGTCTTTAAACCCCTAGGTGTCCCTAGTGGACGAGTTTAGTCTCGTGAGGGTTTACTAGGACGATACCCACAAATATTGAAGACGTAAGAAAAGCCAAAATAATAATAATAATAATAATTACAACTAATCTTTCCAATATAAATTAGAGATAATCATTGGATAAGTCTTATAAACTAATCAATAGCTTACAGAAATTCACAAAAATCTTGCTTGAATGTAAATAGTTTGAGTTAAGCCAATATTAACTTAACATATTTCAATCAAAATAGTGCATATTCAAACTTAATCTCAACTTCTCACATGGGATACTCTCCTGATTTTCACTCTTTAAAGTAGTGGTAAAGTGTTTACATTCAATCAATCTCATGAAAACACTTCTATCATATGCTTACTTGTCCACCTATTCTCCACTATTTAGATCATACAACTTCATAAATCAAGAGGTCTTTATTCAAGGTTGTTATGGGGCCAAAGGGTTATAATGTGGTTAAAGAACAAAAGGATAAAGATATCACAAAGGTTCCAAAGAGTTCATAGAGTTTAGAGACATAATATGATCATACAAATAAAACTTCACAAAACTCTTATAAAGCACATAATAACATAGGCTCAATATTCATGTTGAGCCTTTGCTTCATTCTAACCAACTTTGTAACATCTTTTTCTTTACTTTTACTAGAAGTTCAAGAGATGATTTTTTGTTTTTTTTTTCAATATGGGAATGTATTTGACAATGATCCCTTTCTTTTTCTCTTGACTTTTCTTTTTCTTTTCTTCCCCCACACTTATCTTTTGTTTCCAACCCAAATTTTCAACTAAAAATATCCCTAGTTTTTTGCAATATGTCTCAAAATAAATAATCCGTCTTTAGAACAAGGGTAAGGATATAAGTATATTTAGGCTAGGTGTAAGTTGTGGTTACCAATAAAATAGCATATTTAATGTAGGCTCAAATTGGTTCACTAGTGGGGATGTTCTCTTGGAACATTAATAATGGATGGCTGTTTGGCTCTGGTTATAATCCTAAAGCCTCTATCATATTCATGTTATCACATGTATCAATATAGTCTCAAACGGTTTAAAGCAAGTTCTAGAAAATCATGTAATCATAAGAGCACTCAAAAAAGAAATTAGATTGATATGTATAATGCATCAATCATATAGGCTCAAAACTCACAAGGATGATTATACCAGTCAATATCAAGTCTAAACATGCTTCTTTCTCAATCAACATATCATATCAACATTGGCTCATAAAAATTTGTATCAAGCTTAATTCTCATGAAAATCTTCTCACTAATAACCAGTTTAGACCTATGCAATTCATATCTCATCATTATATTAAAAATGAACTAAAACACACTAAAAATAATAATAATAATATTAAAGACTCATAAAAAAATAATAGATAAAAATCAAAGAAATCCTAAATCCTTCCCCCCACACTTAATTCTTACATTGTCCTCAATGTAATGCTATTAACCCAAATGAAAGAATCATGTGTAAGAGAAAATAACTAATAACATAAGAATAGGAACAACTAAGACTCAAAACAAGACAAAACAAACTCATGCAACCCAAATAATCCCAAAATACTAAACAAACAATTAACAGGTAAACGTAAAAAAAAATAAAAATAATAAAAGAAAAAGGAAAAAAAAGAGAAAGAGAAAGCAAATCTGAATATTGCATGTTGGCAATGCTTTCACTAATTGGGCTGCCTCCCAATTAGCACTTGATTGATTGTTTTCAGCCTAGCCAATACCCTTTCTTAGCTTTTTAGGGTCTTTTGGCTTAGATATGAAAGTTCTCGGATTTTTGCATTTTGGAGGAAGTGTTCTTTGCAAAACAGCCAATGCATTCTCCCCCACACGTATTATTTCATCATTCTTGGTGGGGTATAGCTCTTTGAGGAATTGAGCATATCCTGGTACTTGTCTAATGACATCCACAAGCAAGCTGTTTAAGGTTTCCAGAATTTGTTATTCATGTTCCTCCTTCTTGGACTTTGCAAATCTGCTAGGAAAAAGTGGAGAAGAAACATTAGTAGAAATAAGAACCTTAAATGTTACCTGAGGTGTCGAAGTACTCTCAATTTGAATGATGGCTTCATTATCCTCAAGAAGTGAATCCATCATTGGTTTTATCTCATCCTCCTCTTGTTCCTCATTCCTCAAGGTCACAATTGTAGCGTTCTCCTTTGGGTTAATCACAATTTGGGCAGGGAGTTCTTCAGATCTTTGTGCTACCCATCTCACCATACTACTAGCCAATTGGCTCATTTGCTTTTCCAAACTCTGGTAGCTTGCCCTTGTTTCCTGTTGAAATTGCAAAGTATCAGTAACAAGAGAATAGACAAGATCTTCTAAAGAAGTACCTGAGTTTTGAGTCATATGTGATGGCTGAAAAAGATCTGGTTCTTGAGACCATGATTGATTAATTCCATCATATTTTTTTTCAAAATTTGAAAAGAAAAATCTGTATGTACAGGAAAATGAAACTAATTAGAACTGAAAATAAGAATAAGCCAAGTAACAAATAAACTAAAGGAAGCAGTCCCCGGCAACGGCACCAAAAATTTGATGCACCCAAAAGAGTGTATCTTATTTAACCTTGCACTTAAAAAAAAATCAATTGTAGAGTATAGTGATTAGCAAGGGTCGAGTCCTCAGGGATTGGGTTTTAGTTTATAAGTTAATAGTTTATCACTTAAAAACAAGTAAACAAAAGTAAAGGGAATTTTGAAATCAGATTTAAACTAAAGTTAACAATAAGAATGTGAAAACAAGTAATTAAGAAGAATCAAATATGAAAAATATGGCCTAAAGGTTCATTCTCCACCACTAGACATCATTAAGAATCAATTTCATATCTATCAAAGCTAACAACCGTAGATAACAACAAGTTCTGTTACCCCAATCTTTCCTTAGTTCGTCGTTAAATAGAACAAGCTCTCTATTTAATCTCTAGCTATCAAACAACCTAGAATAAGCTCTCTAAGTTCAATTTAATAGCAGCTTTATGATGAGAAAGATAGGTTGATCTAAGCAACAAACACATAAGCTCAGATTGTTCAACTTAGGTTATGTTCCACTTTGCAATTAGCGAAAACTTGACCATAATCATTAATCACAAATTGCCACTTATGAATAGGAAATCAAGACAATTACACGGACCAAGACTCCTAAACTAGCAATAGATAATTATCAAGATCTATCTAGTTGATCACCCTAAATAAATCAAAACATCATCATGAACAACTTTAATGGAAGAACACAATCAACTTTGATAGAAAACTAATGATAGATAAATTTGAAAGTTAACTACAAAACTTGTCTAGGGCTTTGAAATCATCCTTAACCAAAGAAGTTTAGCCTAAAATAAGCATGGATAATATATACATAAAACAAAAACAAAAAAGCAAAGAATGGAGAAGAAGAATAATGATGATCCTTGAGTCTCCTCAAAAGATGTCTAGTTTGTTGCTTCAAAGATGGTATTTATAGAGCTTTAAAACCCTGAGAATAAGTCCTTGCCGCACAAGTAAGCCTGGAGGTGCAAAAATCACGTTTTTGCCTCTTTTTTTTTTTTTTTTTTTTTCAGATTTGCTATTCAGGTTTTTCTGGTCGCAGGGTTCTTTAGGAAGATCTTCTAGCACCATTTTGAATGACTATTTCTTATCCTATTTGGGCCCATTATATATCGTTGGAAAGATAATCAAGTAAACTTCAAAGGTCAAGAAGAAAGTTGCTTCAAATAAAGAATCTAACATCATGTTTTCCTTACAACAAGTTCCGGAGGTCAAATCTGCCTTATTGCTTTTCAACCAGAAATTGATATTTTTGACTCACAAGTCTTCTTCCATCTTGTGATTATGATTTTGTAAGCTCTTTACCATCATTATTGACATCTTTTGACTTCATTCTCCTTATTGTACCTAAAATTCAAAAACATATTATAAGTAAACAAGATAAAGATCGAAAACATAACAAAAACTAAAGGTAGAAAGGCATAAAATGCATATTTTATGATCTTATCAAGGTGACAGATGATGCACCCAAAAGAGTGTATCTTATTTAACCTTGCACTTAAAAAAAATCAATTGTAGAGTATAGTGATTAGCAAGGGTCGAGTCTTCAGGGATTGGGTTTTAGTTTATAAGTTAATAGTTTATCACTTAAAAACAAGTAAACAAAAGTAAAGGGGATTTTGAAATCAGATTTAAACTAAAGTTAACAATAAGAATGAGAAAACAAGTAATTAAGAAAAATCAAATATGAAAAATATGGTTAAGGTTTCATTCTCCACCACTAGACATCATTAAGAATCAATTTCATATCTATCAACATTAATTAGCTATCAAAGTTAAAAACTGTAGATAACAACAAGCTCTGTTACCCCAATCTTTCCTTATTTCGTCGTTAAATAGAAAAAGCTCTCTATTTAATCTCTAACTATCAAACAACCTAGAATAAGCTCTCTAAGTTCAATTTAATAGCAGCTTTATGATGAGAAAGATAGGTTGATCTAAGCAACAAGCACATAAGCTCGGATTGTTCAACTTAGGTTATGTTCCACTTTGCAATTATTGAAAACTTGACCAAAAATTGCCACTTATGAATAGGAAATCAAGACAATTACACGGATCAAGACTTCTAAACTAGCATTAGGCAATTATCAAGATTTATCTAGTTGGCCACCTAAACAAATCAAAACATCATCATGAACAATTTCAATGGATGAACATAAGCGACTTTGATAGATAACAATGATAGATAGATTCTGAAAATTAATTACATAACACGTCTAGGGCTTTGAAATCACCCTTAAAAATAAAAGTTTAGCCTAGCATAAGCATTGTAAACATAAACATAAAATTAAAGAGAATCTAAGAAGAAAATAAAAGAAAGAAAGAAAAAGAAGAAGAAGAATATTAATTATCCAGCCTCTTGTTCTCTCAAAAACTCTAAAACAAAGAAGAAATCATAACTTTGATGCTTGGACAAGTGTATTTTCGTTTGCCCTCTTGTTCTCTATTTATAGGCAATAGCTAGGGCATCAAACAAGTGAATTTCAGCTCTCTCCCTTCAATAAATGCTGACTTGTGGCTAAAGTTAAGGAAAAGTGGCTGACTTTTGTGTTTTAAGGAAAGAAGGAATACTTGGCAGCCAAGGTTTTAATAAAGTAGGAAATTCTTAGTCAAAGTACTCGTTAATGAGGAGAGATTACAAACTTGCAGCCAAAGTAAGTGTAAGGAAGGAAAGTCTTGGCTGATTTAATTCTCCTACTTTGGCTAGGATTAGCTTTAAGAAAAGATACTTGCAATTAATGCAATTAATGCTAGTTGACAGCTACTAATCCTTCTTTGACAAGGATAAACATAAATGTCAGCTAGGGTATTAAGAAAAAAATGTGATTTGCGGCTAGGGTTTTTTCTTCCACTAGGGTTGTTTAGAGAGATATTCTAATGCCAATTTGGATGACCATTGCTTATCCAATTTAGTCCCATGACCAACCGTTGGAAAGGTAATCAAGTGATCTTAAGAAGTCAAGGAGGAAGTTTTTGCGAATAAAGAGTGTAACATCACGTTTTCTTAGCAACAAGCTCCGGAGGGCAAATCTGTCTTCTTGCTTTGCACCAAGAATTTGATCTTTTTGACTCCCAACTCTTTTTCCATCTTGTGATTGTGATTTTGTAAGCTCTTTAACATCCTAATTGACATGTTTTGACTTCATCTCCTCCAAAATACCTACAAAGCATAAAAACCTAGTAAAATGTCAAGGAAGTAAGAATCAAAGTGATAACTCGTATAATTATATAGTTCTTAGTTATGTTTTATTATTGTTTTGTGTCAAATACGAGTTATTATTGCTTAGTCTAATTGTGTTTATGATTTTTTATATTTTTATGTAATTTGGTGTTTTTCACGAGTTTCTTTGAGTGATTTCAGATTACTAGGTTAAATAAAGAATTAAGGGCAAATCCAGTTCAGTTCCAGTTCCGACACCTTTTGCCATATCAGCTATATCTAGAGTTTCACTGAAGCAATAAGGCTGAAATTTTAACCGTGCAAAGTTAAGAGGCATATCTATCTTTTTCATGTTTTACACTTCTTGAAACGGAGTCGTTTTCCCTAGAGAAATCGACCATCAAGTTGGCTGATGTGCAATGACGTCTGTGCTGACCTGTTTTGGTATTTGGACCATATCTTCCGATCCACATGAGCAAATGATCTGATTCCAACGGCTATGGATCCGTAACTGATAGGGGTATATTTTTCTAGAAGACCCTTTTATCAGATCGAGCCTCCAACATTGACAAAATCGACCATCAAGCTGGCTGATCAGAATTGTCATACAATATGACGAAAATTGTTAGAAAAATGCACCCACCTATTATACCTACCTTTGAAATTTATAAAGCTTGTCTCTTGTCATTTAGCTCTCCAAAATGTGTATAAATAGAGGGCCTTGGATGAGTGTAAGAGGACATTGATACATTGGTAGGATATTAGCCATTGCAATGTAATTCTCTAAGTTTTCTTCTTCTTTCCTTTCTCTAGTTTTCTTTTTCTTTCTTTTTCTTTTCATTTTCTTCATATCTAGTATGTGTTGCTAATCATATTGTTGAGTTGATGAGGTGAAGCTTTTGGTAAATGCTAAGGTTAGTCTCTTAAACATGAGCTAAAATAAATCATCATTTAGTATAGATAATATTTTCTTTTGGTTTAAAATCATACTTGCAAAGTAGGGATCTTGATTCATTATTGATAATGAAAATGGCACAGTAAATGCTTGGTTTCATAACCTTGATTTGTTGTAGACATATACCTTGGCATAAGGAATGCTTGGACTCTTTTTGTGAGTTTTGAGGACACCAAATGAACATAATATCATATGCTATGGACGTTGGACAATTTGGACTGAATTGCTAAACCTTCCGATTGGAATCTCCCTTATGTGTGAATTTCAATTGTGTAATAAAACAAGATTAATCTTAGCATAACACCAAGAGTGGATTCTCTAACCTCAACATCTTTTCTTATTGTTTTTTTTATATATTTTGTTTAATTTCTTTTATGTTATTTTATTTATTTTGTTCTCTAATATCTTGTTTATTTTGTTTTGTTGTTGATTCCCTAATATCTTGTTTACTTTCTTTGTCTTATATATTTATAAACTTATACTTACTATTACGCTTCCCTGTGGTTCGACCTCGGACACCCGAGAATTTATTACTTGAACATAACCTGCACTTGGGTTTACGACTCTTAATTGAGTCACCATCAAGTTTTTGGCGCCGTTGCCGGGGAGGCAATACTAAGTATATAAGTTTATAAGTATATTTATTTTTATTGGCTGGTTATACCGCCTAATTTGTATATTAACTTTGATTTATTTTGGCTGGTTATACCGCCTAATTTTCTATATATTTGTATTTAATTTGTATATTAACTTTATTTTATTTTTATTGGCTGGTTATACGGCCTAATTTATTATATTTATTTTTATTGGCTGGTTATACCGCCTAATTTTCTATATATTTATATTTATATTGTATATTAACTTTGTTTTATTTTTATTGGCTGGTTATACCGCCTAATCTGTATATTAACTTTGTTTTTTGCTTGTTTGGCGACGTGATTTTAGATCTCGTCGTTTAGTTAGATTTTATTGTGAAATTTTTTCAGGTAATATTTCTAATACAACTCCTACCATGTGCACGATGGACGTGTAACGGTAAATGTCGTTCTATTGGGATTCCGTCCTCTAATCGAGATGATAAATATTGAATTCATTAAGGATGGACTGAGTAAGGAGAATTTGGGTAATATCCAACTTTCTCTTGAGACGCATCCTAGTGCTGACGTACAAAGAGAAATTCTTGATTTATGGCCGCAATTCCAAAGGGAATGGCAACATCTTGGGAATCTGATGTTAAAAGACCCTGTTTGCCAGCTTGTAAGAAAACTGGATGGGAAGCATATCCTCGACTCATAGAAGGCGTTTAAGCCGTTTCTGGACGTAAAACCAGAGGAAGATGTGAGCCACAGTCACAACTACAATAAATGACTTCTCAGCTTTTGGTTTGATTTGCAATAACTTCATTTCGGTTTAATTTACGTGTTGTTCGATTTGTGTAATTATTCTCGATTTTTTTTTGCATTAGTCTTTTACGGTTGATTTTTCTTCTCTTTTTGATTTTCATCCTGAAATCACGCAAAAATCTTTTGTTAGGTTAACATTTTCTTCTGACAGGTCAGATACTCTTTCGGCGACATTATTACTCTTGTCTGATTCACTACTCAGTCCTCTATATATTACACCATGTACTCATTCTCTTTCAGGCACTCGAAAAAAAAAATGGAAAGTACTTCGTCCCAACGCATTAAAAAAATTTCTGTCTTTGGAGGTGCTTATCCAGGAAAAAATAACATATTCGCTGATGAAGCCATAAGAGTTGGAGTAATACTTGCCCAACAAAAGATCCAGTTGATTTATGGAGGCGGTAGTACGGGTTTAATGGGAGCAGTCGCTACAGCAGCACACGCCGGAGGAAGTCCAGTTCTAGGAATCGTGCCAAAACTATTCACAGATTTTTGTGGACCTACCGTGGGTAAGGAAATACAAGTCTGGAGTATCCCTGAACGGATGACAATCATGTACCATTCTGCCGATGCATTCATTGCTTTACCAGGAGGTCTGGATACATTGGAAGAAATAGCTTGCGTGGCTTCTTGGTCATCTTTGGTCACAAAAAAGAAACCCATTGGTTTGCTTAATATTAATGGTTATTTTAGTAATTTGCTTTCATATTTAGATAATGCTGTGGATAATGGATTCATGTTTTCAGAGGCAAGGAGAACCATAATTTCTGCTACAACCATTGAAGATTTACTCAAAAAGCTCCAAGCTTATGAGTATTTATCTGCTACGGTTGTTTCGCAAACGCTCGGAAAAAGAAAAAGAGATATGGACGAGCAAGGAGTGGATTGCACTTTGTCTTTGTGACATTATCTAACATTTTGTTTGTTGTGTCTCAGTTATAATAAGTGGTTAGCAACCTCTGCAGGTAATATCTCCTAAATTCTACCTTTAAAATTTGACATTGGGGACAATGTCATATTTTAGTAGGGGGTAAGGGACATATTTTGCTAATTTAAAAAAAACAAAAAAAAAACAAAACTTTGATGTGTTTTAAGCCATTTAGAAGTATTCATTCTGAACAAGGTCTGAGTAAGGGAGACTTGAGACATACCTTGTCAGTTTGATTTTAATCTTTTTATGTTTACTTGTTAATTTTTGTTTAGTATTTTAGGATTATTTAGGTTGCATGAGTTTGTTTTGTTTTGAGTCTTAGTTATTCCTATTCTTATGTTATTAGTTCTTTTCTCTTACACATGATTCTTTCATTTGGGTTAATAGACTTACATTGAGGACAATGTAAGAATTAAGTGTGGGGGGAACGATTTAGGATTTCTTTTATTTTTGTCTACTATTTTTTTTATGAGTCTTTATTATTATTATTATTATTTTAATGTGTTCTAGTTCCTTTTTAATACAATGATGAGATATGAATTGCATAATTCTAAAACAGATTTATTAGTGCGAAGATTTTCATGAGAATTGAGCTTGATGTAAACCTTTTTATGAGCCAATGTTAATATGATATGTTGATTGAGAAAGAAGCATGTTTAGACTTAATCTGACTTGTATAATCATCCTTGTGAGTTTTTGAGCCTATAATGATTGATGCATTATACAAATCAATCTAATTTCTTTCTTGAGTGCTCTTATGATTACATGATTCTCTAGAACTTGCTTTAAACCGTTTGAGACTATATTGATACATGTGACAACATGAATATGATAGAGGCATTAGGATTATAACCAGAGCCAAACAGCCATCCATTATTAATGTTCTAAGAGAACATCCCCACTAGTGAGCCAATTTGAGCCTACATTAAATATGCTATTTTATTGGTAACCAGAACTTACACCTAGCCTAAATATACTTATATCCTTACCCTTGTTCTAAAGATGGATTATATATTTTGAGACATATTGCAAAAACAAGGGATACTTTTTGAAAATTTGGGTTAGAACGAAAGATAAGTGTGGGGGAGGAGAGAGGCAAAAGTCAAGAGAAAAAGAAAGGGATCATTATCAAATACATTCCCATATTAAAAATAAAAAAAAAAATCTTCTCTTGAACTTCTAGTTAAAGTAAAGAAAAAGATGTTACAAAGTTGGTTAGAATGAAGCAAAGGCTCAACATGAATATTTAGCCTATGTTATTATGTGCTTTATAAGAGTTTTGAGAAGTTTTATTTGTATGATCTTATTATGTCTCTAAACTCTATGAACTCTTTGGAACCTTTGTGATATCTTTATCCTTTTGTTCTTTAACTACATTATAACCCTTTGGCCCCATTACAACCTTGAAAAAAGACCTCTTGATTTATAAAGTTGTATGATCTAAATAGTGGAGAATAAGTGGATAAGCAAGCATATGGTAGAACTGTTTTCATGAGATTGAATGAGTGTAAACACTTTACCACTACTTTAAAGAGTGAAAATCATGAGAGTATAGTGAGAAGTTGAGATTAAGTCGAATATGCACTATTTTGATTGAAATATGTTATGTTAATATTGGCTTAACTCATTTATTTACATTCAAGCATGAATTTTTGTGAAATTCTTTGAGCTATTGATTAGTTTATAAGACTTGTTCAAAGATTGTCTCTAATTTATATTGAAAGGATTAGGAGTAAATATTTTTAGTGTATGTAGTTTACTTATATTTTAGTTTTTCAATGTTTGTGGGTATCGTTCTAGCAAACCCTCACGAGACTAAACTCGTCCACTAGGGACACCTAGGGGTTTAAAGGCTTGTGTCACATGCTAAGTGCCACCGTGATTTCCAACGAAAATGGATTAGATTAGATTTTCTTATTTTATTTTTATTGAGTCGTTGCTAGGGACTAGCAACAATCTAAGTGTGGGGGTGTGATAACTCGTATAATTATATAGTTCTTAGTTATGTTTTATTATTGTTTTGTGTCAAATACGAGTTATTATTGCTTAGTCTAATTGTGTTTATGATTTTTTATATTTTTATGTAATTTGGTGTTTTTCACGAGTTTCTTTGAGTGATTTCAGATTACTAGGTTAAATAAAGAATTAAGGGCAAATCCAGTTCAGTTCCAGTTCCGACACCTTTTGCCATATCAGCTATATCTAGAGTTTCACTGAAGCAATAAAGCTGAAATTTTAACCGTGCAAATTTAAGAGGCATATCTATCTTTTTCATGTTTTACACTTCTTGAAACGGAGTCGTTTTCCCTAGCGAAATCGACCATCAAGTTGGCTGATGTGCAATGGCGTCTGTGCTGACCTGTTTTGGTATTTGGACCATATCTTCCGATCCACATGAGCAAATGATCTGATTCCAACGGCTATGGATCCGTAACTGATAGGGGTATATTTTTCTAGAAGACCCTTTATCAGATCGAGCCTCCAACATTGACAAAATCGACCATCAAGCTGGCTGATCAGAATTGTCATACAATATGACGAAAATTGTTAGAAAAATGCACCCACCTATTATACCTACCTTTGAAATTTATAAAGCTTGTCTCTTGTCATTTAGCTCTCCAAAATGTGTATAAATAGAGGGCCTTGGATGAGTGTAAGAGGACATTGATACATTGGTAGGATATTAGCCATTGCAATGTAATTCTCTAAGTTTTCTTCTTCTTTCCTTTCTCTAGTTTTCTTTTTCTTTCTTTTTCTTTTCATTTTCTTCATATCTAGTACGTGTTGCTAATCATATTGTTGAGGTGATGAGGTGAAGCTTTTGGTAAATGCTAAGGTTAGTCTCTTAAACATGAGCTAAAATAAATCATCATTTAGTATAGATAATATTTTCTTTTTGTTTAAAATCATACTTGCAAAGTAGGGATCTTGATTCATTATTGACAATGAAAATGGCACAGTAAATGCTTGGTTTCATAACCTTGATTTGTTGTAGACATATACCTTGGCATAAGGAATGCTTGGACTCTTTTTGTGAGTTTTGAGGACACCAAATGAACATAATATCATATGCTATGGACGTTGGACAATTTGGACTGAATTGCTAAACCTTCCGATTGGAATCTCCCTTATGTGTGAATTTCAATTGTGTAATAAAACAAGATTAATCTTAGCATAACACCAAGAGTGGATTCTCTAACCTCAACATCTTTTCTTATTGTTTTTTTTATATATTTTGTTTAATTTCTTTTATGTTATTTTATTTATTTTGTTCTCTAATATCTTGTTTATTTTGTTTTGTTGTTGATTCCCTAATATCTTGTTTACTTTCTTTGTCTTATATATTTATAAACTTATACTTACTAATACGCTTCCCTGTGGTTCGACCTCGGACACCCGAGAATTTATTACTTGAACATAACCTGCACTTGGGTTTACGACTCTTAATTGAGTCACCATCACAAAGCACAAAGTATAAGGAAATTAAATAGGAAAATGTATGAAATTAAGCACTTATCAAATTCCCCTACACTTAATCTTTTGCTAGTCCTCGAGCAAAATCAAATAGACACAAGGTAAGAAAACCGAATCTAGTTCACTTTCAGTACAACTTATAGATAATCATTGAACATGTCTTACAAACTAATCAATAGCTTAAAGAGTTTCATAAAGAATCATACTTGATAGTAAAGGGTTTGAGTTAAGTTAACATAACATATCTCAATCAAAATAGTGCATGTTTAAACTTAATCTCAACTTCTCACATGGGATACTCTCACGATTTTCACTTTTTAATGTAGTGGTAAAGTAATGGTAAAGACATCAAGCTCAATTCTCATGAAAATCTTCTCACTAATAAATCAGTTTTAGACTTATGCAATTCATATCTCATCATAGTATTGAAAGTAACTAAAACACACTAAAAACAACATAAAAAGAATCAAAAACAAAACACACTAAAGAAAATCCTAAATTCTTCCCCCACACTTAATTTTTACATTGTCCTCAATATAATGCTATTATCCCCAATGCAAGAATTATATGTAAGAGAAAAGAACTACTAAACAAAACAAACTAAAGAAAAAATTAAAAGATAGAATGATGGAGAGTATGGAATATGCAAATCTGATTATAATGGATGCTCTCCATCCTTTTGGGTTGCCTCCCAAGAAGCGCTTGGTTTATTGTCCTCAACCTAACTTAGACCCATGCCATTATTATTCAACATAATTTGGCACAAAAAGTGGTAACTCCTCCACATCTTGTATTGGAAAGTGCTCATAGTAAGGCTTCAATCTATGACCATTCACTTTGAATACCTTATCTGTTTTTGGGCTTTGGATTTCAACTGCACCATGAGTAAATACATTAGTAATAACAAAAGGTCCAACTGATAAGTGCTTAATTTCATACATTTTCCTATTTAATTTCCTTATACTTTGTGCTTTGATTCTTACTTCCTTGACATTTTACTAGGTTTTTATGCTTTGTAGGTATTTTGGAGGAGATGAAGTCAAAACATGTCAATTAGGATGTTAAAGATCTTACAAAATCACAATCACAAGATGGAAAAAGAGTTGGGAGTCAAAAAGATTAAATTCTTGGTGCAAAGCAAGAAGACAGATTTGACCTCCGGAGCTTATTGCTAAGAAAACATGATGTTAGACTCTTTATTCGAAGAAACTTCTTTCTTGACTTTTCAATATCACTTGATTATCTTTCCAACGGTTGGTCATGGGCCTAAATCGGATAAGAAATGGTCATCCAAATTGGCATTGGAATATCTCCCTAAAAACCCTAGTGGCAGAAAAAACCCTAGCCGCAAATCACATATTTTTCTTAATACCCTAGCTGACATTTATGTTTATCCTTGCCAAATAAGGATTAGTGGCTATCAACTTGCACTAATTGCATTAATTGCAAGTATCTTTCCTTAAAGCTAATCCTAGTCAAAGTAGGAGAATTAATTTTCTATCAAAGTTGCTTATGTTCTTCTACAAGAATTGTTTATGATGTTGTCTTGATTTATTTTGGTGTACAACTAGATAGATCTTGATAATTATCTATTGCTAGTTTAGGAGTCTTGATCCGTGTAATTATCTTGATTTCCTATTCATAAGTGGCAATTTGTGATTAATGATTATGGTCAAGTTTTCGATAATTGCAAAGTGGAACATAACCTAAGTTGAACAATCCGAGCTTATGTGTTTGTTGCTTAGATCAACCTATCTTTCTCATCATAAAGCTGCCATTAATTGAATTTAGAGAGCTTATTCTAGGTTGTTTGATGGTTAGAGATTAAATAGAGAGCTTGTTCTATTTAACGACAAACTAAGGAAAGATTGGGATAACAGAGCTTGTTGTTATCTACGGTTGTTAACTTTGATAGTTGGTTGATATTGGTAGATATGAAATTGATTCTTAATGATGTCTAGTGGTGGATAATGAAACCTTAACCATATTTCTCTCATATTTGATTTCTTATTTCTTACTTGCATCTTACTTTTCTTGTTTTCTTATTTTTAAAACTATTTCAAAACCCCCTTTTCTTTTGTTTTCTTTGAACCTAAGTTGTAAACTAATAACTCATAGATTAAAACCCAATCCCTGAGGATTTGACCCTTGCTAATCGCTATACTCTACAATTGATTTTTTTTAAGTGCAAGGTTGAACAAGATACACTCTTTTGGGTGCATCACCAACCCAACGAGAACGTAACTTACCTGGAAATAACTTAAGGCGTGAATGGAAGAGAAGAACTTTTTGTCCAACAACAAAGTCCTTTCTTGATATCATCTTGTCATGGAATGCCTTAGTCTTTTCCCTGTAAATCCTAGAATTCTCATAGGCATCATTCCTTATCTCCTCTAATTCTTGTAGGTCAAGTTTTCTTTGCTTACCTGTCTCATCCATCTCCATGTTGCATTGTTTGATAGCCCAATATGGTTTATGTTCCAATTCAACCAGAAGATAACAAGGCTTACCATAAACAAGTCGATAAGGAGACATATCAATGGGTGTCTTATATGCTGTCCTATAAGCCCAAAGTGCATCATCAAGTCGTGAACTCCAATACTTCCTATTTAGGTTAACTGTCTTTTCAAGGATGGACTTTACTTCTCAATTTGACACTTCAGCTTGCCCACTAGTTTGAGGATGGTATGAGGTGGAGACCTTGTGTGTGATGTTATACTTCCTCAAAAGTGCTTCCATAGTCCTATTGCAAAAGTGAGTACCTCTATCACTGATTATGGCCTTTGGTGTTCCAAACCTAGCAAAGATGTTAGTCTTGACAAAATCTGAAACAACTTTAGAGTCATTAGTCCTATTGGCTTTTGCTTCCACCCACTTTGAAACATAATCAACGGCAAGTAAAATATAAAGATTACCAAAAGAAGAAGGAAAAGGTCCCATGAAATCCATGCCCCATACATCAAAACTTTCAACAATAAGTATTGGAGTTTGAGGCATTTGATTTCTAGCACCTAAGTTACCTTTTCTTTGGCAACGATTACATGACTTGCAAAAGAGGTATGCATCTTTGAATATAGTAGGCCAATAAAATCTAGAATCAAGAACTTTCATGGTTGTTCTTTTGGATCCAAAGTGTCCTCCACATGCATAAGAGTGACAAAAGGTGAGAATAGATTGAAATTCAATTTCGAGTACACTCATTCTTATAATCTGATCGGAGCAATGCTTCCAAAGGTAAGGATCACCCCATATGTAGTTTTTGGCATCACTCTTGATCTTATTTCTTTGAGCTAATGTCAACTCTTGTGGCAACTTCTTGGTAACAAAGTAATTAACAATATCGGCATACCAAGGAGTTGTTGTACTTATAAAAAGAAGTTGCTCATCCGGAAAGTTCTCATTCAGGAGTAGTGTTTCCTCTTCATGAACTAAACATCTAAGATGGTCCACAACTAGGTTGTCACTACCTCTCTTATCTTTTATCTCCAAATCAAACTCTTGTAAGAGAAGTATCCATCTAATCAACCTTGGTTTGGCCTTCTTCTTAGTGAGTAAGTACTTAAGGGCTGCATGGTCAGAAAATACGATTACTTTAGTACCAATTAAATAAGATCGAAATTTTTCTAGAGCAAATACAACAGCCAAAAGTTCTTTTTTCAGTAGTGGAATAGTTTAATTGAGCATCATTAAGAGTTCGGGAGGCATAATAAATGGCATGTGATGCTTTGCCAACCCGTTGGCCCAAAACAGCTCCAATGGCATAGTCACTAGCATCACACATGATTTCAAAAGGTATAGTCCAATCTGGTGGTTGCATGATAGCAGCTGATGTCAAGAGTCCCTTCAATGTTTCAAACGCCTCTTTGCATTTATCATCAAAGTGGAAAACCACATCTTTTTGTAGTAGCTTGCAAAGAGGTAATGTGATCTTTGAGAAGTCTTTGATAAATCTCCTATAGAAACCTGCATGTCCAAGAAAAGAACGAACCTCTCTCATGTTAGTGGGAGGTGGTAATGAATGCATAATATCTATTTTAGATTTATCAACCTCTATTCCTCTAGAAGAAATAACATGGCCCAAAACTATTCCTTGTTCTACCATAAAGTGACTTTTTCCCAATTCAAAACAACGTTAGTTTCCATGCATCTTTCAAGTACAAGTGTAAGGTTCTCTAGAGATCTATCAAAAGAATCACCATAGACACTAAAATCATCCATAAACACTTCTATGATGTTCTCTACATAATCTGAAAATATGCTAACCATACACCTTTGGAAGGTAGCTGGTGCATTACAAAAACCAAATGGCATACGCCGGTATGCAAAAGTACCAAATGGACATGTGAATGTTGTTTTCTCTTGGTCCTCCGGAGCAATGGCAATCTGATTATAACCTGAAAAACCATCAACAAAATAATAATGAGAATGGCCAGCTAACATTTCAAGCATTTGATCAATAAAAGGTAAAGGAAAGTGGTCTTTGCGAGTTGTGGAATTAAGTTTACGATAATCAATACAAACTCGCCACCCTGTTTGAATCCTAGTAGAAACAAGTTTATTCTCATTATTTGTTACCACCGTTACACCTGATTTCTTTGGAACCACTTGGACCGGGCTCACCCATGTGCTATCCGAGATATGATAGATCACTCCAACATATAGGAGCTTCAGTATCTCCTTTTTCACAACCTCCATCATAGGGGGGTTCAATCTTCTTTGTGCTTCTCTTGTTGGTTTGGACATCTCCTCTAACAAAATCCATTGCATGCACATGGATGGGCTTATTCCCTTGATATCGGTAATTGTCCAACCAATTGCTGTTTTATGCTCTCTAAGCACCCGAATAAGTTGCTCTTCTTGCAAAGGTGTAAGGTCTTTGGCAATGATGACCGGTAGTGTGTCTTTTTCACCTAAGAACACATATTTCAAGTGGTCTGGTAGTGGTTTCAACTCTAAAGTTGGTGCCTGCAAAATGGAAGGTAGAAGTTTCTCATTAGATAAAGGCAAATCAATAAATGAAACATCAAACCTTGCATCTTTAGGTGGCAGCGAGTGTAAAGATTCTAGTGCCCCTTCTACATGGTCACTCAAGCCTAGTTCCCTTATAGCATTCCCCATTCCGAGATGTTTGCTAAGTACTATCTCGACACTATCTTCACCATCTAGCTCATAAGCTTGCTGCACTAGTGAGTCAATTATATCAATATTAAAAATAGAATGCACAAAACTAGGATATCTCATGGCCTCAAAAATGTTAAAGCGAATGATTTCACCATCAAATTCCATAGTTAAAGTGCCATCATGTACATCTATTTTAGTTCTTGTTGTTTTCAAGAATGGTCTCCCTAATAGAATAGGTGTGGGATTAGAACTAGATGTTAGGACAAACTTGTAGTATGATGCACCCAAAAGAGTGTATCTTATTTAACCTTGCACTTAAAAAAAATCAATTGTAGAGTATAGTGATTAGCAAGGGTCGAGTCCTCAAAGATTGGGTTTTAGTTTATAAGTTAATAGTTTATCACTTAAAAAAAAAAGTAAACAAAAGTAAAGGGGATTTTGAAATCAGATTTAAACTAAAGTTAAGAATAAGAATGAGAAAACAAGTAATTAAGAAGAATCAAATATAAAAAATATGGTTAAGGTTTAATTCTCCACCACTAGACATCATTAAGAATCAATTTCATATCCATCAACATTAATTAGCTGTCAAAGTTAAGAACCGTAGATAACAACAAGCTCTGTTACCCCAATCTTTCCTTAGTTTGTGGTTAAATATAACAAGCTCTCTATTTAATCTCTAACTATCAAACAACCTAGAATAAGCTCTCTAAGTTCAATTTAATAGCAGCTTTATGGTGAGAAAGATAGGTTGATCTAAGAAACAAACACATAAGCTGGGATTGTTCAACTTAGGTTATGCTCCACTTTGCAATTATTGAAAACTTGACCATAATCATTAATCACAAATTGCCACTTATGAACAGGAAATCAAGACAATTACACGGATCAAGACACCTAAACTAGCATTAGACAATTATCAAGATTTATCTAGTTGGCCATCTAAACAAATCAAAACATCATCATGAACAATTTTAATGGAAGAACATAAGCAACTTTGATAGAAAACAATGATAGATAGATTCTAAAAATTAATTACATAACATGTCTAGCGCTTTGAAATCACCCTTAACCAAATAAAAGTTTAGCCTAGCATAGGCATAGATAATATATATATATATATATATATATAAAACTGAAAAGAAAATAAAAGAATAGAGAAGAAGAAGAAGAATAATGATGATCCTTGAGTCTCCTCAAAAGATGTCTAGTTTATGGCTCAAAAGATGGTATTTATAGAGCTTTAAAATCCTGAGAATAAGTCCTTGCCGCACAAGTAAGCCTGGAGGTGCAAAAATCACGTTTTTGCCTTTTTTTTTCTTTTTTTTTTTTTTTTCAGATTTGCTATTCAGGTTTTTCTGGTCGCAGGATTCTTTAGGGAGATCTTCTAGCGCCATTTTTAATGCCCATTTCTTATCCTATTTGGGCCCATAATATTTTGTTGGAAAGATAATCAAGTAAACTTCAAAAGTCAAGAAGGAAGTTTCTTCAAATAAAGATGCTAACATCATGTTTTCCTTACAACAAGCTCCGGAGGTCAAATCTGCTTGATTGCTTTTCAATCAGAAATTGATATTTTTGACTCCCAAGTCTTCTTCCATCTTGTGATTATGATTTTGTAAGCTCTTTACCATCATTATTGACATCTTTTGACTTCATTCTCCTTATTGTACCTAAAATTGAAAAACATATTATAATTAAACAAGATAAAGATCGAAAACATAACAAAAACTAAAGGTAAAAGGCATAAAATGTATATTTTATGAGCTTATCAAATACTCCCACACTTAGCTTTTTGCTAGTCCTCGAGCAAAACAAAATAAAAATAAAATAAGAAAATCTAATCTAATCCACTTTCATAGGAAATCACGGTGGCACTTAGCATGTGACACAAGCCTTTAAACCCCTAGGTGTCCCTAGTGGACGAGTTTAGTCTCGTGAGGGTTTACTAGGACGATACCCACAAATATTGAAGACGTAAGAAAAACCAAAATAATAATAATAATAAAAATAATAATAATTACAACTAATCCTTCCAATATAAATTAGAGGTAATCATTGGATAAGTCTTATAAACTAATCAATAGCTTACAGAAATTCACAAAAATCTTGCTTGAATGTAAATAGTTTGAGTTAAGCCAATATTAACTTAACATATTTCAATCAAAATAGTGCATATTCAAACTTAATCTCAACTTCTCACATGGGATACTCTCCTGATTTTCACTCTTTAAAGTAGTGGTAAAGTGTTTACACTCAATCAATCTCATGAAAACACTTCTATCATATGCTTGCTTGTCCACCTATTCTCCACTATTTAGATCATACAACTTCATAAATCAAGAGGTCTTTATTCAAGGTTGTAATGGGGCCAAAGGGTTATAATGTGGTTAAAGAACAAAAGGATAAAGATATCACAAAGGTTCCAAAGAGTTCATAGAGTTTAGAGACATAATATGATCATACAAATAAAACTTCTCAAAACTCTTATAAAGCACATAATAACATAGGCTCAATATTCATGTTGAGCCTTTGCTTCATTCTAACCAACTTTGTAACATCTTTTTCTTTACTTTTACTAGAAGTTTAAGAGATGATTTTTTGTTTTTTTTTTCAATATGGGAATGTATTTGACAATGATCCCTTTCTTTTTCTCTTGACTTTTCTTTTTCTTTTCTTCCCCCACACTTATCTTTTGTTTCCAACCCAAATTTTCAACTAAAAATATCCCTTGTTTTTTGCAATATGTCTCAAAATATATAATCCGTCTTTAGAACAAGGGTAAGGATATAAGTATATTTAGGCTAGGTGTAAGTTGTGGTTACCAATAAAATAGCATATTTAATGTAGGCTCAAATTGGTTCACTAGTGGGGATGTTCTCTTGGAACATTAATAATGGATGGCTGTTTGGCTCTGGTTATAATCCTAATGCCTCTATCATATTCATGTTATCACATGTATCAATATAGTCTCAAACGGTTTAAAGCAAGTTCTAGAAAATCATGTAATCATAAGAGCACTCAAAAAAGAAATTAGATTGATATGTATAATGCATCAATCATATAGGCTCAAAACTCACAAGGATGATTATACAAGTCAATATCAAGTCTAAACATGCTTCTTTCTCAATCAACATATCATATCAACATTGGCTCATAAAAATTTGTATCAAGCTTAATTCTCATGAAAATCTTCTCACTAATAACCAGTTTAGACCTATGCAACTCATATCTCATCATTATATTAAAAATGAACTAAAACACACTAATAATAATAATAATAATATTAAAGACTCATAAAAAAAATAATAGATAAAAATAAAAGAAATCCTAAATCCTTCCCCCCACACTTAATTCTTACATTGCCCTCAATGTAATGCTATTAACCCAAATGAAAGAATCATGTGTAAGAGAAAATAACTAATAACATAAGAATAGGAACAACTAAGACTCAAAACAAGACAAAACAAACTCATGCAACCCAAATAATCCCAAAATACTAAACAAACAATTAACAGGTAAACGTAAAAAAAATAAAAACAATAAAAATAATAAAAGAAAAAGGAAAAGAAAGAGAAAGCAAATCTGAATATTGCATGTTGGCAATGCTTTCACTTATTGGGCTGCCTCCCAATTAGCACTTGATTGATTGTTTTCAGCCTAGCCAATACCCTTTCTTAGCTTTTTAGGGTCTTTTGGCTTAGATATGAAAGTTCTCGGATTTTTGCATTTTGGAGGAAGTGTTCTTTGCAAAATAGCCAATGCATTCTCCCCCACACGTATTATTTCATCATTCTTGGTGGGGTATAGCTCTTTGAGGAATTGAGCATAACCTGGTACTTGTCTAATGGCATCCACAAGCAAGCTGTTTAAGGTTTCCAGAATTTGTTATTCATGTTCCTCCTTCTTGGACTTTGCAAATCTGCTAGGAAAAAGTGGAGAAGAAACATTAGTAGAAATAAGAACCTTAAATGTTACCTGAGGTGTCGAAGTACTCTCAATTTGAATGATGGCTTCATTATCCTCAAGAAGTGAATCCATCATTGGTTTTATCTCATCCTCCTCTTGTTCCTCATTCCTCAAGGTCACAATTGTAGCGTTCTCCTTTGGGTTAATCACCATTTGGGCAAGGAGTTCTTCAGATCTTTGTGCTACCCATCCCACCATACTACTAGCCAATTGGCTCATTTGCTTTTCCAAACTCTGGATGCTTGCCCTTGTTTCCTGTTGAAATTGCAAAGTATCAGTAACAAGAGAATAGACAAGATCTTCTAAAGAAGTACCTGAGTTTTGAGTCATATGTGATGGCTGAAAAAAGATCTGGTTCTTGAGACCATGATTGATTGAAGCTATATGGATGAGTGTAATTGGCATAAGGATCTACTTCTTGGAAATTTTTCGAGTAGCCATAATTAGTATGATCCCACCATCCCTCATGGTAAGTGTTTGAGTAATGATCATACTGTTGGTCTTGGAACCCTTGATGGCCTTGACATTCTTCCATGGCCAATTGTTGAACTGGAGAGGTGAGACTGGCTTGTTGATTCTCCATGTTCATGTATGCCACTAACTCTTCAAGTGTTAGATTGCTTAATTCCATCATTTTGTTTTCAAAATTTGAAAAGAAAAATCTGTATGTACAGGAAAATAAAACTAATTAGAACTGAAAATAAGAATAAGCCAAGTAACAAATAAACTAAAGGAAGCAGTCCCCGGCAACGGCACCAAAAATTTGATGCACCCAAAAGAGTGTATCTTATTTAACCTTGCACTTAAAAAAAAAATCAATTGTAGAGTATAGTGATTAGCAAGGGTCGAGTCCTCAGGGATTGGGTTTTAGTTTATAAGTTAATAGTTTATCACTTAAAAACAAGTAAACAAAAGTAAAGGGAATTTTGAAATCAGATTTAAACTAAAGTTAACAATAAGAAAGAGAAAACAAGTAATTAAGAAGAATCAAATATGAAAAATATGGCCTAAAGGTTCATTCTCCACCACTAGACATCATTAAGAATCAATTTCATATCTATCAAAGCTAACAACCGTAGATAACAACAAGTTCTGTTACCCCAATCTTTCCTTAGTTCGTCATTAAATAGAACAAGCTCTCTATTTAATCTCTAGCTATCAAACAACCTAGAATAAGCTCTCTAAGTTCAATTTAATAGCAGCTTTATGATGAGAAAGATAGGTTGATCTAAGCAACAAACACATAAGCTCGGATTGTTCAACTTAGGTTATGTTCCACTTTGCAATTAGCGAAAACTTGACCATAATCATTAATCACAAATTGCCACTTATGAATAGGAAATCAAGACAATTACACGGAACAAGACTCCTAAACTAGCAATAGATAATTATCAAGATCTATCTAGTTGATCACCCTAAATAAATCAAAACATCATCATGAACAATTTTAATGGAAGAACACAATCAACTTTGATAGAAAACTAATGATAGATAAATTTGAAAGTTAACTACAAAACTTGTCTAGGGCTTTGAAATCATCCTTAACCAAAGAAGTTTAGCCTAAAATAAGCATGGATAATATATACATAAAACAAAAACAAAAAAGCAAAGAATGGAGAAAAAGAATAATGATGATCCTTGAGTCTCCTCAAAAGATGTCTAGTTTGTTGCTACAAAGATGGTATTTATAGAGCTTTAAAACCCTGAGAATAAGTCCTTGCCGCACAAGTAAGCCTGGAGGTGCAAAAATCACGTTTTTGCCTCTTTTTTTTTTTTTTTTTTTCAGATTTGCTATTCAGGTTTTTCTGGTCGCAGGGTTCTTTAGGAAGATCTTCTAGCACCATTTTGAATGACTATTTCTTATCCTATTTGGGCCCATTATATATCGTTGGAAAGATAATCAAGTAAACTTCAAAGGTCAAGAAGAAAGTTGCTTCAAATAAAGAATCTAACATCATGTTTTCCTTACAACAAGTTCCGGAGGTCAAATCTGCCTTATTGCTTTTCAACCAGAAATTGATATTTTTGACTCACAAGTCTTCTTCCATCTTGTGATTATGATTTTGTAAGCTCTTTACCATCATTATTGACATCGTTTGACTTCATTCTCCTTATTGTACCTAAAATTCAAAAACATATTATAAGTAAACAAGATAAAGATCGAAAACATAACAAAAACTAAAGGTAGAAAGGCATAAAATGCATATTTTATGATCTTATCAAGGTGACAGATGATGCACCCAAAAGAGTGTATCTTATTTAACCTTGCACTTAAAAAAAATCAATTGTAGAGTATAGTGATTAGCAAGGGTCGAGTCTTCAGGGATTGGGTTTTAGTTTATAAGTTAATAGTTTATCACTTAAAAACAAGTAAACAAAAGTAAAGGGGATTTTGAAATCAGATTTAAACTAAAGTTAACAATAAGAATGAGAAAACAAGTAATTAAGAAAAATCAAATATGAAAAATATGGTTAAGGTTTCATTCTCCACCACTAGACATCATTAAGAATCAATTTCATATCTATCAACATTAATTAGCTATCAAAGTTAAAAACTGTAGATAACAACAAGCTCTGTTACCCCAATCTTTCCTTATTTCGTCGTTAAATAGAAAAAGCTCTCTATTTAATCTCTAACTATCAAACAACCTAGAATAAGCTCTCTAAGTTCAATTTAATAGCAGCTTTATGATGAGAAAGATAGGTTGATCTAAGCAACAAGCACATAAGCTCGGATTGTTCAACTTAGGTTATGTTCCACTTTGCAATTATTGAAAACTTGACCAAAAATTGCCACTTATGAATAGGAAATCAAGACAATTACACGGATCAAGACTTCTAAACTAGCATTAGGCAATTATCAAGATTTATCTAGTTGGCCACCTAAACAAATCAAAACATCATCATGAACAATTTTAATGGATGAACATAAGCAACTTTGATAGATAACAATGATAGATAGATTCTGAAAATTAATTACATAACACGTCTAGGGCTTTGAAATCACCCTTAAAAATAAAAGTTTAGCCTAGCATAAGCATTGTAAACATAAACATAAAATTAAAGAGAATCTAAGAAGAAAATAAAAGAAAGAAAGAAAAAGAAGAAGAATATTAATTATCCAGCCTCTTGTTCTCTCAAAAACTCTAAAACAAAGAAGAAATCATAACTTTGATGCTTGGACAAGTGTATTTTCGTTTGCCCTCTTGTTCTCTATTTATAGGCAATAGCTAGGGCATCAAACAAGTGAATTTCAGCTCTCTTCCTTCAATAAATGCTGACTTGTGGCTAAAGTTAAGGAAAAGTGGCTGACTTTTGTGTTTTAAGGAAAGAAGGAATACTTGGCAGCCAAGGTTTTAATAAAGTAGGAAATTCTTAGTCAAAGTACTCGTTAATGAGGAGAGATTACAAACTTGCAGCCAAAGTAAGTGTAAGGAAGGAAAGTCTTGGCTGATTTAATTCTCGTACTTTGGCTAGGATTAGCTTTAAGAAAAGATACTTGCAATTAATGCAATTAATGCTAGTTGACAGCTACTAATCCTTCTTTGACAAGGATAAACATAAATGTCAGCTAGGGTATTAAGAAAAAAATGTGATTTGCGGCTAGGGTTTTTTCTGCCACTAGGGTTGTTTAGAGAGATATTCCAATGCCAATTTGGATGACTATTGCTTATCCAATTTAGTCCCATGACCAACCGTTGGAAAGGTAATCAAGTGATCTTAAGAAGTCAAGGAGGAAGTTTTTGCGAATAAAGAGTGTAACATGACGTTTTCTTAGCAACAAGCTCCGGAGGGCAAATCTGTCTTCTTGCTTTGCACCAAGAATTTGATCTTTTTGACTCCCAACTCTTTTTCCATCTTGTGATTGTGATTTTGTAAGCTCTTTAACATCCTAATTGACATGTTTTGACTTCATCTCCTCCAAAATACCTACAAAGCATAAAAACCTAGTAAAATGTCAAGGAAGTAAGAATCAAAGCACAAAGTATAAGGAAATTAAATAGGAAAATGTATGAAATTAAGCACTTATCAAATTCCCCTACACTTAATCTTTTGCTAGTCCTCGAGCAAAATCAAATAGACACAAGGTAAGAAAACCGAATCTAGTTCACTTTCAGTACAACTTATAGATAATCATTGAACATGTCTTACAAACTAATCAATAGCTTAAAGAGTTTCATAAAGAATCATACTTGATAGTAAAGGGTTTGAGTTAAGTTAACATAACATATCTCAATCAAAATAGTGCATGTTTAAACTTAATCTCAACTTCTCACATGGGATACTCTCACGATTTTCACTTTTTAATGTAGTGGTAAAGTAATGGTAAAGACATCAAGCTCAATTCTCATGAAAATCTTCTCACTAATAAATCAGTTTTAGACTTATGCAATTCATATCTCATCATAGTATTGAAAGTAACTAAAACACACTAAAAACAACATAAAAAGAATCAAAAACAAAACACACTAAAGAAAATCCTAAATTCTTCCCCCACACTTAATTTTTACATTGTCCTCAATATAATGCTATTATCCCCAATGCAAGAATTATATGTAAGAGAAAAGAACTACTAAACAAAACAAACTAAAGAAAAAATTAAAAGATAGAATGATGGAGAGTATGGAATATGCAAATCTAATTATAATGGATGCTCTCCATCCTTTTGGGTTGCCTCCCAAGAAGCGCTTGGTTTATTGTCCTCAACCTAACTTAGACCCATGCCATTATTATTCAACATAATTTGGCACAAAAAGTGGTAACTCCTCCACATCTTGTATTGGAAAGTGCTCATAGTAAGGCTTCAATCTATGACCATTCACTTTGAATACCTTATCTGTTTTTGGGCTTTAGATTTCAACTGCACCATGAGTAAATACATTAGTAATAACAAAAGGTCCAACTGATAAGTGCTTAATTTCATACATTTTCCTATTTAATTTCCTTATACTTTGTGCTTTGATTCTTACTTCCTTGACATTTTACTAGGTTTTTATGCTTAGTAGGTATTTTGGAGGAGATGAAGTCAAAACATGTCAATTAGGATGTTAAAGATCTTACAAAATCACAATCACAAGATGGAAAAAGAGTTGGGAGTCAAAAAGATTAAATTCTTGGTGCAAAGCAAGAAGACAGATTTGACCTCCGGAGCTTATTGCTAAGAAAACATGATGTTAGACTCTTTATTCGAAGAAACTTCTTTCTTGACTTTTCAATATCACTTGATTATCTTTCCAACGGTTGGTCATGGGCCTAAATCGGATAAGAAATGGTCATCCAAATTGGCATTGGAATATCTCCCTAAAAACCCTAGTGGCAGAAAAAACCCTAGCCGCAAATCACATATTTTTCTTAATACCCTAGCTGACATTTATGTTTATCCTTGCCAAATAAGGATTAGTGGCTATCAACTTGCACTAATTGCATTAATTGCAAGTATCTTTCCTTAAAGCTAATCCTAGTCAAAGTAGCAGAATTAATTTTCGATCAAAGTTGCTTATGTTCTTCTACAAGAATTGTTTATGATGTTGTCTTGATTTATTTTGGTGTACAACTAGATAGATCTTGATAATTATCTATTGCTAGTTTAGGAGTCTTGATCCGTGTAATTATCTTGATTTCCTATTCATAAGTGGCAATTTGTGATTAATGATTATGGTCAAGTTTTCGATAATTGCAAAGTGGAACATAACCTAAGTTGAACAATCCGAGCTTATGTGTTTGTTGCTTAGATCAACCTATCTTTCTCATCATAAAGCTGCCATTAATTGAATTTAGAGAGCTTATTCTAGGTTGTTTGATGGTTAGAGATTAAATAGAGAGCTTGTTCTATTTAACGACAAACTAAGGAAAGATTGGGATAACAGAGCTTGTTGTTATCTACGGTTGTTAACTTTGATAGTTGGTTGATATTGGTAGATATGAAATTGATTCTTAATGATGTCTAGTGGTGGATAATGAAACCTTAACCATATTTCTCTCATATTTGATTTCTTATTTCTTACTTGCATCTTACTTTTCTTGTTTGCTTATTTTTAAAACTATTTCAAAACCCCCTTTTCTTTTGTTTTCTTTGAACCTAAGTTATAAACTAATAACTCATAGATTAAAACCCAATCCCTGAGGATTCGACCTTGCTAATCACTATACTCTACAATTGATTTTTTTTAAGTGCAAGGTTGAACAAGATACACTCTTTTGGGTGCATCACCAACCCAACCAGAACGTAACTTACCTGGAAATAACTTAAGGCGTGAATGGAAGAGAAGAACTTTTTGTCCAACAACAAAGTCCTTTCTTGATATCATCTTGTCATGGAATGCCTTAGTCTTTTCCCTGTAAATCCTAGAATTCTCATAGGCATCATTCCTTATCTCCTCTAATTCTTATAGGTCAAGTTTTCTTTGCTTACCTGTCTCATCCATCTCCATGTTGCATTGTTTGATAGCCCAATATGGTTTATGTTCCAATTCAACCAGAAGATAACAAGGCTTACCATAAACAAGTCGATAAGGAGACATACCAATGGGTGTCTTATATGCTGTCCTATAAGCCCAAAGTGCATCATCAAGTCGTGAACTCCAATACTTCCTATTTAGGTTAACTGTCTTTTCAAGGATGGACTTTACTTCTCAATTTGACAATTCAGCTTGCCCACTAGTTTGAGGATGGTATGAGGTGGAGACCTTGTGTGTGATGTTATACTTCCTCAAAAGTGCTTCCATAGTCCTATTGCAAAAGTGAGTACCTCTATCACTGATTATGGCCTTTGGTGTTCCAAACCTAGCAAAGATGTTAGTCTTGACAAAATCTGAAACAACTTTAGAGTCATTAGTCCTATTGGCTTTTGCTTCCACCCACTTTGAAACATAATCAACGGCAAGTAAAATATAAAGATTACAAAAAGAAGAAGGAAAAGGTCCCATGAAATCCATGCCCCATACATCAAAAATTTCAACAATAAGTATTGGAGTTTGAGGCATTTGATTTCTAGCACCTAAGTTACCTTTTCTTTGGCAACGATCACATGACTTGCAAATATAGTAGGCCAATAAAATCTAGAATCAAGAACTTTCATGGTTGTTCTTTTGGATCCAAAGTGTCCTCCACATGCATAAGAGTGACAAAAGGTGAGAATAGATTGAAATTCAATTTCGAGTACACTCATTCTTATAATCTGATCGGAGCAATGCTTCCAAAGGTAAGGATCATCCCATATGTAGTTTTTGGCATCACTCTTGATCTTATTTCTTTGAGCTAATGTCAACTCTTGTGGCAACTTCTTGGTAACAAAGTAATTAACAATATCGGCATACCAAGGAGTTGTTGTACTTATAAAAAGAAGTTGCTCATCCGGAAAGTTCTCATTCAGGAGTAGTGTATCCTCTTCATGAACTAAACAGCTAAGATGGTCCACAACTAGGTTGTCACTACCTCTCTTATCTTTTTTCTCCAAATCAAACTCTTGTAAGAGAAGTATCCATCTAATCAACCTTGGTTTGGCCTCCTTCTTAGTGAGTAAGTACTTAAGGGCTGCATGGTCAGAAAATACGATTACTTTAGTACCAATTAAATAAGATCGAAATTTTTCTAGAGCAAATACAACAGCCAAAAGTTCTTTTTCAGTAGTGGAATAGTTTAATTGAGCATCATTAAGAGTTCGGGAGGCATAATAAATGGCATGTGATGCTTTGCCAACCCGTTGGCCCAAAACAGCTCCAATGGCATAGTCACTAGCATCACACATGATTTCAAAAGGTATAGTCCAATCTGGTGGTTGCATGATAGCAGCTGATGTCAAGAGTCCCTTTAATGTTTCAAACGCCTCTTTGCATTTATCATCAAAGTGGAAAACCACATCTTTTTGTAGTAGCTTGCAAAGAGGTAATGTGATCTTTGAGAAGTCTTTGATAAATCTCATATAGAAACCTGCATGTCCAAGAAAAGAACGAACCTCTCTCATGTTAGTGGGAGGTGGTAATGAATGCATAATATCTATTTTAGATTTATCAACCTCTATTCCTCTAGAAGAAATAACATGGCCCAAAACTATTCCTTGTTCTACCATAAAGTGACTTTTTCCCAATTCAAAACAACGTTAGTTTCCATGCATCTTTCAAGTACAAGTGTAAGGTTCTCTAGAGATCTATCAAAAGAATCACCATAGACACTAAAATCATCCATAAACACTTCTATGATGTTCTCTACATAATCTGAAAATATGCTAACCATACACCTTTGGAAGGTAGCTGGTGCATTACAAAAACCAAATGGCATACGCCGGTATGCAAAAGTACCAAATGGACATGTGAATGTTGTTTTCTCTTGGTCCTCCGGAGCAATGGCAATCTGATTATAACCTGAAAAACCATCAACAAAATAATAATGAGAATGGCCAGCTAACCTTTCAAGCATTTGATCAATAAAAGGTAAAGGAAAGTGGTCTTTGCGAGTTGTGGAATTAAGTTTACGATAATCAATACAAACTCGCCACCCTGTTTGAATCCTAGTAGAAACAAGTTTATTCTCATTATTTGTTACCACCGTTACACCTGATTTCTTTGGAACCACTTGGACCGGGCTCACCCATGTGCTATCCGAGATAGGATAGATCACTCCAACATATAGGAGCTTCAGTATCTCCTTTTTCACAACCTCTATCATAGGGGGGTTCAATCTTCTTTGTGCTTCTCTTATTGGTTGATAACTCGTATAATTATATAGTTTTTAGTTATGTTTTATTATTGTTTTGTGTCAAATACGAGTTATTATTGCTTAGTCTAATTGTGTTTATGATCTTTTATATTTTTATGTAATTTGGTGTTTTTTTACGAGTTTCTTTGAGTGATTTCAGATTTCTAGGTTAAATCAACAATTAAGGGCAAATTCAGTTCAGTTCCAGTTCCGACACCTTTTGCCATATCAGCTATATCTGGAGTTTCACTGAAGCAATAAGGCTGAAACTTTAACCGTGCAAAGTTAAGAGGCATATCTAACTTTTTCATGTTTTACACTTCTTGAAACGGAGTCGTTTTCCCTAGCGAAATCGACCATCAAGTTAGCTGATGTGCAATGACGTCTGTGCTGACCTGTTTTGGTATTTTGCCCATATCTTCTGATCCACATCAGAAAATGAGCTGATTCCAACGGCTGTGGATCACTAACTGATAGGGGAACATTTTTCTAGAAGACCATGTGATCAGATCAGGCTTCCAATATTGACAAAATCGACCATCAAGTTGGCTGATCAAAATTGTCATACAATATGACGAAAATTGTTAGAAAAATGCACCCACCTATTATACCTACCTTTGAAATTTGTAAAGCTTGTACCTTGTCATTTAGCCCTCCAAAATGTGTATAAATAGAGGGCCTTGGATGATTGTAGAGGATCATATGGTACATTGGTAGGATATTAGCCATTGTAATAAAATTCTCTAAGTTTTCTTCTTTTTTCTTTTCTCTAGTTTTCTTTTTCTTTATTTTCTTCTTCTTCTTTCTTTCTTTTATTTCCTTCTTAGATTCTCTTTAATTTTATGTTTATGTTTACAATGCCTATGCTAGGCTAAACTTCTATTTGGTTAAGGGTGATTTCAAAGCCCTAGACATGTTTTGTGATTGATTTTCAGATTCTATCTATCATTAATTTTCTATCAAAGTTGCTTATGTTCTTCTACAAGAATTGCTCATGATGTTGTCTTGATTTATTTAGGTGTACAACTAGATAGATCTTGATAATTATCTATTGCTAATCTAGGAGTCTTGATCCGTGTAATTGTCTTGATTTCCTATTCATAAGTGGCAATTTGTGATTAATGATTATGGTCAAGTTTTCAATAATTGCAAAGTGGAACATAACCTAAGTTGAACAATCCGAGCTTATGTGTTTGTTGCTTAGATCAACCTATCTTTCTCATCATTAAGCTGCCATTAAATTGAATTTAGAGAGCTTATTCTAGGTTGTTTAATGGTTAGAGATTAAATAGAGAGCTTGTTCTATTTAACGACAAACTAAGGAAAGATTGGGATAACAGAGCTTGTTGTTATCTACGGTTGTTAACTTTGATAGTTGGTTGATATTGATAGATCTGAAATTGATTCTTAATGATGTCTAGTGGTGGAGAATGAAACCTTAACCATATTTTTCATATTTGATTCTTCTTACTTACTTGTTTTCTTACTTTTCTAGTTTGCTTATTTTTAAAAGTATATTTATTTTTATTGGCTGGTTATACCGCCTAATTTGTATATTAACTGTGTTTTATTTTTATTGGCTGGTTATACCGCCTAATTTAGTATATATATTTTTATTGGCTGGTTATACCGCCTAATTTAGTATATATATTTTTATTGGCTGGTTATACCGCCTTGCATCTTATTCTTATTATTTACTTTAGTTTAAATCTGGCTTCAAAAACCCCTTTTCTTTTATTGTTTTCTTTGAACGTAAGTTATAAACTAATAACTCATAGATTAAAACCCAATCCCTGAGGACTCGACCCTTGCTAATCATTATACCTACAATTGATCTTTTTAGTGCAAGGTTAAATAAGATACACTCTTTTGGGTGCATCAAATTTTTGGCGCCGTTGCCGGGGATTGTTTTCTTTAGTTTATTTGTTACTTGGTTTATTCTTATTTTCAGTTCTAATTAGTTTTATTTTCTTGTACATACAAGTTTTTCTTTTCAAATTTAAAAAAAAAAAAAACAATGGAATTGAGCAATCTAACACTTGAAGAGTTGGTGGCATACATGAACATGGAGAATCAACAAGCCAATCTCACCTCCCCAGTTCAACAATTGGCCATGGGAGGATGTCAAGGCCATCAAGTGTTCCAAGACCAACAGTATGATCATTACTCAAACACTTACCATGAGGGATGGTGGGATCATACTAATTATGGCTACTCGAAAAATTACCAAGAAGTAGATCCTTATGCCAATTACACTCATCCATCTAGCTTCAATCAATCATGGTCTCAAGAACCAGATCTTTTTCAACCACCACATATGACTCAAAACTCAGGTACTTCTTTAGAAGATCTTGTCTATTCTCTTGTTACTGATTCTTTGCAATTTCAACAGGAAACAAGGGCAAGCATCCAGAGTTTGGAAAAGCACATGAGCCAATTGGCTAGTAGTATGGTGGGATGGGTAGCACAAAGATCTGAAGAACTCCCAGCCCAAACGATGGTTAACCCAAAGGAGAATGCTACTATTGTGACCTTGAAGAATGAGGAACAAGATGAGGATGAAACAAAATTAGAGATGAATTCTATTCTTGAGGATAATGAAGCCAAAGATCCAAATAAGAGTATTTCGGCACCTGAGGTAACGTTTAAGGTTTCACTTTTTACTAATGTTTCTTCTCCACCTTTTCCTAGTAGATTTGCAAAGTTCAAGGAGGAAGAACATGAACAACACATGCCGAAAACCTTAAACAACTTGTTTGTGGAGGTCATTCAACAAGTATCAAAATATGCTCCATTCCTCGATGACATATGCACCACAAAGGATGATGGAATAATACTTGTAATGGAGAATGCATCCACTGTTGTGCAAAGAAAGCTTCCTCTCAAACGCATAAATTTGGGAAATTTCATGTATGAGCCTGACAAGCCTAAAATGCCAAGAAGGGGTGTTGGTTAGGTTCAAAACACTAAATCAAGTGCTAATTGGGGGAGGCAGCCTAATTAGTGAAAGCATTGCCAAACTGCCATCCTCAAATTTGCTCTCTTTTCCTTTATCTTTTTCTTATGTTTCTTTGCTAATTGTGTTTAGTGTTTCTAAGTTCATTTAGGCTGCATAAGTTTATTTTGTTTATTAGTTCTTTTCACTTACACATGATTCTTTCATTTGGGATTAATAGCATTACATTAATGACAATGTAAGAATTATGTGTGGGGGGAAGAATTTAGGATTTTATTTAGAGTGTTTTGTTTTTTAGTCTTTTTATGTTGTTTTTCTTTCTGATCCTTGTTTTCAAAATAACTAGATGTAAATATAATTTTTTAACCCCGGTTAAACGGCGGATAACGGTACTCCGTGATTATTTAAGTCGGTTCCATCAGCTACCCACAAAACTGATATTGTATATAAATTTCTCTTCCAATTTCTCTTTCAATTTCTCTTTCATTTTTTTCTTTTTTCAGGATGGATGATATTCTCACAAGATTGCAGAAACGATTTCCTCCTTTTCAACGAAATATTTTACTGAAGCTTTACCAAGTTCGATTTGAAAGATTAAGAATGCTTATGCACAAAGGGATTCCTGGAGACATACGTTGGATAATTGAAGCCAAGGTACGTGAAGATGAATATCTTCCTGTTTTACATTTACCAGGTACAGGTAGAAGCACTTTTGCAAAGAAGCGACGAGCAAAGCGCATGAGTTCAAATTGCCAAAAATGTGCACGATGGACGTGTAACGGTAAATGTCGTTCTATTGGGATTCCGTCCTCTAATCGAGATGATAAAATTGAATTCATTAAGGATGGACTGAGTAAGGAGAATTTGGGTAATATCCAACTTTCTCTTGAGACGCATCCTAGTGGAGACGTACAAAGAGAAATTCTTGATTTATGGCCGTAATTCCAAAGGAAATGGCAACATCTTGGGAATCTGATGTTAAAAGACCCTGTTTGCCAGCTTGTAAGAAAACTGGATGGGAAGCATATCCTCGACTCATAGAAGGCGTTTAAGCCGTTTCTGGACGTAAAACCAGAGGAAGATGTGAGCCACAATCACAACTACAATAAATGACTTCTCAGCTTTTGGTTTGATTTGCAATAACTTTATTTTGGTTTAATTTACGTGTTGTTCGATTTGTGTAATTATTCTCGTTTTTTTTATTTATCTTTTACGGTTGATTTTTTCTTCTCTTTTTGATTTTCTTCCTGAAATCACGCAAAAATCTTTTGTTAAGTTAACATTTTCTTCTGACAGGTCAGATACACTTTCGGCGACATTATTACTCTTGTCTGATTCACTACTGAGTCCTCTATATATTACACCATGTACTCGTTCTCTTTCAGGCACTCGAAGAAAAAAAAATGGAAAGTACTTCATCCCAGCGCATTAAAAAAATTTGTGTCTTTGGAGGTGCTTATCCAGGGAAAAATAACATATTCGCTGATGAAGCCATAAGAGTTGGAGTAATACTTGCCCAACAAAAGATCCACTTGATTTATGGAGGCGGTAGTACGGGTTTAATGGGAGCAGTCGCTACAGCAGCACTCGCCGGAGGAAGTCCAGTTCTAGGAATCGTGCCAAAACTATTCACAAGTTTTTGTGGACCTACCGTGGGTAAGGAAATACAAGTCTGGAGTATCCCTGAACGGATGACAATCATGTACCATTCTGCCGATGCATTCATTGCTTTACCAGGAGGTCTAGGTACATTGGAAGAAAGAGCTTGCGTGGCTTCTTGGTCATCTTTGGTCACAAATAAGAAACCCATTGGTTTGCTTAATTTAATGGTTATTTTAGTAATTTGCTTTCATATTTAGATAATGCTGTGGATAATGGATTCATGTTTTCAGAGGCAAGGAGAACCATAATTTCTGCTACAACCATTGAAGATTTACTCAAAAAGCTCCAAGCTTATGAGTGTTTATCTGCTACGGTTGTTTCGCAAACGCTCGGAAAAAGAAAAAGAGATATGGACGAGCAAGGAGTGGATTGCACTTTGTCTTTGTGACATTATCTAACATTTTGTTTGTTGTGTCTCAGTTATAATAAGTGGTTAGCAACCTCTGCAGGTAATATCTCCTAAATTCTACCTTTAAAATTTGACATTGGGGACAATGTCATATTTTAGTAGGGGGTAAGAGACATATTTTGCTAATTTAAAAAAAAAAAAAAAATTGTTGTGTTTTAAGCCATTTAGAAGTATTCATTCTAAACAAGGTCTGAGTAAGGGAGACTTGAGACATACCTTGTCAGTTTGATTTTAATCTTTTTATGTTTACTTGTTAATTTTTGTTTAGTATTTTAGGATTATTTACGTTGCATGAGTTTGTTTTGTTTTGAGTCTTAGTTGTTCCTATTCTTATGTTATTAGTTCTTTTCTCTTACACATGATTCTTTCATTTGGGTTAATAGACTTACATTGAGGACAATGTAAGAATTAAGTGTGGGGGGAATGATTTAGGATTTCTTTTATTTTTGGAATGATTTAGGATTTCTTTTATTTTTGTCTACTATTTTTTTTTATGAGTCTTTATTATTATTATCATTTTTTTTTAGTGTGTTTTAGTTCCTTTTTAATACAATGATGAGATATGAATTGCATAGGTCTAAAACAGATTTATTAGTGAGAAGATTTTCATGAGAATTGAGCTTGATGTCAACCTTTTTATGAGCCAATGTTAATATGATATGTTGATTGAGAAAGAAGCATGTTTAGACTTAATCTGACTTGTATAATCATCCTTGTGAGTTTTTGAGCCTATAATGATTGATGCATTATACAAATCAATCTAATTTCTTTCTTGAGTGCTCTTATGATTACATGATTCTCTAGAACTTGCTTTAGACCTTGTTGAGACTATATTGATGCATGTGACAACATGAATATGATAGAGGCATTAGGATTTTTAGCCAGGGCCAAACAGCCATCCCTTATTGATGTTCCAAGAGAACACACCCTTAGTGAACCAATTTGAGCCTACATTGAATAAGCTATCTCTTTGGTAACCATAACTTGTCCCTAACCTAAATATACTTATATCTTTACCTTTGTTCCAAAGATGAATTAGCATGTTTTGAGACATGTTGCAAAGACAAGGAAGATCTATTGAAAATTTGGGTTAGAAACAAGAAATAAGTGTGGGGGAAAAGAAAAGAAAAGTCAAGAGAAAAAGAAAGGGAATATTATGAAATATATATATATATATAATGAATCATCTCTTGAACTTCTAGTTAAAGAAAAGAAAAAGAATGTTACAAAGTTGTTTAGAATGAAGAAAAGGCCCAACATGAATATTCGGCCTAGGTGACTATGTACTTGTAAAGAGTTTTGAGAAGTTTCTTTGTATGATCTTATTATGTCTCTAAACTTTATGAACTCTTTGGAACCTTTGTGATATCTTTATCCTTTTGTTCTTCAATCACATTACAAACCCCTTGGCCCCATTACAACCTTGATTAAAGACCTCTTGATTCATGAAGTTGTATGATCTAAATAGTGGAGAATAGGTGGACAAGCAAGAATATGGTAGAACTGTTTTCATGAGATTGATTGAGTGTAAACACTTTACCACTACTTTAAAGAATGAAAATCATGAGTATCCCATGTGAGTAGTTGAGATTAGGTTTGAATATGCACTATTTTGATTGAAATATGTTATGTTAATATTGGCTTAACTCAAACAATTTACATTCTAGCATGATTTTTTGTGAAATTCTTTAAGCTATTGATTAGTTTATAAGACTTGTTCAAAGATTGTCTCTAATGTGTATTGAAAGGATTAGGAGTAAATATTTTTAGTATATGTAGTTTATTTATATTTTAGTTTTTCAATGTTTGTGGGTATCGTTCTAGTAAACCCTCACGAGACTAAACTCGTCCACTAGGGACACCTAGGGGTTTAAAGGCTTGTGTCACATGCTAAGTGCCACCGTGATTTCCTACGAAAGTGGATTAGATTAGATTTTCTTATTTTATTTTTATTTGTTTTTGCTCGAGGACTAGCAACAATCTAAGTGTGGGGGTGTGATAACTCGTATAATTATATAGTTTTTAGTTATGTTTTATTATTGTTTTGTGTCAAATACGAGTTATTATTGCTTAGTCTAATTGTGTTTATGATCTTTTATGTTTTTATGTAATTTGGTGTTTTTTTACGAGTTTCTTTGAGTGATTTCAGATTTCTAGGTTAAATCAACAATTAAGGGCAAATTCAGTTCAGTTCCAGTTCCGACACCTTTTGCCATATCAGCTATATCTGGAGTTTCACTGAAGCAATAAGGCTGAAATTTTAACCGTGCAAAGTTAAGAGGCATATCTAACTTTTTCATGTTGTACACTTCTTGAAACGGAGTCGTTTTCCCTAGCGAAATCGACCATCAAGTTAGCTGATGTGCAATGACGTCTGTGCTGACCTGTTTTGGTATTTTGCCCATATCTTCTGATCCACATCAGCAAATGAGCAGATTCCAACGGCTATGGATCACTAACTGATAGGGGAACATTTTTCTAGAAGACCATGTGATCAGATCAGGCCTCCAATATTTACAAAATCGACCATCAAGTTGGCTGATCAAAATTGTCATACAATATGACGAAAATTGTTAGAAAAATGCACCCACCTATTATACCTACCTTTGAAATTTGTAAAGCTTGTACCTTGTCATTTAGCCCTCCAAAATGTGTATAAATAGAGGGCCTTGGATGATTGTAGAGGATCATATGGTACATTGGTAGGATATTAGCCATTGTAATAAAATTCTCTAAGTTTTCTTCTTCTTTCTTTTCTCTAGTTTTCTTTTTCTTTATTTTCTTCTTCTTCTTTCTTTCTTTTATTTCCTTCTTAGATTCTCTTTAATTTTATGTTTATGTTTACAATGCCTATGCTAGGCTAAACTTCTATTTGGTTAAGGGTGATTTCAAAGCCCTAGACATGTTTTGTGATTGATTTTCAGATTCTATCTATCATTAATTTTCTATCAAAGTTGCTTATGTTCTTCTACAAGAATTGCTCATGATGTTGTCTTGATTTATTTAGGTGTACAACTAGATAGATCTTGATAATTATCTATTGCTAGTCTAGGAGTCTTGATCCGTGTAATTGTCTTGATTTCCTATTCATAAGTGGCAATTTGTGATTAATGATTATGGTCAAGTTTTCAATAATTGCAAAGTGGAACATAACCTAAGTTGAACAATCCGAGCTTATGTGTTTGTTGCTTAGATCAACCTATCTTTCTCATCATAAAGCTGCCATTAAATTGAATTTAGAGAGCTTATTCTAGGTTGTTTAATGGTTAGAGATTAAATAGAGAGCTTGTTCTATTTAACGACAAACTAAGGAAAGATTGGGATAACAGAGCTTGTTGTTATCTACGGTTGTTAACTTTGATAGTTGGTTGATATTGATAGATCTGAAATTGATTCTTAATGATGTCTAGTGGTGGAGAATGAAACCTTAACCATATTTTTCATATTTGATTCTTCTTACTTACTTGTTTTCTTACTTTTCTAGTTTGCTTATTTTTAAAAGTATATTTATTTTTATTGGCTGGTTATACCGCCTAATTTGTATATTAACTGTGTTTTATTTTTATTGGCTGGTTATACCGCCTAATTTAGTATATATATTTTTATTGGCTGGTTATACCGCCTAATTTAGTATATATATTTTTATTGGCTGGTTATACCGCCTTGCATCTTATTCTTATTATTTACTTTAGTTTAAATCTGGCTTCAAAAACCCCTTTTCTTTTATTGTTTTCTTTGAACGTAAGTTATAAACTAAGAACTCATAGATTAAAACCCAATCCCTGAGGACTCGACCCTTGCTAATCATTATACTTACAATTGATCTTTTTAGTGCAAGGTTAAATAAGATACACTCTTTTGGGTGCATCATTGGTTTAGACACCTCCTCTAACAAAATCCGTTGCATGCACATAGATGGGCTTATTCTCTTGATATCAATAATTGTCCAACCAATTGCTGTTTTATGCTCTCTAAGCACCCGAATAAGTTGCTCTTCTTGCAAAGGTGTAAGGTCTTTGGCAATGCTGACCGGTAGTGTGTCTTTTTCACCTAAGAACACATATTTCAAGTGGTCTGGTAGTGGTTTCAACTCTAAAGTTGGTGCTTGCAAAATGGAAGGTAGAAGTTTCTCATTAGATAAAGACAAATCAATAAATGAAACATCAAACCTTGCATCTTTAGGTGGCAGCGAGTGTAAAGATTCTAGTGCCCCTTCTACATGGTCACTCAAGCCTAGTTCCCTTATAGCATTCCCCATTCCGAGATGTTTGCTAAGTACTATCTCCACACTATCTTCACCATCTAGCTCATAAGCTTGCTGCACTAGTGAGTCAATTATATCAATATTAAAAACAGAATGCACAACACTAGGATATCTCATGGCCTCAAAAATGTTAAAGCGAATTATTTCACCATCAAATTCCATAGTTAAAGTGCCATCATGTACATCTATTTTAGTTCTTGTTGTTTTCAAGAATGGTCTCCCTAATAGAATAGGTGTGGGATTAGAACTAGATGTTAGGACAAACTTGTAGTATGATGCACCCAAAAGAGTGTATCTTACTTAACCTTGCACTTAAAAAAAAATCAATTGTAGAGTATAGTGATTAGCAAGGGTCGAGTCCTCAAAGATTGGGTTTTAGTTTATAAGTTAATAGTTTATCACTTAAAAAAAAAAGTAAACAAAAGTAAAGGGGATTTTGAAATCAAATTTAAACTAAAGTTAAGAATAAGAATGAGAAAACAAGTAATTAAGAAGAATCAAATATAAAAAATATGGTTCAGGTTTCATTCTCCACCACTAGACATCATTAAGAATCAATTTCATATCCATCAACATTAATTAGCTATCAAAGTTAAGAACCGTAGATAACAACAAGCTCTGTTACCCCAATCTTTCCTTAGTTTGTGGTTAAATATAACAAGCTCTCTATTTAATCTCTAACTATCAAACAACCTAGAATAAGCTCTCTAAGTTCAATTTAATAGCTGCTTTATGGTGAGAAAGATAGGTTGATCTAAGAAACAAACACATAAGCTGGGATTGTTCAACTTAGGTTATGCTCCACTTTGCAATTATTGAAAACTTGACCATAATCATTAATCACAAATTGCCACTTATGAATAGGAAATCAAGACAATTACACGGATCAAGACACATAAACTAGCATTAGACAATTATCAAGATTTATCTAGTTGGCCATCTAAACAAATCAAAACATCATCATGAACAATTTTAATGGAAGAACATAAGCAACTTTGATAGAAAACAATGATAGATAGATTCTAAAAATTAATTACATAACATGTCTAGCGCTTTGAAATCACCCTTAACCAAATAAAAGTTTAGCCTAGCATAGGCATAGATAATATATATATATATATAACTGAAAAGAAAATAAAAGAATAGAGAAGAAGAAGAATAATGATGATCCTTGAGTCTCCTCAAAAGATGTCTAGTTTATGGCTCAAAAGATAGTATTTATAGAGCTTTAAAATCCTGAGAATAAGTCCTTGCCGCACAAATAAGCCTGCAAAAATCACGTTTTTGCCTTTTTTTTAGATTTGCGGTTAGGGTTTTTCTGACAGTAGGGTTCTTTAGGGAGATCTTATAGCGCCATTTTGAATGCACATTTCTTATCCGATTTGGGCCCATAATATTTCGTTGGAAAGATAATCAAGTCTACTTGAAATGTCAAGAAGGAAGTTTCTTCAAATCAAGAATCTAACATCATGTTTTCCTTGCAACAAGCTCCGGAGCTCAGATCTGCCTGATTGCTTTTCAACAAGAAATTGATATTTTTGACTCCCAAGTCTTCTTCCATCTTGTGATTATGATTTTGTAAGCTCTTTTCCATCATTATTGACATCTTTTGACTTCATTCTCCTTATTGTATCTAAAATTCAAAAACATATTATAAGTAAACAAGATAAAGATCGAAAACATAACAAAAACTAAAGGTAGAAAGGCATAAAATTTATATTTTATGAGCTTATCAAATACCCCCACACTTAGCTTTTTGCTAGTCCTTGAGCAAAACAAAATAAAAATAAAATAAGAAAATCTAATCTAATCCACTTTTGTAGGAAATCACGGTGGCACTTAGCATGTGACACAAGCCTTTAAACCCCTAGGTGTCCCTAGTGGACGAGTTTAATATCGTGAGGGTTTACTAGGACGATACCCACAAACATTGAAGACATAAGAAAAACTAAAAAAATAATAATAATAATAATTACAACTAATCCTTCCAATATAAATTAGATATAATCATTGGACAAGTCTTTTAAATTAATCAATAGCTTAAAGAAATTCACAAAAAAATCTTGCTTGAATGTAAATAGTTTGAGTTAAGCTAATATTAACATAACATATTTCAATCAAAATAGTGCATATTCAAACTTAATTTCAACTTCTCACTATACTCTCATGATTTTCACTCTTTAAAGTAGTGGTAAAGTGTTTACACTCAATCAATCTCATGAAAACACTTCTACCATATGCTTGCTTGTCCACCTATTATCCACTATTTAGATCATGCAACTTCATAAATCAAAAGGTCTTTATTCAAGGTTGTAATGGGGCCAAGGGGTTGTAATGTGGTTAAAGAATAAAAGCTAAAAATATCACAAAGGTTTCAAAGAGTTCATAGAGTTTAGAGACATAATAAGATCATACAAATAAAAGTTCTCAAAACTCTTATAAAGCACATAATAACATAGGCTAAATATTCATGTTGAGCCTTTGCTTCATTCTAACCAAATTTGTAACATATTTTTCTTTACTTTAACTAGAAGTTCAAGAGATGGTTTTTTTTTTTCAATATGAGAATGTATTTGACAATGATCCCTTTCTTTTTCTCTTGACTTTTTCTTTTCTTTTCTTCCCCCACACTTATCTTTTGTTTCCAACCCAAATTTTCAACTAAAAATATCCCTTGTTTTTTGCAATATGTCTCAAAATATATAATCCATCTTTAGAACAAGGGTAAGGATATAAGTATATTTAGGCTAGGTGTAAGTTGTGGTTACAAATAAAATAGCTTATTTAATGTAGGCTCAAATTGGCTATCTAGTGGGGATGTTCTCTTGGAACATTAATAATGGATGACTGTTTGGCTCTGGTTATAATCCTAATGCCTCTATCATATTCATGTTATCACATGTATCAATATAGTCTCAAACGGTTTAAAGCAAGTTCTAGAGAATCATGTAATCATAAGAGCACTCAAGAAAGAAATTAGATTGATATGTATAATGCATCAATCATATAGGCTCAAAAACTCACAAGGATGATTATACAATTCAATATCAAGTCTAAACATGCTTCTTTCTCAATCAAACATATCATATCAATTTTGGCTCATAAAAATTAGTATCAAGCTTAATTTTCATGAAACTCTTCTCACTAATAACCAATTTAGACCTATGCAATTCATATCTCATCATTGTATTAAAAAGGAACTAAAAGTCACTAAAAATAAAAATAATAATAATATTAAAGACTCATAAAAAAAATAATAGACAAAAATAAAAGAAATCCTAAATCCTTCCCCCCACACTTAATTCTTACATTATCCACAATGTAATGCTATTAACCCAAATGAAAGAATCATGTGTAAGAGAAAAGAACTAATAACATAAGAATAGGAACAATTAAGACTCAAAACAAAACAAAACAAACTCAAGCAACCAAAATAATCCTAAAAAATTAAACAAAAAATTAACAAATAAACATAAAAAATAAAAACAATAAAAATAATAAAAGGAAAAGGGAAAGAAAGAGAAAGAGAAAGCAAATCTGAATATGGCAGGTTGGCAATTTCTTCTTTAATTGGGTTGCCTTCCCAATTAACACTTGAGTTAGTGTTTTGAACCTAACCAACACCGCTTCTTGGCTGTTTAGGATTTGCAAGATCATCAAGAAACTTTTCGAATTTGTGCGTTTTGTAGGGCGGTTTCTTTGCACAATAGTGGATGCATTCTCCATTACAAGTATTATTCCATCGTCCTTTGTGGTGCATAGCTTGTCAAGGAATTGTGCATATTTTGGTATTTGTTGAATGACATCCACAAACAAGTTGTTTAAGGTTTTCGGCATGTGTTGTTCATGTTCTTCCTCCTTCAACTTTGTAAATCTACTAGGAAAAGGTGGAGAAGAAACATTAGTAAAAAGTGGAACCTTAAACGTTACCTCAGGTGCCGAAGTACTCTCTTTCGGAATTGAAGCTTCATTATCTTCAATAGTTGAATCCATCTTTAGTTCTTTCTCATCCTCGGGTTCCCTTGGATTTTTTTATTTATCCTCAAGTTGTGTGGCACTAACACTCTCCTTTGGATCAATCATCGATTGGGAAGGGAGTGCTTGAGATCTTTGTGCTACTAACTGAAAATAAGAATATAACAATAAACTAATAAACTAAATAAAGCAATCCCCGGCAACGGCGCCAAAAACTTGATGCACCCAAAACAATGTATCTTATTTAACCTTGCACTTAAAAAATCAATTGTAGAGAATAGTGATTAGCAAGGGTCGAGTCCTCAGGGATTGGGTTTTAGTTTATAAGTTAATAGTTTATCACTTAAAAACAAGTAAACAAAAGTAAAGGGGATTTTGAAATCAGATTTAAACTGAAGTTAAGAATAAGAATGAGAAAACAAGTAATTAAGAAGAATCAAATATGAAAAATATGGTTAAGGTTTCATTCTCCACCCCTAGACATCATTAAGAATCAATTTCATATCTATCAACATTAATTAGCTATCAAAGTTAACAACCGTAGATAACAACAAGCTCTGTTACCCCAATCTTTCCTTAGTTTGTTGTTAAATAGAACAAGCTCTCTATTTAATCTCTAACTATCAAACAACCTAGAATAAGCTTTCTAAGTTCAATTCAATAGCATCTTTATGATGAGAAAGATAGGTTGATCTAAGCAACAAACACATAAGCTCGGATTGTTCAACTTAGGTTACGTTCCACTTTGCAATTATTGAAAACTTGACCATAATCATTAATCACAAATTGCCACTTATGAATAGGAAATCAAGACAATTACATGGATCAAGACTCCTAAACTAGCATTAGACAATTATCAAGATTTATCTAGTTGGCCACCTAAACAAACTAAAACATCATCATGAACAATTTTAATGGAAGAACATAAGCAACTTTGATAGAAAACAATAATAGATAGATTCTGAAAATTAATTACATAACATGTCTAGGGCTTTGAAATCACCCTTAACCAAATAAAATTTTAGCCTAGCATAGGCATAGATAATATATACATAAAACTAAAAAGAAAATAAAAGAATGGAGAAGAAGAAGAAAAAGAATAATGATGATCCTTGAGTCTCCTCAAAAGATGTCTAGTTTGTGGCTCAAAAGATGGTATTTATAGAGCTTTAAAACCCTGAGAATAAGTCCTTGCCGAACAAGTAAGCCTGGAGGTGCAAAAATCACGTTTTTGCCTTTTTTTCAGATTTGCGGTTAGGGTTTTTCTGACCATAGGGTTCTTTAGGGAGATCTTCTAGCGCCATTTTGAATGCCCATTTCTTATCCGATTTGGGCCCATAATATATCGTTAGAAAGATGATCAAGTCAACTTAAAAAGTCAAGAGGAAGTTTCTTCAAATAAAGAGTCTAACATCATGTTTTACTTGCAACAAGCTCCGGAGGTCATATCTGCCTGATTGCTTTTCAACCAGAAATTGATATTTTTGACTCCCAAGTCTTCTTCCATCTTGTGATTATGATTTTGTAAGCTCTTTACCATCATTATTGACATCTTTTGACTTCATTCTCCTTATTGTACCTAAAATTCAAAAACATATTATAAGTAAACAAGATAAAGATCAAAAACATAACAAAAACTAAAGGTAGAAAGACATAAAATGTATATTTTATGAGCTTATCATAGTATGATTAGGTGAGAGTTACCTAATGGTTTTTTAAGTTCCTAAAGAGTTAGGATGGATTGCAAACTTAAAAGACTCGGTATAAGGCAATTAGATTTCCTAAAATCTTTTAGATGTTGGAGCATGCTAGAATGTTTTGTCCTAATTAAGACAACCAACCTAAAAGTTAGGTAAAGTACGATTTCAAGATAGCTTTCTTAATTGTTAAGATGTTATTAAAAGTGTTTTAATAGGTGGAACCGAAATTGATAGAATGATTTGATAAATTGTCTCGGATTTATTTGGTTGTATTTAAGCAAATAGTAAACAAGATCACTAGGTGATATTGATTATGCATGTTTTAATTCATGCTTATAGTTTGATTATGTATGCATGAAGGATAGATATGGACTAGACCTAAGTATGAATAGGGAATGTATGGTTGAATTTTCTTATTGGTATTTTATAAATAGGGTCTGCGCATCCTGCCTTCTCTTTTTCATTCCGGAGTTGTAAATTCTCTTCTCATCTAACTCCCCTTGAATGTAACTCGAGGTTTCTGATAAAGCAATGTTGTTGTTATATTCTTTATAGATTTAGATTTAGAATAGGAAGGTGAATTTATGTAAATTCCAAGTTTGTAAGGAGATATGGTGCCAAGAAGAAGTAACCAAGGAGATTACCAACAAAGCTTTCAAAGACTATGTATGGTATCCCCTAGGAATTTGACCAACTAGTTTCCTAATGGCTCAAGGAAACTAGATTAGAATTAAGTCCATAATCATCCTAGTAGATTGCATGTGATAGATTTATTTTGAATTATATATGTGATGTATGTAATTAAATGAATGCTATACATGCCAATCGATTATGAAATCAATGACACCTATATAAGAGTTAAATGAAATCCCTCATTAAATTATATTGAGTATATGTTACGCATGATAAGTTGCATTCCATCCTCATAACAAGATAACCAGAGTTCTTCCATTTCGGAGGCTTGTTGAGTCACTCAAGGTCAAACTTATGTACGAAAACTTTTGGGTCGTCTTACCCAACTAAGTGTTATGTAATCCCGATACGTCAAACTTGATCACATGACATTTAGAGGCAAAGTTAGGTGAAATGCATATGATGTATTTAGGCAAAGAGTTGTCACCTAACTGGATCGAGGAGTTACATAGAGATGTAATTGGTAAATTAAGTTACCTACTTAATAAGTTTCAACATAGCTTGTTGAGTCACTCAAGGTTATGCTGGAATGAAAGGGGTCCTAGCTCATTAAGAAGTTTAAGAGTTAAATTTCTTGAGATAGTAGTTCAGGGCTATTATTTAGTTAAAATCATGAGAATAATCATTTAAGTGTTAAAGCCTGACATAAATGATTACTACTTGCTATTTATTGACAATTAAATGTTTTGATTCATATAGGATTTAAACGCTAAAATGGCAAATGCATTATCACTGAGAAGCATACTTGATGCTAATAAATTAACAGGGCCAAACTTCATTGACTGATTTCGCAATGTCAAGATTGTCTTGACATAAGAAAAGAAGGCTTATGTTCTTGATGAGCCCATTCCAGATGAGCCTGCTGCTGATGCAACTGAGGAGGAGAGGTTAACCTATAGAGTTCATAAAGATGATCTCGTACAAGCAACATGTGTGATGTTGGCTAGTATCGCACCCGATCTCCAAAAGTAGCATGAGGCCATGAATGCTCAGGATATCATCCTTAACCTTAGAGAACTGTTCGCTAAGGAGAACCGCACTGAGAAATTTGACTGATGCACCCAAAAGAGTGTATCTTATTTAACCTTGCACTAAAAAGATCAATTGTAAGTATAATGATTAGCAAGGGTCGAGTCCTCAGGGATTGGATTTTAATCTATGAGTTATTAGTTTATAACTTACGTTCAAAGAAAACAATAAAAGAAAAGGGGTTTTTGAAGCCAGATTTAAACTAAAGTAAATAATAAGAATAAGATGCAAGGCGGTATAACCAGCCAATAAAAATATATATACTAAATTAGGCGGTATAACCAGCCAATAAAAATAAAACAAAGTTAATATACAAATTAGGCGGTATAACCAGCCAATAAAAATAAATATACTTTTAAAAATAAGCAAACTAGAAAAGTAAGAAAACAAGTAAGTAAGAAGAATCAAATATGAAAAATATGGTTAAGGTTTCATTCTCCACCACTAGACATCATTAAGAATCAATTTCAGATCTATCAATATCAACCAACTATCAAAGTTAACAACCGTAGATAACAACAAGCTCTGTTATCCCAATCTTTCCTTAGTTTGTCGTTAAATAGAACAAGCTCTCTATTTAATCTCTAACCATTAAACAACCTAGAATAAGCTCTCTAAATTCAATTTAATGGCAGTTTATGATGAGAAAGATAGGTTGATCTAAGCAACAAACACATAAGCTCGGATTGTTCAACTTAGGTTATGTTCCACTTTGCAATTATTGAAAACTTGACCATAATCATTAATCACAAATTGCCACTTATGAATAGGAAATCAAGACAATTACACGGATCAAGACTCCTAGACTAGCAATAGATAATTATCAAGATCTATCTAGTTGTACACCTAAATAAATCAAGACAACATCATGAACAATTCTTGTAGAAGAACATAAGCAACTTTGATAGAAAATTAATGATAGATAGAATCTGAAAATCAATCACAAAACATGTCTAGGGCTTTGAAATCACCCTTAACCAAATAGAAGTTTAGCCTAGCATAGGCATTGTAAACATAAACATAAAATTAAAGAGAATCTAAGAAGGAAATAAAAGAAAGAAAGAAGAAGAAGAAAATAAAGAAAAAGAAAACTAGAGAAAAGAAAGAAGAAGAAAACTTAGAGAATTTTATTACAATGGCTAATATCCTACCAATGTACAATGCCTCCTACAATCATCCAAGGCCCTCTATTTATACACATTTTGGAGAGCTAAATTACAAGAGACAAGCTTTATAAATTTCAAAGGTAGGTATAATAGGTGGGTGCATTTTTCTAACAATTTTCGTCATATTGTATGACAATTTTGATCAGCCAGCTTGATGGTCGATTTTGTCAATATTGGAGGCTTGTTCTGATCAAATGGTCTTCTAGAAAAATGTTCCCCTGTCAGTCGGTGATCCATAGCCGTTGGAATCAGCTCATTTGCTGATGTGGATCAGAAGATATGATCAAAATACCAAAACTTGTCAGCACAGACGTCATTGCACATCAGCCAACTTGATGGTCGATTTCGCTAGGGAAAACGACTCCGTTTCAAGAAGTGTAAAACATGAAAAAGTTAGATATGCCTCTTAACTTGGCACGGTTAAAATTGCAGCCTTATTGCTTCAATGAAACTCTAGATATAGCTGATATGGCAAAAGGTGTCGGAACTGGAACTGAACTGAATTTGCCCTTAATTGTTGATTTAACCTAGTAATCTGAAATCACTCAAAGAAACTCGTAAAAAAAAACCAAATTACATAAAAATATAAAAGATCATAAACACAATTAGACTAAGCAATAATAACTCGTATTTGACACAAACCAATAATAAAACATAACTAAAAACTATATAATTATACGAGTTATCAAACCCCTACACTTAGATTGTTGCTAGTCCTCGAGCAAAAACAAATAAAAATAAAATAAGAAAATCTAATCTAATCCACTTTCGTAGGAAATCACGGTGGCACTTAGCATGTGACACAAGCCTTTAAACCCCTAGGTGTCCCTAGTGGACGAGTTTAGTCTCGTGAGGGTTTACTAGAACGATACCCACAAACATTGAAAAACTAAAATATAAATAAACTACATATACTAAAAATATTTACTCCTTATCCTTTCAATACACATTAAAGACAATCTTTGAACAAGTCTTATAAACTAATCAATAGCTTAAAGAATTTCACAAAAAAAATCATGCTTGAATGTAAATTGTTTGAGTTAAGCCAATATTAACATAACATATTTCAATCAAAATAGTGCATATTCAAACTTAATCTCAACTACTCACATGGGATACTCTCATGATTTTCATTCTTTAAAGTAGTGGTAAAGTGTTTACACTCAATCAATCTCATGAAAACAATTCTACCATATTCTTGCTTGTCCACCTATTCTCCACTATTTAGATCATACAACTTCATGAATCAAGAGGTCTTTAATCAAGGTTGTAATGGGGCCAAGGGGTTTGTAATGTGATTGAAGAACAAAAGGATAAAGATATCACAAATGTTCCAAAGAGTTCATAAAGTTTAGAGACATAATAAGATCATACAAAGAAACTTCTCAAAACTCTTTACAAGTACATAGTCACCTAGGCTGAATATTTCATGTTGAGCCTTTACTTCATTCTAACGAACCTTGTAACATTCTTTTTCTTTTCTTTAACTAGAAGTTCAAGAGATGATTCATTATATATATATATATATATTTCATAATATTCCCTTTCTTTTTCTCTTGACTTTACTTTTCTTTTCCCCCACACTTATTTCTTGTTTCTAACCCAAATTTTCAATAGATCTTCCTTGTCTTTGCAACATGTCTCAAAACATGCTAATTCATCTTTGGAACAAAGGTAAAGATATAAGTATATTTAGGTTAGGGACAAGTTATGGTTACCAAAGAGATAGCTTATTCAATGTAGGCTCAAAATGGTTCACTAAGGGTGTGTTCTCTTGGAACATCAATAAGGGATGGCTGTTTGGCCCTGGCTAAAAATCCTAATGCCTCTATCATATTCATGTTGTCACATGCATCAATATAGTCTCAACAAGGTCTAAAGCAAGTTCTAGAGAATCATGTAATCATAAGAGCACTCAAGAAAGAAATTAGATTGATTTGTATAATGCATCAATCATATAGGCTCAAAACTCACAAGGATGTTTATACAAGTCAATTTTAAGTCTAAACATGCTTCTTTCTCAATCAACATATCATATTAACATTGGCTCCATGAAAAATGATATCAAGCTTAATTCTCATGAAAAATCTTCTCACTACTAGACTAGTTTTAGACCTATGCAATTCATATCTCATCATAGTATAGAAAAGAACTAAAACACACTAAATTTTTTAATAATAATAATAATATTAAAGACTCATAAAAAAAAATAATAGGCAAAAATAAAAGAAATCCTAAATCCTTCCCCCCATACTTAATTCTTACATTGTCCTCAATGTAATGCTATTAACCCAAATGAAAGAATCATGTGTAAGAGAAAAGAACTAATAACATAAGAATAGAAATAACTAAGACTCAGAACAAAACAAATTCATGCAACCTAAATATTCCTAAAATACTAAACAAATAATTACTAAATAAGCATAAAAATAAAAATAATAAAAGAAAAGAAAAACACATGCAGATAATAAATGGACCAAATAGTTTTTTTTTTTTGAAAAGATTAAATCAAACTGACAAGGTATGTCTCAAGTCTCCCTTACTCAGACCTTGTTCAGAATGAATGCTTCTAAATAGCTTAAAACACAACAATTATATATATATATATATATTTTTTTTTTTTGAAAAGATTAAATCAAACTGACAAGGTATGTCTCAAGTCTCCCTTACTCAGACCTTGTTCAGAATGAATGCTTCTAAATAGCTTAAAACACAACAATATTTTTTTTTTTTTAACAAATTAGCAAAATATGTCCCTTACCCCTACTAAAATATGACATTGTCCCCAATGTCAAATTTTAAAGGTAGAATTTAGGAGATATTACCTGCAGAGGTTGCTAACCACTTATTATAACTGAGACACAACAAACAAAATGTTAGATAATGTCACAAAGACAAAGTGCAATCCACTCCTTGCTCGTCCATATCTCTTTTTCTTTTTCCGAGCGTTTGCGAAACAACCGTAGCAGATAAACACTCAAAAGCTTGGAGCTTTTTGAGTAAATCTTCAATGGTTGTAGCAGAAATTATGGTTCTCCTTGCCTCTGAAAACATGAATCCATTATCCACAAGATTATCTAAATATGAAAGCAAATTACTAAAATAACCATTAATATTAAGCAAACCAATGGGTTTCTTTTTTGTGACCAAAGATGACCAAGAAGCCACGCAAGCTATTTCTTCCAATGTACCTGATAACTCGTATAATTATATAGTTTTTAGTTATGTTTTATTATTGTTTTGTGTCAAATACGAGTTATTATTGTTTAGTCTAATTGTGTTTATGATCTTTTATATTTTGATGTAATTTGGTGTTTTTCACAAGTTTCTTTGAGTGATTTCAGATTACTAGAATTAAGGGCAAATCCAGTTCAGTTCCAGTTCCGACACCGTTTACCATATCAGCTATATCTCGAGTTTCACTGAAGCAATAAGGCTGAAATTTGTAGCCGTGCAAAGCTAAGAGGCATATCTATCTTTTTCATGTTTTACACTTCTTGAAACGGAGTCGTTTTCCCTAGTGAAATCGACCATCAAGTTGGCTGATGTGCAATGACGTCTGTGCTGACATGTTTTGGTATTTTGACCATATCTTCCGATCCACATGAGCAAATGATCTGATTCCAACGGCTATGAATCCGTAACTGATAGGGGTATATTTTTCTAGAAGACAATTTTATCAGATCGAGCCTCCAACATTGACAAAATCGACCATCAAGCTGGCTGATCAGAATTGTCATACAATATGACGAAAATTGTTAGAAAAATGCACCCACCTATTATACCTACCTTTGAAATTTGTAAAGCTTGTCTATTGTCATTTAGCCCTCCAAAATGTGTATAAATAGAGGGCCTTGGATGAGTATTGGGATACATTATACATTGGGAGGATATTAGCCTTTGTAGTAAAATTCTCTAAGTTTTCTTCTTCTTTCCTTTCTCTAGTTTTCTTTTTTTATTTACTTATGCTTCTTACATTTCTTTTCATTTTATTCATATCTAGTATGTGTTGCTAATCATATTGTTGAGGTGATGAGGTGAAGCTCTTGGTAAATGCTAAGGTTAGTCTCTTAAACATGAGCTAAAATGAATCATCATTTATAAACACTAGTATAGATAATATTTTCTTTTGGTTTAAAATCATACTTGCAAAGTAGAGATCTTGATTCATTATTGACAATGAAAATGGCACAGTAAATGCTTGGTTTCATAACCTTGATTTGTTGTAGACATATACCTTGGCATAAGGAATGCTTGGACTCTTTTTGTGAGTTTTGAGGACACCAAATGAACATAATATCATATGCTATGGACGTTGGACAATTTGGACTGAATTGCTAAACCTTCCGGTTGGAACCTCCCTTATGTGTGGATTTCAATTGTGTAATAAAACAAGATTAATCTTAGCATAACACCAAGAGTGGATTCTCTAACCTCAACATCTTTTCTTATTGTTTTTTTTTATATCTTGTTTAATTGCTTTTATGTTATTTTGTTTATTTTGTTCTCTAATATCTTGTTTACTTTCTTTGTTATTGATTCCCTAATATCTTGTTTATTTTCTTTTTCTTATATATTTATAAACTTATACTTACTAATACGCTTCCCTGTGGTTCGACCTCGGATACCCGAGAATTTATTACTTGAACATAACCTGCACTTGGGTTTACAACTCTTAATTGAGTTTCCATCAAGTTTTTGGCGCCGTTGCCGGGGAAGCAATACTAAGTATATAAGTTTATAAGTATATTTATTTTTATTGGCTGGTTATACCGCCTATATTTATTTTTATTGGCTGGTTATACCGCCTATATTTATTTTTATTGGCTGGTTATACCGCCTAATTTTCTATATATTTATATTTATATTGTATATTAACTTTGTTTTATTTCTATTGGCTGGTTATACCGCCTAATCTGTATATTAACTTTGTTTTATGCTTGTTTGGCGACGTGATTTTAGATCTCGTCGTTTAGTTAGATTTTATTGTGAAACTTTTTCAGGTAATCTTTCTAATACAACTTCTAACATGGCTGACAATGAAAGTGTTCATGCTGAAGATGAGAACAGACAAGTACGCACCATGCGTGACTACTTGCAACCAACTCGAAGCTCATCACCCTCTTGTTTTATTTTTCCTCTCAATGCAAACAACTTTCGTTTTAAACCAGGTATGATAGCTTTGCTTCCAAATTTCCATGGGTTAGAATCGGAAAGTGCTTACGCGTTTCTAAAAGACTTCGAAGATGTATGTGTCACCTTTAATGACCAACAATGTACAAATGAAATTGTCAAGCTAAAATTATTTCCTTTTTCTTTAAAAGATAAAGCAAAAATTTGGCTTCATAATTTAAAACCAAGGTCAATTGGCACATGGCAAGAATTACAAACTGAGTTTCTAAAGAAATTTTTCCCAGCACATAAAACTACTGCTTTGAAAAGACAGATTCAAAATTTCAATCAAAATCAAAATGAAGCATTTTTTCAGTGCTGGGAGCGTTTTAAAGATTTGTTAAGTTCTTGTCCACATCATGGTTTTGAAAAATGGCGTCTTATTAGTTTCTTTTATGAAAGTTTAACTCCCGAAACTAAACAATTTGTTGAAACAATGTGTAACGGTGAGTTTCTAGAAAAAGAACCTGAAGAAGCCTTTGACTACTTAGACCATTTGGCAGATAACTCTCAAGCCTGGCACACAGATAATTCCTCTGAAAGTTCCAATAGATCTAATCTTGTTTCTAACAGAGGTAAATATCATTTTAGTCAAGAAGATGAGATAAAAGCTAAAGTAGCTAATTTGGCTAGAAAGATTGAAGCCATGGAACTTAGAGAAGTAAAAGAAGT